>JAWZYV010013630.1:1200000-1519069 GCA_038373885.1 Cheiracanthium punctorium
GTATAAAATATCACTACTCGTAGGTTTTCAAGCAATTTTTTACAACACATTTGTTTTAAATCAAATTTTTATCTCTAGTAAAACTGATTTTTAGATACATAAAACATGATTCACGAAAGGTTTTGTATAATTGATATGATTTATATTTGTTCCATTTCTTATTTACATAAATTGGAATCAATTGTCTAACATTAATTAAAAGTTTGACTCATTAAATATAGCTAAGGGAACCTAGGGCTAAAAAACGTTTGACATTTTTCTTGTCAAGGATCTGTTTCCATAAACTGGCATAAGGTAGATAAGTAGAACTATATCAGCTCTAGTAGCCTAGTTCTATTAGCCTAGCTATATCAGCTCTATATCAGCTCTACTAGCCTAATTTTCTTGAACGCTGGTGTATGAGGTTATATTGCTCATGTATTACAACTTCTGATAAATTTGTAATCAAGATGAAGTATAAGTAATTTTTGGAATTTCAACTGTAATTGGTACATGCTTAAACTGCACCTGCATGTCTTCAGAGTTAGTTTTCTCGGGTAACTAAATGTTTCTTCACGTATTTTTCTCAAGTAATCTTTCCTGGTTATCCTGAACCCATACTGTCCAGCAATGTTTTATCTTGACAGATCGTTTTTAGAAAATCCCCTTATCTTTTACGATCTAAGATGATTCGAGACCACAAGAAAAATATAAGTAAGGTCTTCTAAGGCAACGAACATTTCTGCACTGGCGGTTAGTTTTAGCCTAATTGGTATTTGAATGTTGCAAAACAACGTAATGTTCCCAGTCAAATTTGAAAACATACATCTAAAAACGAAAGGAGAAGTATTTATGAAAGAACATGAAAAGGGGATCTTAAACTATTTGAAGCAGAATAAAAAGAATGGTTGGAAACCAAGGGAATTGCGTCATTAACGCTAGCACTGCGGGGTTTTCTTTGTACCCTCAGTTACGGTGAACAGTTGAAAAAGGGCGTTCGTTCTGATAGGTGTAAATGACTAAAATTTTGGATTTATATAAATTTAAAACTCTTAAAGGTGTAATTCTATGTTAAATGGACACATTGTGTGTGTGTGTGTGTGTGTGTGAAAATCATTTAATGTAAAAATTAGGTCATTTACCCCTTTCGAAACGAACAACATTTATGACCGCTCACTGTAAATAAAAGCATAAAAACTCTTGTGTTAAAATTTATTACATGATACATAGTAAGATTACAATCTTAAAAATTTCTATAAAATATTTTAATCAACTATGAGCAATGTTCAGCACTTACAAAACAAACAAACAAAAAAGAAACATACCGGTAAAAGCACAACTCTTTCTTGTGAGCAGTCAAAATGACCGTTCAAGTCAAATATAGGAATAAACATACAAAAAAACCCTCTGAATTAAATATTTTAACTCCACGAAACTTGTGCTTCACTGGTCAAGTCGCTAAGCTCCATTCCCGAAGAACACGGAAAGTAAAGCAGTACTGGTTTGGCTAGAGTTTGGGAAGGTGAAAATCTCTCACGACTGTCTTCTGTGGGAACGTGTACTCTACTGGGAGCTAGTGCGCGTAAATTCTGTTCGTGACTCTAATGCCCTCTATGTTCAAACGATACCTCTGGGGCAGGGCCGTAACCAGAAGGGAGCTAAGGGGGCTGAGCCCTACCTAGAAATCTCCCAACCCCCCTTAAGATTTTCAAAGATTTCAATTAATTCACTGATGAATACAAAAGTTTAGGGGTGGGACAAAAGCACCTTAGAACTTGATGTCCTTAGAACTTGATTTACTATTCGGGGCAGGAATTCGGAAGGGGTAAAGTAAAACCTTAAAACTGCCACCACGCTTATCGCACGTTTCTTAGAGTTAAATTTGGCAGTAAATCTCAATGAAAAAAATCGTTAATGGAATGAATGGTAAATATTTTGAAATATGGCATTTTGTGAAATAAAAATTCTAGGTGAAGATGTTAAAAAATTGGAAGACACTCCCCCCCCCCCCGAACTACAAATACTTATATTTAGTCAACCCCCCAAACTAGATTCAAAGCCCTACCTAGCATGTCATCTTGGATACGGCCCTGCTCTGGGGGTGCCGATTTCAGGTGCTAAGTCTCTCATAAGGTACTGGTTCAAGGGACAGGGTTGGTCTGTATAATAAGTGATTACATAATGAAATGACCAACATTTGCTGACCTCGTAGCGGTCAAGCCTACAGTAGGCCGTTGAGCTCGCCATTAGAAAGAAATCAAATGCCCGCAACTTTGTTTATGTATACTTAATGCATTGTTATATAAGGTTAGAGAAGATAAACATAATTTAGAAAATTTAAGAAAAACGTTTTTTTTAAGATATGTAACGGCAAGAATTCACATGTAGCTTGATTACTGATTACCCCGGTAACGTAGAAATTCACGCTACATATGGTTTCTTGTTTATATCTGAACTCATGAATTTGTCACAGACTCTTTTGAAGGCATTTTAAGTGGTCCAAAATATGGAACGTCAAGAGGCAGATCAAATTAGCAATACTTTCCATTTCACAAATTTTCTTAATAACATAAAAATATATGAAATACTTGTAAGGTTGTAAGAAACTAATTCAGTAACAAAATTAAGTACTTCTTGTTTCTCTTTATTTGTTAAAATGATATTTTATTTTCCGTTAAAAAAATAAATAAATAAAGCCAGGGTTATGCCATTGTAGTGACGTCATAACTAAGTGAGACAATATGTCAAACGATCGTAATTCACTAGTGAAGACAGTTAGACATAAAAACTAGCACAGGAATGTGATAGAATGTTATTCAAATTCGTGTACAAAAATTTTGGCTATAAAATAACAAAGAGACATTCATCTTTATTCATGTATGTCAGAAATAGGAACAAAAACTATGAAGACAATTTTTAATGCTATCACAAAATCACTGTTTTGATTGTCATCTACAGTGACAAAGATAGTTAGTATCTCAAGTGCGCGCTATAGCACAGCACTTATCGCGATTTTCTCGCTGGTGTTATTTCGTTGTTTTTGAAGGCGGCATCATAATCCGTTTTCCCGGTCTATCCTTAATCAAAGACTAGCGTTGCTTAGTTTATCACTTGGATGTAAACTGTAGAACTGGTTATAGATTTAAATCTAGAGTCGCAGCCTAATCTTAGGTCATATATTCGTTAAGAGGAAGTTTTGCGTTTCGGTTCGCAAGCACGAGACAGCATCAGGTCTAAGAGCTATGGGCTTTAGAAAGTAACGGTACTTAATTTTAAACTTTGTAGTCACTCGAAACTAAATAAAATAGAGAACACTTCTTTTTTTCTGTATTTCCACTAGTTTTATATATTTTTATAATAACTTGTTAATACCATACCGTACCGCCTCATTCCCGTGGCAAAAAAGAGGCAAGTGACATAGTATTACGTTTTTGAAAAAGAAGAAAAATAGAAATGTTTATAACATTGTTTTAATTATTAAATTTTCATGTATTCAGAGAAACATTTGAAGGCTGTCTTAGTTAACCATTGTTTATTTTCAAAAAATCTTTTCCTCTTGTCACTCCGTTCTGTCACAGACCTGTTTCAACATTTGAAGTAAATGATATTTTGTTTTTGATTTATGAAATGCGTTTGCTTTTGAATATTAAGAACTTTGAAGGACTCTGCTTGATAAAAAGAAAAAGTATATAATTCTAAAGCTAGTACAATGTTTTCCAGTTCTTCATATGGTCTTAAATGCAGCTGATATTTATAAATTCATTGACATTTCTCTTCCCCTTTTCAAGCCGTTGTACTTAATATGAGACTCTGAAACATTTGAGCATGTAAAGGTTTTTCCAATACAATTGTTTAAGAAAGCTCTGTTATAACATTATGTAAGTATGTATTCTGTTGAGGCAAATCTACGCGAGGTTTACCTGCCTAGGGGGATTCCTTGTGCAGACCAATTACATTTGGGAAAAAAATGGGCAGCATTTATATAAAATAATTATTAAAACTGTGTTTATCTTTAATAGGAAGTAATACTTATAATTTTTATCCTCTATTTTTGAAATTTTACAACATAAAAAAATGTGTTTTATTTTGCATAAGATAACTATAATGTAAAATAAGTAACAGAGCTATTTAAGAAAGTTAAATTTTATACAAAACCAAAAATATAGAAGTAGAGCCCAAACATCAATATTTACTACAGATTTTTAATCCCTATTAATGAAGCTTAAGAGTAATAGTAATAAAACTTTCTTCTTAGGCCATTTTTTTTTATAAATGTTTATCGCTTGTGTTTTCAATAAAATAATTTTGCTTAATAATTTTAGTATTTGTTGGGGAATCTTTAGTTCAAAAATTTTTACAAAGAACCAGAAACAATGAAATAAGGTTTATGAAGATAAGAACACTAAAAAATTTGAATTACTAACAAATAGATTTTATAGCCATATATATATAAATTTACTTTCCTGGGCCGTAAATGATTTTCAAATTTTCTAGCGTTCTAAACTAGCGTCATACATTCGAATTTAAAATGCCCTTTTTCTGTGGGATATTCTGAAGAAAGCTAATGCATACTTAACATGAAAATTTAGAATAATATACAGGTGTTTCATAAAAGATGGAGAAAATTGTAAGTAATGATTGCACACATTGAGGCAAACAACTTTCATCAAAGAATGCATCTTATGAACTAAAACTCGAAGTCACCAAAAGTAGTATCTTGACAATATATCATCAACACAATCAGCATGTTTGGCAGACGTAAATCCAAATGCTGCTTATCTACATGCACATTAACGACACCTTTCTATCAATGTTCGGGGAGGATTAGTCTGCGTTCAACTTCCGGACTTTTCTTCCGCCAGTCCATCTTGTCAGGAAAAATAACTCGTGTTTCTGGTACCAGTGCCGCTAGACATGATGAATATTCACACACATTTCGGAGCGTAATGTGATATTCCAGCAACATTGAGACAGAGTCTGCTGTATAAGAGAGGCCCGAAATTATCTAGGCTCAACCTCTGAACTAATGTGTTGGTCGAGGTAATTCCGTAGTTTGGCCACCAAGCTCGGCAGATCTTTCATGTATCGATTTTTACTTCCTTGTACGTAGTATAAGGAAGTAATGTGATCCCGAAAAATTTTGGGGGCCAAATTTCGACAAAAAACCGATTTTGACTACCTCTAAATTGAATTTTAAAAATTTTTTCGATGCATCTCATCGTAGGCTAGCATGCACGATCCTATTAACGCGTCTGCAACTCATTTTGACCAACGGCCAGTTTATTGTGGTCAGTTTTTCCATGCCGTCTGTACGTACGTACGTAGGTACGTACGTACGTACGTACGTATGTATGTAACTCGCATATCTCAAAAACTATGGGTCGTAGAATGTTGAGATTTGATATTTAGGATTGTTCTATGATCTAGTTGTGCACCTCCCCTTTTGGTCGCAATCGAATGAATAGTTTATGTACAGGACCGCCCAAAAGATTCGAAATACATTACGCTCTATGGGCCGAAAATCATTAAACTCGCATATCTCAAAAACTATTAGGCGTAGAATGACGAAACTTCATATTTTGGATAGTTGTAACATCTAGTTGTGCACCTCCATTTTTGGTTCCATTCGATTGGATAGTTTATCTACAGGACCGCCCAAAACATTCGAAATACATTACGCTCAATGGGCTGAAATTCATTAAACTCGCATATCTCAAAAACTATTAGGCGTAGAATGTTAAAACTTTATATTTAGGATTGTTGTAACATCTAGTTGTGCACCTCCCCTTTCGGTTCCATTCTACTGGATAGTTTATCTACAGAACCGCCTAAAAGATTCGAAATACATTACGCTCTATGGGCCGAAATTCATCAAAGCGTTTTTTAGAGGTATTGGGCTATTTCAAACGACTCAGAAGTGATATATGCTGTAAAGAGTTAGAAAATGAATTTCTCCATTAAAAAAAGTGTCTTTATCATTTACAGTTCTGCTACAGGAACACTCAAAAGATTTCCAATACATTACGGTCAATGGCAATTTTAGGAGATTCATCCATTTCAAGCACAATACCGTCCTACCACATAAGTTAGGTAATGATCCGACCACGGTCACGTGCCTCTCTCAAGTACTATGCCAAAAGTCGCCAAGCTTGGCGACTTTTTTGTGTACGTGTGTGCATATTTAACTCTCAAATCTCAAAAACTATTATGAAATTTCATATATAAGATTGTTGTAACATCTAGTTGTGCATCTCGATTTTTGGTTAAAATCTACTGGAGAGTTTATTTACAGGACCACCGAAAAGAATTTCAGTACTTTAATGTCTATGGACATCTTCAATATAATGCAATTGTAGACAGTCATTGTTTGGTACATGCCCAAAATCTCGACCTTGGCGAGTTTTGCCGAAATGTCGCCAAATTTGGCGATAGTCAGTCATTTGGTCCATGCCCAAAGTATCGCCATTTGTCATCGTTCTTGGCGAGTTTTGGAGAAATATCGCCAAATTTGGCGATAATCTGTCATTGTTGGTCCATGCTTAATATCTCGCCAAATGTCGTCGACATTGACGAGTTTCGCCGAAATATCGCCAAATTTGGCGCCAAAAATTATTTCGTATTTTGTATAACTCTAAAACTTAACCCGTAGAATTTTGAACTTTTGTATTTAGAACTATATTATAATATCTAACGGTTTTCAAAATCTTTTTTGACAGCAATCGACTGGGAATTTATTTACACTGTGAGCCAAATGACTTTAAATACATTAAGGTGTATGGATGCATTTAATTCATTGAAAGTCTGTGGTCAATGACTACTTTGGCTATCCCCAAAATCTCGCAAACTATTTCAAGTTTGTCGGCTTTTGACGAAATATCGCCTAATAAAGTGTCACAAAGAAATCTTTCAAATTGAACTCAGCTTGGCGATATCGAAATGTTTGGCTAGAAATCGCTATATCTTACTATTATTGATATTTTATATCTTTCAAACAAATAAGTTTAGAGGAAGTGCGTAAAAAACATTTTTGATTTAATAGACGTGCAAGGAAGTCATGTGTTGACACATCAGATTTTTTCTTTTTTGTGAGGACGACTAAAGACTCTTTATGTATGAGATTACCATTTAATCTGCAGATCTCATAGCAAACTTCTGCCTACTTCAGGGGACGTTCTCGCTATGCCTGATGTGTTTCAAAATCTCCTTCGTGAATCCTTTTCTAATTTTAGTGTATGCTTCTACTTTATTTTATCATTGACCCATGTGCACAGCCTCATACGATCAATATGCTTTGAACATTTCCTGTGATTACTGTAGTCACATGTTAAATTTGCTTTCGTAGCCTAATCGCTCTTTGTGTTTAAGCTTCGCACAACAACATTACCTCCTGCGAACTCTGATGCCTTTACATTTAGATTCGACCATGCATTCTTTGATGAAAGTTGTTTGTTTGGATCATTACCTCTCAAAATTTTGCACGTCTTTTCTGAGACTGCTTGTATAGAAATTGTTTCGTCATACAGAAATCGCCACCTGTTTTTGGTCATTCTTCGTCATTTGATCTTTTTTTTTTTTAACATAAATCTCGAGATTTTATTTTAAACAATTAGTTCTTTATGTGATAAACTTCAAAATCTGGCTTTATGTAACGTACTTCAAACCTATTGTTTATATAAAAAGCTTTATGATTTTTATAAAACATATATACGCTTTTTAAATTGGAAAAGCAGTGAGTAATGGAAAATTATTATTTTTAAATTCCATTTCATAAAAAAATATTTTATGACGGGAGATGCAGAATTTTAGCTAGTGAATATTAAGAAGAATTCATGTTTTTTAGTATCATTTCTAGCTGAGAATTACTTTTCTGTATTAAAACACAAGGACACCCAATTTAAGCCAATTTACGTACTGTAAAAATATTGATTAAAATTTATGTTTATGATGCTCATCAAATAAATTTATGAACGTGTCATAGACTAAATATCTTCAGGAATGAAACTGCTCTTTAATGGTGCTATTACCCATTGAGGTAAGTGCAAAATGATTTTTCGAGCTGAAAGCACTATTCAAAAAGCTTGAAACTTCCCCATTAGTCACTTCTGAATTTAATGCTTATATTTTAAAAGTGCCATTAGTTCATAAAGACATAACGGTATCATAACGGTATTTTATTTAGTTAGTTAAAATATAAGTATGTGTATTAAAAAACAAGCTTTTAAGGACTATTTTAAGCCATTTTTATTTATTTTTTAAAAGTATTAAGGACTTTTAGAGTTTGTATTTACAGCACTCGCAAAGACTCATTTAAAAGTTTTGAATTAATATTTTCATAAGAAATAAAAAATCTGCGAGAGATATATCTAGTCAATTAACATTCTTTAAATTCAAGCGTTATTGCAAACATTTATCGAATACACGCGAATTTTAGTCAATTTCACGAAAGATTTGGAGAGGTCTGGGAGACTCGATTCCTTTTTGCAGCCTTTAATTTTATTTCTCATAAAAAGAGAGGTGGTTTTAAATTGAGAATTTTTATTAAAGGCTGAACTATTGTTTTTATTGAGGTCTATTTTTTATGTCATAAATCCATTTCCAAAACCATTCTATAACTTTTCGAACTGTAGGAGTTCTATGTATTGTACGAAGCTTGGCTGGTCTATTTTTTGGAAAATTTCTTCACTGTTAAGGACACCTGTCTACATTTTTAGAAAAAAATTAATTGATTGGAAAAACTTTTCTTTTTCTTAAGAAATAATTTATTTCATATTAAAAAGGTGAAATTTGCTTTTCAATTTTTCCTATAAAATGAATTTTTATTCATTAATTTCTCTTTGGAAACCGTACAATGACAAACTTTTGGAATGGCATTTTTTGTCTATCTTCATTTATTCTTTCAGAATAATCATCAAATCATTCTGATTCTGTTGAATAATGAACGCTGCCATCTGTTTCACTAATTTATATTTTGTTTGATCTTAACGCTTACATCCGAAATGAGAAGAACATTTTCGGTGAATTTGTCTGTAGCTTTTTATTGCCTTCATTTCCCAGATCAAATCTGCTTATGCGATGGGGGATCACGTGTCCTTGTGTGTACAGAAAGAACTCCTTAAAAAAAATTAAACATGCTGTGCAAGATTTTAACAGTACATTTAAACAGCACAATGTATTTATTGCATTATATATTTAAACGCATAACTATTAGGTACCTAATAAAAAATTAATTGAAAATTTGTGGATAAGAAATATTTTCATCGGAGTTGCCAAATAAAAAACTTAGCATATTATTTTTTGATTTTAAGTTTAGTTTTTAGGTCTTCCCAGTTCTGCAATATTATGCTTAAAATGCATATTACATAAACGTATCTTTGAAACGTTATCTATGGTGCACCTTTTATTTATAGAAACTTTTATGTTTTCATATCGTGAATTATAAGAAAATGCCAATTTTAAATACTTTTATTCCCTACGAAAACTTACAAATCATGCATCTTCTCTACAAGAAATTTTTAAATATTATTTGTAAAAGTATGCGTCTCCTCAAGTCAGATTTCTTTTGTTTATTACATATGAAAATGAAGGTGTTCTAACGAAAACGGGTTAACCACGGAAGAGATTCATATATGTAACACATATTTTTGATAACTTCTCTAATTTCTTTCTAGTAGTAGGCGAAAAATTTAACCATATTGTTCTGGATTTTCTTTCAGAGAAATGATCAGATTATTTTTGGCAATATATTCAAGAAACTTTTGTCGCTGATATATTCTTTAAAATTAAAAAAAAAATGTACATGACGTGGTAATGCAGTTCCTAGAAGGTTGTTCTTAAAAAAAAATTACGTTTTGACATTAGAAATAGGGTTCAAACAAACGCATTATGCAAAACTATTTGACTGTATCAACTAGAAAGTTATTCGATGTCATATTAGCAGACAACTTGAAAGATATCGCAACGGTCGCCTATGTATTGTACAATATTCACTTCACACACCGAAAGAAATGAAAAATCAAACGAATGAATTATATTTTAAGATTCCAATCCACGTGGAGAAAAATTAAATAGATACTATTATGTTAACACCAGTTTACTAAATTAATATATTACTCTATAAACCATATTCACATTTTAAATATACTTTAATATTAAACATAATTTGCTCTCAATTATACACTAACAGTCTTTCGCTTGGCATTAGGAAAATAATGTACTTCATAAATAGCACCTTATTGTATTTCTGTGCTACCGAAAATATTTATTGAATACGATATATCTTTTAATTAATAGAGCGTAATTTCATTAACCTAATTGCTATCCATGGAACAGATTAAAGATAATTCAATTATGATGAATATCGGAAAGGAAGGGGCTATATGAACACACTACATTTTTGAGTTCAAATAGAACATGATTTCTTAGTAATGCAATATTCATTGTTAGTATGTTTGTGCTTTGTGTTTGCGTAGTCTAGAAAGGTAGGGAAACAACATATTTATTTAAAGCCTTAGCTTTTGATTTGGTAAATAAATTCAATTATGTTTGACACAATACGATATTAGTTTTTTAATACTCTGGTACAACACTATGAAAGTATAAAATTATTTTCATGTTGATATGCGATTAAATATACATTTAATCAGTGCAGAAAAAAATAATGCAAAACTTTATAATAAAGTGAGGTTTTATTTATTTATTTAGAATCTAATACTTCCTATGATGATAATTAACAATGCACAATAATTCTAAATTCTTAAATTTTTAGACCTTTAAACAGTTACCAAGGAAATAAGAATTTAATTTTACTGAGTGAAATTTCATAAATTTTTTATTAAAGTAATATAATGTCTGAATTCAAAAGAGAAGAAAGGAAGGAACAGAACTGCGCAGCATAAAAGTTCATTAGAAAAGTGCAAAAGAATGGTAATCGATAAATCAAAATGCGTTTCTTATCATAAAATAACTTTAATTACCCAAAGGAAAATTAAAGAAATGGGATTTTAAAATGTGTGCATTCAACTGCTAACCATCCTTCAGTCGACCAAAACAAATATTTCTTTTTCAGACGCGAATTCAATTTATGACAAAGTAAATCTTGTAAAATAAATCACTTGATTCGCTAAGTATATAGCCTGAAGAATCATAAATTTGCGTTTAAGCATGACTAACTCATAAATAAATGAAGTATAATAATATTTTGTTTTATTAAATTGCTGATTCTATTTTATGCTTTAGTCGGAAAGCCAGTGCCAAAAAAAGTCAAAATTTAGCAAGCCTAGTGTTTTTAATAGCTAATTAGATTTATTGTGTACACAAACATACTGCGGTCAGTCAAGTGAAACTGAGAACAGGTGACTCTGGTGCACTGTGAAAGCTGTCGTTTCTGGCGAGGTAATCAATGAATTGAGCAAGTCTGGAAATCGTTATACAAATTGATTTTGCATATAAATGAATATTATGGCAGTCAGTCAGCTGAATGACGGAACAGAGCTAGCCAGTCGGCCACTTTGTATGTAGAAAAATATAAATACTGTGCAACGTATTCAGGAAAGTCCAAATTCTTTTTTAAGGTATTAATTGTTATATCAATCATAAAAAAATGGTCAGTCTAAGATTCTTCGGGACAACGCACGTCAGTTAGCAAAAAAAAAAAAAAAAAAAACTCACTCGGCGTTTCAGGCGGCAGAAAGTAAAACTGATGCGAATAAGAGTAGGAAAAAGCCCAGGTCTACTCGTATTTAATTGACCAAATTTATATGCACAATACCTGGGGGTCTTTGTATCTAGAGAAAGATATTCTTTAAATGCACTTTAATAATGAGTAAATTGTTGCAATATTATTCTGGACATTACAAATTAAATTACAAATAATTGTACAGAATATACATTACAATTATTTGCAATGTATATTCTGTACATATACAGTTTCAATATTATTAAATTATAATAAATGCCCAACTGAATCTAGTTCGTTAAATAATAATAATGAAAAAAGTCATCTCCGCGAACATAGAGGTGAAAGAGGGGAATTAAAATTAATTGAGCAAAAGCTTAAAATCATTATACTAATTGGAAATTGCATATAAATAAAAGTTATGACAGTCAGTTAGCTGAATGAGGAGATAGAATAGGCCCGGCTGCCCCGCTCTATGTACAAAAATTAAATACTGTACAATGCGTTGAGAAAAGTTCAAAAATTTTTAAGTCTACTCATTGTTAAAAAAAAAAAAAGTTGCGGGCCACACTTTATAGAGCAAGAGCCAGCGACCGCCAGACCTTCGTCATAGTATAAAAGCTGAAACTTTCTCTGCGCATACCGCCCAACAGAGGTAGGAACAATCGGACACTATAAAGTTTGGATGATCGTGGCTTTGTCAGGTAACAGGTGGCAAAGGTGTATAAAATTGCGGAAAATTTTCGTCATTTCCTAAAGCTTAATTTTTTTATATGTTCTTCTTCGCAGTACTAGAAATCACTTTATCCCTTGCCAGACACTTTTCCATCGTGGCAAACCCCCGCCAGACAACCTCAAAGTCATGGAAAATGTAATTCTATTACGAGCGCGCTGCAGCATCGTAAGAAAGTTCAGAAGTAGCAGTATAAAATGTGCTTGACACTTTGTGACAGCTTGACGTACTTCGTCGCAGGAGTTTACGAACACAACAGTTTTCCATGACTTTGAGATTGTCTGGCGGGGGGTTTGTCACGATGGAAAAGTGTCTGGCAAGGGATCAAGTGATTTCTAGTACTGAGAAGAAGAACATATAAAAAAAATTGAGCTTTATGAAATGACGAAAATATTCTGCAATTTTATACACCTTTGCCACCTGTTACCTGCCAAAGCCACGGTCATCCAAACTTTATAGTGGCCGATTGTTCCTACCTCTGTTGGGGGGTATGCGCAGAGAAAGTTTCAGCCTTTATACTATGACGAAGGTCTGGCGGTCGCTGGCTCTTAGACTATTAGGATATTAACGAAGTTACGAGACGTATAATTGGTTTTTATTTGGGATTTTGAATTGTATTCATAGGCTTTACATGGGGTTTTGATATGTTCTGCAGGGCCGATCAAAATCCGGGTCGGGTTACATCATGATCGCGTAAGTGCGACTTTGGAATTCTAACCCCCCCCCCCCCCAATTATAAAGTGCTACGTTAGAATTGGGGGGGGGGGATAGGGTAACATCCATAACAGAACTCTGATTTCAGAAGACAAAACAGAGTGTTAACATGCGTTATTTTACGGTACGTGTGCTGATAAGATCATAAATGCTTTTCCTCTCGTTTCCGAAAAATTTATGGAATAAAATTTCGCTTTCTATTTAACGTGACGATCATATATTCTGGCTGGAGAGTAATAATATCGCGCGCCAAAAAGAATAACTATTATCTATATCCCATACCAAGGATTTAATTTTTCTTATTTTGCTCACTTTTGACAGCTGTATCAAACTATTACTATCTTAAATGGTGCCATTTACTTGGTTTTAAATTGAAAGTTTGTTTATATATGAATATTTTCATTAAAAAAAACTAGCACAGCACATAGAATTTAATGCAAAGAATTCGGTCGTAAAAAAAGAATGGATGAATATATATATTTTTTAATTTTATCATGAAAAATTTTATTACTGACGAAAAGTGTGTGCTCCTGGAAAAATACTCTAGTCTTAATTCTAGCTAATTAAAAACGAAGTTGTTTTTGAAAGAGCTTAATTTTATAAGGTGTTAAATCAAATATCTGATAACAATTCTCTTTCCAGAAAGTAGTTCAGAGAAAAAAAAATGATTGCAGGTTTACGTTTTTTAATACAAGACGACAGTTCTTTGCATTAAACAGTTTTTCGGATAAAATTATATTTTCATTTAGCTCAGCTTCACCATCGATTATGATGGGTGTGTTTATTATATACATTTTTTTTTCAAGAGTGACTTGATGCAGAAAATATGTTTCACGGTTAAGGAAAAGTATTTTGTTTCTCAGAGTAATTTATTACTGAGTTAAAGAAAATGGAATACATAACTCGGTCAAAACTTCTCTCTCATGCCAGACATTCTTGACCCTGGCGGACATATTTTATTTTCTGTGACATGTGCTCATAACATTTATCTGCTTTCGACATGTGTTATTGTATAAAAGTAAGTTAAGTCGATGGGCAGGGTATTATTTTTGCAGATTATTATTTACTCATACAAAAAAAATTGTATTATGTATGTCTGAATTCGTAATGATAAATACTTTTCTAGCAACTAAAAATCATATTCATGGATTGATATGCAATTCTATTATTTGACTGCAAAGTTATATATACCCTTCGTTTGCAAATAGCGTATACTTTAATTTTCTAGTAATTTAATTTACATAAGGGGCCGTCTTCATATTTAATTCTGCACCCACTTCGTTTTTTTCAATGGCAACATACTACATTGACTTTATTAAACGAAAGGAAACGTTCAAATTATACTAAATATAAATTTTCAGCAATTTTCTACGATAATTTCCGGAGATATTTCGATTTATTTCTTGCGCGATTTTAAGGGACTTTCTGCAAATTGAGAAATGCTATTTGTAAGTTCCGAACTTTTCGGCTTACATTAATTTCGCTTGCGTGAGTTAAAAGATTTTCTAGTCTTAAAGCTTTTTGTACTAAGAATATCAGGTGCAGGATTTAGAATATTTAGTCAGTGGTTCAAGTCTTTCTAATTTTGAAATTGTTATTGACTATTGGTCAAAGAAGGTTCTCTTAGACAGGTGATTCTTGAAGGTTCTCTTAGACAGGTGAAATATTGCCAGGAGTGAGAGGCTGTTCTCGGCTCTTCTGACTACAATCATCAATCTTACTCAGCTAGGATCGAACTTGAAGAATGGTTTCATGATTGAAAATTTAATTGTTTGAATTTCATGTAAGAAACGCAATTAAGATTTTGCCGACCCAATATTATCACTGTGTTTGTTATTTCACATTCTTCATTTAATATTATCGTCTGCAATGTGCAATATTCTTATAAGACTTTTAGCGGTATTTTAATTTATAGTCAGATGAAAATTTATGCAGAAAAACATGAATTTGAATGTTTGTTGAATGTTTTATAAAGTATGGAGAAGTACAAAGACCTGATCTTTCCAATATTAAAAAAGGACAAATTCATGCCTGAAATGTCGAGGATATTAGTTTTTCAGAAAGAGGGCGTTGTATTGGAAGACATACATCTACTGCATCTAATTATATACATGGAAAACATTTTATTTGGTGGGATATGGTAGCGGACGCAACAATAGCCTCTTTATAGAATCACCATCAAAACGTAAAAAAACCCTAATTTATTTGCTTCAAAATTTGATATTTTTTAATACCGATATCTTTTACTGTTTTCGCACGAAAGAAATATAATTTACGTTTATTTTACGAAATTTTCGAAAAATTGTCACTTAATAAATTTATATATGGTCCCTTAACTCAGGAAAATAACACATTTTATTTGATATAAATTAAACTACTGAACATAAAAATTTGAAATTTTGCACAGCCATGTAATATTACTTTCTGCATCAATTTCCATCAAAATTTGGCTAGGTCGCTATTCATAATTTTTTTAATATTCATTTAATAATTCATAATTCATATTAATATTTCATTAAAAATCATAATAATAATATTTGTATCGCTTAGTTCTAATTGCACGAATAAAAATCATTTTCTTATTATCAATACCATATGAGATATGAATTAAAGTATGAAAAAATATTTAAACATAGGGGGTGGGGGATTTGATATTGAGAATAAAGTTGGTGCGAATTTTAATATGTAGATGTCCCCTTACGCAATTTTTATACATAGCAAATTAAAGTGTACGTCAATCGTAAACGATTGGCATTTGAATATTTGCTGTACAATGAACGACGGCTGAATAAAGTACAAGTGGGCCTTTTTTTCCGCAGCTGTACATAATAGTTTTCAATTTATAATTATTAGTATTTACTTACCATTAGGTACGTGCAATACCATTTCAAACTTTGCGTCCTGAATTGTAAAATCTGGTTCTGAAAGGGTTAATTATAGATGTACCCATTCAGTATAGCTGGTAATCTCAGTTTGGGTTACACAAAGAAGATTTAAACATTTTCGATGAGAAGTTTAAGTATTAAAAAAAGAGTAAAAGAAAACTGGTGTTTATGACATGCATAAAGTGTACTTACCGCCCTGTACACGTGCTCCGGACGAAGTTTTAAAATCCGAAACACGTGTACATAATGTAAGTACATTTTATGTGTGTTATTTTACAAAGTTTCAATTTTTTCAAGTTTTTTTTCAAGTGTTGATGACACTTAACTGAGAATCTAGCATTTTGTCTTAATATTTTCGTTTTCTGTATTTAACATAGAGACGTTCTTACTCTGAGGAATAATCTTGAAGTTTTGAAGAGATCAAGGGGATAATTTGATCACCTTTGCTTTCAACTAAATATCTCACTTTCAACTATCAATAATTCATGATGAGAACCAGTGGCGGCTCATGGGTTATTTAAATGGAGGTTCACAAAATTAATTTCGAAAATTAAATGTGCAGATACGACGCACCTTACAAATTAAAATATATTTGCTTTTAAAGGAAAGCAGTTAAAGGAAAACAATGCACGCACGCAACTGAAAGAAAACAAGTCATCTTTGATCTTACATTTTGTTGCGAAGTTTTAGCAAAAATATTGTCTTGATTTTTAATTTCAATATTTTTTTTCAAAGGATGACATTGAAAAATGTCATTGCTGTAGCTCCGAAAACCTTATTTGACTCCCATCTTAATTATTTACACTAGTTCGTAAAAAATACTGTAGTGAAATATCATAAAAATTAAGAAATTAATAAGAATATGAAAAAAATGATTAACTAACCGAACACAGCAAGCCAAGAGAGAATCCAGAGGAGATAATGGCAAAAGACTCTGCTGTGAGCACAATAAAATTGTGCGAACGAAAGCGCCTTGCTTCCCCCCACAACTCTCTCTCACTCTCTCGGCGTCTTTCCTCAGAGACCGGTTGAAAGGCCCGCTCGGGTCGACCGCAAGTGCGAGCGACGAAAGATATGTTGCAGTAACCTACGATACAGTGCGTTAGCTATAATATAAACGCGTTTAATAATGGTGGGGGGGGGAGAGAGTAAAACTTGTTTTAAATTCAGAAAAATCTAGAAGTGTACTTAATATATTCTTTTTACTTCCTTGTACGTAGTATAAGGAAGTAATGTGATCCCGAAAAATTTTGGGGGGCAAATTTCGACAAAAAAACAGATTTTGACTACCTCTAAATTTAATTTTAAAATTTTTTTCGATGCATCCTATCGTAGGCTAGCATGCACGATCATATTAACGTGTCTGCAACTCATTTTGACCAGCGGCGAGTCTGCTGTGGCCAGTTTTTCCATGCCGTCTGTACGTACGTACGTACGTATGTATGTAACTCGCATATCTCAAAAACTATTGGTCGTAGAATGTTGAGATTTGATATTTAGGATTGTTCTATGATCTAGTTGTGCACCTCCCCTTTTGGTGGCAATCGAATGGATAGTTTATGTACAGGACCGCCCAAAAGATTCGAAATACATTACGCTCTATGGGCCAAAATTCATTAAACTCGCCTAACTCAAAAGCTATTAGGCGTAGAATGTCGAAACTTCATATTTTGGATAGTTGTAACATCTAGTTGTGCACCTCTCCTTTTGGTTCCATTCGACTGGATAGTTTATCTACAGGACTGCCCAAAACATTCGAAATACATTACGCTCAATGGGCCGAAACTCATTAACCTCGCATATCTCAAAAACTATTAGGCGTAGAATGTTGAAACTTTATATTTAGGATTGCTGTAACATCTAGTTGTGCACCTTCCCCTTCGATTCCATTCGACTGGATAGTTTATCTACTGAACCGCCCAAAAGATTCGAAATACATTACGCTCTATGGGCCGAAATTCATCAAAGCGTTTTTTAGAGGTATTGGGCTATTTCAAACGACTCAGAAGTGACGTATGCTGTAAAGAGTTAGAAAATGAATTTCTCCATTAAAAAAGTTTCTTTATCATTTGTAGTTCTGCTACAGGAACACTCAAAAGATTTCCAATACATTACGGTCAATGGCAATTTTAGGGGCATTCATCCATTTCAAGCACAATACCGTCCTACCATATAAGTTAGGTAATGGTCCGACCACGGTCACGTGCCTCCCTCAAGAACTATGCCAAAAGTCGCCAAGCTTGGCGACTTTTGGTGTACGTGTGTGCATATTTAACTCTCAAATCTCAAAAACTATTATGAAATTTCATATATAAGAATGTTGTAACATCTAGTTGTGTATCTCGATTTTTGGTTCCAATCTACTGGAGAGTTTATTTACAGGACCACCGAAAAGAATTTTAGTACTTTAATGTCTATGAACATCTTCAATATAATACAACTGTAGACAGTCATTGTTTGGTACATGCCCAAAAACTCGCCGTCTGTCCTCGACCTTGGCGAGTTTTGGCGAAATATCGCCAAATTTGGCTATAGTCAGTCATTTGGTCCATGCCCAAAGTATAGCCATTTGTCATCGTTCTTGGCGAGTTTTGGCGAAATATCGCCAAATTTGGCGATAATCTGTCATTGTTTGGTTCATGTTTAAAATCTCGCCAAATTTCGTCGACATTGACGAGTTTCACCGAAATATCGCCAAATTTGGCGCCAAAAATTATTTCGTATTTTGTATAACACTAAAACTTTAACCCGTAGATTTTTGAACTTTTGTATTTAGAACTATTGTAATATCTAACTGTTTTCCATATCTTTTTTGACAGCAATCGACTGAGAATTTATTTACAGGGTGAGCCAAATGACTTTAAATACATTGAGGTGTATGGATGCATTCAATTCATTGAAAGTCTGTGGTCAATGACTACTTTGGCTATCCCCAAAATCTCGCAGACTATCTCAAGTTTGTCGGCTTTTGGTGAAATATCGCCAAATAAAGTGTCAGAAGGAAATATTTCAAATTGAACTCAGCTTGGCGATATCGAAATATTTGTCTAGAAATCGCTAAACCTTACTATTATTGATATTTTATCTCTTTCAAACAAATAAGTTTAGAGGAAGTGCGTTGAAAATATTTTTGATCTAATGGACGTGCAAGGAAGTCATGTGTTGGACACATCAGATTTTTTAAAATTCATTTGTTAATGTGTTTTTATTCTTTAGTTTTTCGTCTGGGGGTTCACGTGCTCATGTGCTCAAATGGAGGAGCCGCCACTGATGAGCACGTGTAAAATCAAGCAAACTCGATTTTTCATATTAAAGATAAACAAAATATGTCTTACTAGCCCCCAAGGCAGCCAGCTTCGCCGCCCCATACCTGGACTCATTCCAGTGAAAATAATTTTCTTTGTTATAACAGTATTTGTCATTAAATTTATTTAGGTTAGGAATGCTACACATTTTGGGAGTCCTCATAAAAGCCGATGTTGAAACAACCAATGGCTAATATGTTCTTTAGCTCAATGCATGGTGGCCTTTTCTAGATGGTCGATTAATGCGCCAAGTATTGTAAATTCGATATTTTAAAGCTGTGAAAAAGTCCGAAAGATCTGGCGTGAGATATCCTTGCTCCATTGGGCGTCATTTAACTGTTAATTTGGATATTTGCACATGCGTTATTGTTTTTGCACTATATGTCTACATCTAGCTGTTGCCGTTCACAGCGTGGAAATATCGTAGATATTGGTACCGCATACGTTAGCGTATTATGTAAGTACATACAGACAGATAAGAACATAATAATTATGCGCTACATAAGGCTAGTCTAAGGGGGAGCTGACATATCCCACATTATGGTAGAAAATTGTGGCAAGCCGCCATTTCGTGGAATGTTCGCTTGTGATAAAACTTATATAGTTAAGATTGTTTACGTACAATCAAAATTGTTGGATTCTCTGAGATAAATTGTACTGATTTTAGCGAAAAAGGATACTATTTATTTAGGTTGCCGACATATCCAGAAAAAAGAAAAAAATGGAGTTTTATTTTGATATACGCAATCTGTTGGAATTCGTCTGCTAGTTCAAGATTATGCGAAGTAAGTGTTAAAAAGTTTGAAATATAGTTTTATTTTTACATTTGTCTAGGTATAAATTGGTATTTATTTTCATTTTTATTATTATATTGTGTAAATGAATGTAATATTATGTAAATGAATTTGGTCAAGTAAAAACTAGCATTTCATACACTATTTTATACGTGTTTTTGTTAATAGGGTTGCCATAAAGATTGCTTTTCGGAAGCATGCAATTTTTACATTAATTTGACTGCTATTATCATCCATATAACTTGAAAATAATAAAATAACAATGTTTGTCGTAAATTAATAAATGGAATATCGATTTTGTCTTCTAACAGAACACAAACATTCATGACCGGCGACTCACGCCAAGCGGCGTTTGTTTTGATTTCGAATGTCTGTTTTCGATGCATTCATAAATATTTTACTGTTATTGTACGTAAATGTTACAGTGCCATTGGTGTATTTACCTGTTTTTACTTAACTTATCGACATTTGTTTGCATTTTTTATTACTAAGGTATAAATAGATTAATTACAATTAATTTAAGATATATAATAGATTAGTTCGACCCAAGATGGCGGATCGGTCGGCCTGTGTGTGAAAAGGGGTTCTAGCCCTTCACATCTTTATAGAAAATTTTGATAAACATTTGAGGATTATAAGTATTGGTATTATTAGAAATTTATTGCTTTCTCACTAGATTTCGTTCGTGTTTTCTTAATCTCTTAGAATCGCCGGTACTGTTTCATTACCAGAAAAGAATGAAACCCATGCCCGATATTGGTTCTACTATACGCGTACCAATGAGTGTATCCCCTTTTCCTGAGATTCCTTTTCTATATGTCGCCTTTAGACTCTTCATTCAGTTCAGGGAAGTTTCTTATTAAAAAATTGCTTTCAAGTTTTTCAACATGCCTCCTCTCACACGTACAACTGTCAAATAAAAAATAAGACGCTCTCAGCTTCTGAAAAGAAAAGGAAGAAGACATGCAAAATCTGCCAGTCAGTAAAAAAATACCTATACAGAAGGTCGTACCGTATATATGATTAAAAACATTATAATGCTTGAGATTCTTACTGTTTTAATGTTTTACTTATTTACTTTGTTATAATAATTTCTAAAATGAAATAATTCACTATGCATTTATTTCATATGAGATTACTTTGGTCAAGTACATACATGGCATTGTTTTCAACTCAAAACAATGTTTAAAGAAAGATTTCAGTAACTAAAATACAAAAATTTTAGTTTCTGAACGATGCATGGAAAAGTTTATCATATTTTTATTTTAAGTTTTTGCGAATGAAAAATTTTAAGTATTTTTCCTAGTATGAAATTAAATAAAATACACTTTACCTGGAAATTCTCAGCATTTCTTGAGAAATAAATTTCCCCTAAGATTACGAAACATCGTTGATTCCAAAATCCATTTATCTTCTTTTCAAAACATAAATTGAATACTTTTACTTTTCATTTTGTGCAAAATTGTATGGCTGTAACACGAGCAATCAACATTTATGCTTTTAATTAAATGTTCACTATATCGATTGTGTGTCATCGTTAGCCGATTTTGATACTTTTAACTTTTCTTTCCTATTGTTTTTTGTAATCCTCTGGAAGAAATTAAATCATTTTTTAATATTATACTTATCTCTACTGCCGTTATGCTTCATATTTTAATACTATGTTAAAATTTATTTGCTGGCTAAGCCAATTAAAATCAGCAATTATTAAATTGCCTCAATGATTTTATGTATTCTGTTAAATGTTTCATTGCAGACTATCTACATACGTGAAAGACTAAGACCGTCATTTCACTTTATATTATTTGAGCGAAAGAAAATTTCTAAACATACAATGCGTACAGATAAAATCTTGATTACAATGATAACTATTATACAAAGTTTCTTTATCAGAAAATATATGAAATTGAACTAAAAATTGATGAACAGCATAAAATTCTACTGTATTCCGCTGAAGTAATAATTATGAATTACCTGTCAAAGCCAAAGCGATTTGTAATACAGAGTCAGTTTGGGATACAGAAACAAGGCGATAGATTTGACGACTTAAAAAATGCATCAAATGGCTATTTTTAGATTAAAGATAATTTTCGCAAATTGTTTTTATAAATTTAAATTCGTATGTTTTAACAATAAAAAAGTATCTATTGTTAAAAATTATGAATTTTTAAAGGAAATGCTAAAATACATAAGATATTTGGTTAAGTATTACTATAGAAAAGACTGCTTAGGCACTGCTTCTTTGAAACTCTAATTAAAAATTTAATTAAATGTTTTCAAATCTTCTACATCTGAAAATAATACCCAATTGGGAATAATATATAAGACAGAGAGAGAAGAAATTATCTCCATGTGAAAATGATTATTACATCAGAATATATTAACACTTTAAAATTGTACATTTAGTTTTGTCTTCTAAAGATAATCATAAACTAAATGGTTAAGATTTACTTTACGCTGGAAATAAATCTATACTAGTTAAGTTATTTGTCAGTTTAGTTAATGTAGTTTATGAGAAATGATTTATCCAATTTCCGACTCTTTCAAAGAATTATTAAATGTTATGTAGCATTCGAGAAATAACAACCAATTCAAAATTGATCAGATTAAATTAAATTTTCTCCTTAAAATGGATTTTATTGCTGAGTTAAGGTAAATATATGTGATGGAGATTAAATAGAAGAATAAATTATATATGAATGACAAAAAAATTATTTAGTTTAAGAAAATAAATGGATTGTTTAATAAGCCACTCGAAAGATAATCTAAACTTGGACACTTTCCATTTTCAGAAATTCATTATTTCAGTTCTTATGTGAACATTATACAGAAATGTAGCTCCCCCCCATAAACAATAATAACATAGAAATTTCTACCCCCTTCCTCCTCCCCCCCCCCTCACATACACTGTATCCAAAGACAATATAAAAAAAAATAAACCTAAGTGAGTTTGAAATCATTAATTTATTAAGGTAAAGATTTTTTTATACCAAGCTGGGCAGAACATCGTAAATCCGTTACTCGTTAACTAATTAAGTTAACATGCTGATTAAGTTAACATACTTCAGTTAAACTGCACTTCGGTTAATTCCAGTCCGTTACTTTGATTGTTAGCATGATTTTGTTTTGAGTTGCACGCCATGGAAGCAGCAATAAGGAAGAAGAAGTTGATGAGTTTTTCAGCACTATTACCCAGTCTGGAAAAAGGGGCAAATTCCTAAAATAATAAAACTCAAAATTTGGTCAGAGCTTATTTGGATACAAAATCAAAGGACTGTTACAGATACTGTATTTCTGGGTGTATCAGCTTTGTTAAACTGTTTTTAAATATAACAATGGCAGTCCGTCTAGTACTGATATTGAACGTCTTTTTTCTACTGGAAAAGACATTTTACAGGGGAAGCGATCATCTTTGTCGGATGAGACTATTTTAATATGCTGTTTATGAAGGAAAACATACATATAATGCAAAATTATGATCAGTAACTGATTGCTATTTTTTAAAATAGGGGCGTATAATTTTGAGTTTTCTTCCTAAAAACACAAAATAACTCAAAACATTTATTTGCATACAGATAATGCTTAAACAGCTGTAAAACTTTTAGGTGGTTAACTTTTAACGGATAACTTTAACTTGCGTTACATTTTCCAAACGTTAACGCTTTAACGATTATCAGAGTTAACATTTTCAGTAGCGGATTAGCGATTACTGAAGTTAACTTTTGTATTAACTTTGTCCACCTCTACTAATACGATTACTAATAAAAAAGTACAGCTTTTTCTTTTGAATAATTTCTAATCATTGGTAAATGAAAATCGTCTAGAGTAAGCCGTTTTCCTTTTTAAATCTACTGATGAATTATATAAATATTTTCATAACACTGACAGTTAATTATATTGCCATTAAGGTTTGGTTTTTAGAAACTGAAAACTATTAATTCATGAACTAAAATAGTACTGCTTGTTTTTCTCGATGCACACGCCTACTCAATAAGGATATAATAAATATGACAACAAATAAATAAAATATAGTTATACTAAAACAGTTTTTCAGTATTGATTTTTAAAAGGGTGGCTTTGTCTGAGTAAAACCGAAAAATTCAGTGTAAAGTCCGGGTCACAGAATTGAGTTTTATGATTCGGAGAACTGAGAATCATTCCTGAAGTCGACCAAAGAAAATTGGTTTGTATGAAAATATATATGAATTATCGTGCGTTTATTTAAAAACGAACATTTCAACAATGAAACATTATTTTAAAGTGATAATATATCTGATTATAGTTACAGTGATAACATGTACGGAAAAGAAAATTTCCAGACACCGATGTCTGAACATTTGAAACACTTCTAAATAACTTTTCATACGCTTTCCAGGCGAAATTTTCATATTCTGAAAATCCCGTAAATACACAATCCTACATTTATGCAGTATCACTTATATCACTATGCTGCAATATACACGCTCGATAAGTAAAGCAACTTACGGATGAAATACTGGTTTCAGTAACGAACAACGATGTACAAATAATGAGACGTTATGTTAACAAACGTTAGAGAAGCAGCTGCAACTGCTTTGTTAATTATTGCCTTTGTCAACGGCGCTTGTCTCATTCTGCACCGAAGTTCAAATAGTTCAGATGAATATTACAAGCTCTTTGCGATCTTTCACCTTAAAACATATGAAATTGCACTGTATATATATTTGTAACGATATTCCATCACGACCAAACACTTACAATTAGCATTTGTTTGAAAGCTTTGATTTAAGAAAATAAATGTGTTCACAATATCAATACATCAATTATTAACAATGTATGTTTAGCATTCCATATATAACCGGTTAAAATTTCTCTTAAAACCCGCTTAGGAACGTTATTTGTTCACTTTTCAGCAGCCAATTATCAACGTTCATTAAATATACACAAATACTCTAGAGCGTATCGGGGAGAAAAATAATTAGTAACTTAGCCAACACATCAAAATGCCAATTTGTTTTAATAATAAATTTTGTACAACAGAATTTTTAGTGTATTTTCTGTAGAATGCCTCTCCTTATGAAGAATATCACTGCATGCATAAATATTGCCATGTGTATTTACAGGATTTACAGGATACAATATTTTCTCTTGGAAAAGTACGAAAATAAGCTTCTGGATTGGGCACGAAGCCTTTTGAAGGTAAAATTCAGTGGAAACTTAAAATACAGCACAGCCAACTTTTATTACTAGCAATTGAGACTATATCATCAAATTAAGCAGCGAACAACTACTCATTCGCTAATGATGCGCGCGGTTTAATTTTAATTTCTATTGCAAATATTTCCAAATTGTCATTAGAAGAAACTGCATTATCTGTATGATTTTGTGGTAATGTATCTATTCTCAAATGAGTATTCTTTTAAATTTAATATAATAATAGCAGGTTTAAAATTTTCTCAAAATTCATATTCAGAAATTCTTATTCAATTGTATTAAATTGCAATGTATAAATAATTAAGTATTTCCTAAATTTTTATGGACAAGGTGCCCCATAAAAACCGCAAAAACTCGGAACAGATAGATTCCTCGTTGGGAATACATAAAAAATGCCCAAAGCGCTATTTATCTCTACGACCCATAGTTTTCAAGAAAAATGCGATATAAATGCAGAAAAAATATATGTGCGGCGTGCGAAAACAGCCTTTATTGGAAGCATGCACATAGTTTTTTGCATATGCTTTCATAAAATGATGTTCAAAATGTCGTTTTAATCGAGATATGCATGCGTGCGCCGTGTAATGGCTAATTCCTCACGTGGCATCAATCTGGTGCACACATAAATACACACAGCATGAAGGGGAGACACTGAATAACTTTTTGTTGTAATTAGGTGTCAATAGATCAGTTGTTTCAAGCGTTTTCATTAGAAGGAATCGGAAGGAGCCAGATCTGATGAGAGTAGCGGCCATAAAATGGAGTGAGTACCCATATCTAATCCAGTTTCATTTAATGTTTTTAATTGTTTTTCCTTTCACCGGATGTGACATCGTACTTTTTTTTCCCTACTTTTCTTGAAAACTAATGGGTCATTCAGGTACAGTTCTTTGGGCTTTTTTTTTTATGTACTCCCAACGAGGAGTCTGGCTTTGCAGAGTTTCGCGGTATTTATGAGACACCCTGAATAAATCTAATTGCTTATTTTAAATTTAAGAGTTAATTAATATTTCTGTATATTTTAATTAATTGAAAGCTGCATACTAATGATGTGTATTCACTCACTAGAAAAATATTTTCACAGTTTTAAAACAATCGCCATTTTATTTACGATTCAGAAGTTATAACAACTTTTCTGTTTTTCTTTTTATTCGTTACTCTTTATTGTAAGTGGACTTGGCATTGAACTAACAGAGTTAACTAGGGAATTTATATTCATGGAGTAAAAAGAGCAATAAACTTTACTCTTCGTCTAGAAATGTCTCTGGAATACAGCCAGCAGCTTGAAATGTTTAGAACACAAACAAATGAAGAAGAAACTTGTTGAATGAATAATCCAGCTGTCAGTTAATGAACCACAAGGCACTGGCTTTTGTTTGAAAGAATAGCTAAAATTAACAGCATCAAGAGGCTAAAAGTAAAACCTAAGTTCATCCTATATACGTTAAATGAAATTTCTCCAAAGTCTGTAAAAATTAGTTTCGCAGATAAATGCTAGAAACTCGGGAGCTCAGCAGTAAGTCTGTTCATCACAATCTTGCAGAAATATTCCGTTTCCGTTATAATGGAGTAACTAATATGTCAAAATGGGTGAAAATTTTTAAAACAATCTACTTATTTAAATTCACAGTCATCGGAAATATTTTGGAGCCCTTTTTCCCCCGATAATTCCGATTACAGATCTTTTGAAACACTTTCAGTGAACTTTATATGTTCGTCAATAATCGAGTATTCTTAATTTTTTCTAAATAGAATAAACATTTTTTTAAAAAATAACGAACTCTTGAGTGCGATGTACAGCTACGGAAAATGAAAGCACTTGTACATTATTCGGCCGCCGTTCATCAAACAGCAGAGTTACATGTACAGTCGTTTACGAACAAGTTACTCTTATTCGGCATAAAAAAATTTGCATAAGGGCCTACTTGAGCACTTTGCAACAACTTTATTTTTCCAATGGTAATATTCAATTTTTCCTTCAAAAATTTACCTCATTTTAAACATAGATATCAAATTTCATTCACATAAACAACTAATTTATGAGTTTCCGAAATTTCTCTACCCTGTGTTAAAGTATTTTTTCATGCTTTAATTGATTCTCTCACTTTAGACTGATGTTAAGAAGTTGATTTGTATCCTTACTATTAGATTTAAACATTCCAAATTTAATTTACGATCATGCATTTAATAAAATATTAATCTCAATTATAAAACTAATATTCAAAAAATATTAATAGCAACCAACAAAATTTCGACGTAAATAGATGAAAAAAATGATCTTACACGACTGGATAAAATCATATTTTTATGTTCAGTAGTTGGTTTTATATATTAGTTAAAATGTCTTAAATGCTTTTTTTTTATATTTATCTATTTACAAACTGCCAATTTAAAATAATATGAATAAATTACATAATATATACACACATACATATATACATACATCTGGATTTATTTTGCAGATTATTTTATTTGTTTAATTAGAATCATTTTGCAGAAAACTAGAAAAAGTTAATAAAAAGTCAAAAAATAGCAAATTTTGGAGGAGATATGGTAAGTTTGATAGTACTTTAACATTGCATAACTCCTGTTTATTTAGTTTCTCAGATATTTCACGTTTTCCTGAGGAAATTATATATATATTTATTCTGTGCGATTCCTATGCTTTATATAATCATATTCATCCAATTTTTTTTCAATCTGTTTATTTAGTACAAACAATTTTTCAAATATAGATAACTCCCTCTTTAACTGTCTGTAGGTTTCGTCTCTAGGACCTATTATTAACAATCACATAACTCATTCATATATATACCACTTTCTTATAAATTAGTGATTAATAGTGAGATAATAATTGTAAAATAAAACAGGATGAAAAATCTCTATGCATAAATAGAACTCTAAAAATTAAACTGTTATTAGCACAGTATTGAATTTTGAAAAATTATGCTAGCAATTTTATTACTACGACAAGCTTAAAGGCCAATTGATTTAAATACAGCCAGATAAACTATAAAGAGAAAAGTACTTTAATTATAAATAAATCGCAAGTAGCATATTGTGTTACTTCAGTTAAGCTGAAATTATAATTTCAAATTAATATTTTCAGTTTGTGATACTATTGACAAATAAGGCAAATTATAAAAGTTATTTTAAACATTAAACTTCCCTTTATAAAAATTCCCAAAAATTGTCAGTAAAAGGGAGTTAACTTATTTTACACTAATGTATTGCCAAAATCGTTTTAAAACTCAAATATTAACTTGCGGATTTGAAACCCAGACAAAATGTTAAATAAATCATTTTTATATTTTAAGATTAAAAGCATTATTTGTAAATACTGTGTACTTTAATCCCAATAAATGAAATTGCTAGCATGCAAAAAATTCAGAACCTATACATAGAAAAAGAGCAATAAACTTTACTCTTCGTCTAGAAATGTCTCTGGAATACAGCCAGCAGCTTGAAATGTTTAGAACTTATTAAATTGAGAGTTCTCAATTTCAAAAAACCCCTTAACATTGCGCAAAAAATAAATCAGTCTCGGGAAATAATCGCAGATAGTTCGCGAAAATGCATATTTAAGGTAATTTGAAGCTTTTGCTTCGTTTAATTAAGTCGAAATAGGGTATTGCCATTAAAAAAACTAAGTTGTGCGTACTTAAATATGGAAACTTCCCCTCATGCAAAATCGTATGAATAGAAAATTAATGTATACGCTATTTTTAAAGGAATGGTATATATAACACGGCTGTACGACAAATGAAGGTATTTTAATGCCTCTTTAATCCTGTCCTCGCAAAATGTATTTTTTTAAATCATCATTTGTTCTTTTTAGCAAATTTGCACTCATACTGTATTTTGCAAACGACTTTTGATCCACCCGGTATTTCAATGATCAACTAAACAAAACACTAATAAAATGTATCAATGTATGCCACAATGGAATATTCATTTCTTTATAACGTACAGAATGGATTCCTGCTGGAGGCCTCATCTTATTAGCAGATTCTAACAATACTCAAATAATGCGTAATTAAATAGTACTGTTTATATTTCGGGATTCCCCTGGTGAATACATGAAGTAAATAGCTTACACGGTACGTTCAGTAAGATATTTGTTGATACAAAGATAAATCATTCTCATATATTTATTTGTTAATAAGTTACGATACATACATATATTCCCCTTACGTAATTGCTCTTCTATTTTAGACTAAGGATTAAAAGAAATTTATGCAACCAGGTATATATAGCAAATCAATAGGCTTTACCTGTATTCTCTTGCTCCCTTACGATTTTGTTAGGAGCAACAATAATGATCCTCTTCCATCAGAATACGGGAGTATTAAATTGGTTGCGTAATAATAAACAAACTGCTGCTGTAGATCTTTCGTGAAAGAGAAATAGCTTTTTAACAACACTACTGAAAGATGCAAAGATTTATGCATCTTTTTTTTCTCATATATGAATATAGATATTAGTGTAATGATAATTGGATACCAATACAAACACACACAAAATAATAAAAAAGAGTTATACAATTTTATAATTAGTAACAGGTGATAAAGAAAAATATAATTTAATAAATTAAGAAGGACACTGCGATAATAAACCGATTACGCAGCACCCAAAAACCCCAAGGCTTATTTCTAAGGTTAGTCAATTTAAAAACTAAGAATTATGAAATAGTTCTCCGTTATTGCCTCTAAATCGGATAACATGGGTGAAAAATACTGGCGGCGAGGAGTTGACAGTCAGTTTGGTTGAAGTCCATACTCGGGTTTCAGGCAATGAAATTACTGGCACACTTAATAAACAGGCAGATCAACAATAACTCAGCTATCATACACTCTTTAAATATCCCAATTCCTCATTCATACGTAATAAAACTTGAATACGACCCTTATTTCAACATGGCAAAGGAGATGATACTTTGACCCTAGTAACTCCAAGAATGAATTATTCCAAATAATATTATTTTTATCTTCGGAATTTTGCCTTTCCCCATAGGTGCATACTTGTATTCTTTACAGAACAGTGTCATTCATGCAATCATGCACCATTTACTGTATTAGTCTGCCGGAATCTAATTTTAAAAACCTTGCTATTTTATCAAATATTCAAAAATTTCCAGACGATATTTTACATTGGTAAATTTCTATCAACAGTGCAAATAAAATGTATATTAATTTTTCGTTAGTTTATTAGTTTCCCAGTTTCTTTTTTATGAGGGGGGGGGAGGGAGGGGTGACATTAGAAATAATTACACATTATAGAAAAAAATTTTGGAGGAACAAAAATATATTAAAATTAAAAATCAGAAAGTGTCATCTTTAGATGAAAAAGGTTACAAAAGATATAAACAAACACTTAAAGGTTACAAATAAAGAACATTGAATATGCAAAGGTTATTCAAAATAAATATTGATTTCACTGTGTATTTATTTTGATAATTGTAGGCAGCGCATCATAAACGCAAGTAGCTTTTCCAACCTGCAACCTAATCCATTAGAAACTCCAGTGTTTGTGGGCGTACCATCACATCCAAGAGCTTTGATAGTTGTCACTGTTGTTGTTGTTGTTGTGTGTGTTAAGGCAAACCTGCAAGCGGGGTATCTGCCTAGGATGCGGGAGTGCCTTGGTAGAAGGACTTTCTTAGGGGTTCTAACGCGTATTTACGTTACATCTGGAGAAAACCTACCAAAACTCCAGACCGTTAGATCGACAGCCGCGCGATGGGACCCGAACCCGGGACCTTCACACCTCGGCCGTCTACCATTTTCAGTGACATAACCACTGTGCCATGGTGAGGCAAGATTGATAGTTGTCACATCAATGCAGTTACATTCCATGTATTTCATTATTGATGATACTATGTCTTTCCTGGAACCACCGTCTGAAGTTACATGACCAAGATATATTGAACCTGGTTCTTCAACAAAAGATATGTGTTCTTCTTGTATAGTTTTCCGGACAGATTTACCGCGTACATTTTCTTTGACTATAGTTTCATCTTTCCGACCATCAAAATAGAGAGAAATTATTTCTGAGGTGCGAGTCACAATACTGTCACGGTACTTTACTCTTTCACGAAAAACTTTCGATTTATCAATTACCGCCGTCTGATTTTCTGGTGTCACAACTTTAAAATCCTGTAAAAGAGCACTTGCTAGTTGCGGTCCCGCTCTATAGGAAATTGCTCTGCGATCACATGCTCTGAAAAATGATGGCAGATCTACTGTAAGTACTTGCTTTACTGAAATGCTAGAATTTTCTTTTTTATTTTCTGGTATTTTATTTTTTATAGCTAAAACACTTTCATCACTTGAATCCTGTTGAACGGAATCGCTGTCAGTGTCACTAACAATGCCTTCATGTCGTAAAGTAGGGATATTTGTTGATTGGAGACTTCAGTTTAACTCGAATTGTATGGACTTTTCCTTTCTTTTAGCACGTTTCTCGGTGTTTTTTACTCTCTACTGTGTTAATTCCTCCTATAACCATAAGCCTCAGCTTTCGTTGGTCTTACAAGAACTTCTGTTCCAGTTGTGGAACCTTCCTTTGCGCTGGACACAAACATTCCTCTAAATTTCTACATTTGCATGAACAAATATCAAAAAGATTATTTACAATGTCATACTTTGAACTTTTCAACGGACGTTTTAAAGCTCTTGGCATTTTTGCGTTACACCCTGATGACTTTTTCATCTTTTCAGATCTCTCGTGTAATTTTAAAATCATAAAAACAATGTTGCTTACAGATGAAACAGGAATAGAAGTCTTCTTCCATATTTCTTCTAGCTTACGGGCCACTCTCATTGCAACTACCTTTTTCTTTGATTGATGACATCCTTCAGACTTCAACCCATTCAAAATAACGTAGTACATCAATTTTAGTAGGTAAAACATTGCTATCACTTATATCTAGAGGTTGGCCGACAATTGGATCGTCAGTAGTTTTCCTTGTTGATAAAGAATGAGTTTTTCTACTCATGATGGTAAAACAACAAAACCAAATTGAACTCAATCACAAATCAAAAAACATAAATGCTCACTAAATGGACTCTTCGTACATTAAAAAACGCTAAAAACTAACTGAAAAGAAGGGAATTATCTCCAAAGTCATGGGGGAGCTACAGTTTTATCACCTTGAAATCTGAGCCCCATAATCGCATACAAAAATATTCTTACTATTTCGGAACGCTGTACTGAAGTGTCTGTATTATAAATACAATAATTGAAAATTTGAAAGATTCTTCAATATTTCTTAAATACGGCTAGTTGACAAAAAAGTGGAGATTTTTCATTACGATTCCGGGAGATCTAAATGTTCAATTTTAGTCGCAATGCATTTTTTTATTGATAGATTCTATCTGAAATTGCCCATTTTTGCTGTTGAATATTTAATTTTGATTTATACATACTTTATAAAAAATGTTTAAAAATATCGTTTTGACTAAAAAACTGACAACTTCAGGGTCATTCCGGGAGACCTAAATATTTTTCGATTTCAAAAAAAATTTTTTGGTAGGTATGTGATGACAGTAACAACTTTTTATCAACTTGAAAGTTTGATTTTCCAAAAAAAATTTTTCGTGATTCACCCTACTGTACACATATATATTTATATATAAAATAACAAAAAAAATCTAAGTGTAAATAGAAAAGGTAACTAATTTATCTATCTGTATTATCTATTAATAATTTATGTAATTTATTATCTATTTATTAGGCTCAGTAGGTTAAAACTTCGATATTTTTAAATGCTGGGCCTCCGGGCTCATTTTCATCTGGTTGTAGATTGGGTGTAGTCGCATCACAGCCCCCAAACCCTAAAGTTCGTGACTACTCCTGTGAAATCTGAAATCCGCATTACGTTAATTTTGCACCATAAGTGTCAAAAACCGGAGAAGCAACGTGGCTACATAAAATTGAAAAATCTCTAAACTGATAACTCATTTATTTATTGAATTTAGATTCACGGAATTCCATCATCATTAAAAAAAATCACGTATGCAAAAAAAGATTTACTTTGGCACCATGATGATATTTTATTAACTTTAATATCATCTTATTCACTTCATTACACATACATCATCACTTATCTAGCTACGGTAAAAATATTTTAGGCCAAAAATTTTGTATATTTTTTTAGATAACGACCTATTTGTCTGGATTCTAAAACTACGTTTAGTACGTAGGGGGACTTTTATGTTTTTACAAACGACCAATAGGAGGCGTTACTGAAACTTGTCTTCACCATATTCATAAAATTCAGTTTTTAAATCTTGGAATCGGTGGCATTATAGAAATTGCTTGTGCATTTTGTTTACACGAGTGTTCTAAAGATGACAGTGAATTAAAAACATGGAATTAACTCGTGAAGGTTTCCGTTGGATGATTTTTTATAATTTTAAGAAAGGTCTCACTCGTAGGGAAGGTCTCACTCAGGAAATTAGTATAATTTCCTGAAACTTTTGGTAATGAAGCACCATCCGAAAAGACTGTTTAAAATTGGTTTGCAGAATTTCGTCGTGGTCGTGCGTCCGTCAGTGATGAAGCTCGTGAAGGACGACCAAAATCGGTAGTGATTCCAGAGAACATCGATGCTATGCGCATGATGATTGAAGAAGATGGGCATGTTACATATCGCGAGATAGAAACATTCCTTGGCATATCACTGACTGCAATACATTCAATTTTGCACGGACATAGCTGTTAAAAAGATTTGTTCCAGATAGATTCCGCACAATTTGACAGAAGCTCAAAAAGAGGCTCGGGCAAATTGGCGAAAGGAAAATCCTAAAAAAATTCTAATTGGGAACTGCAAAATCCGTATACAACATCATTACAGGTAATGAAACTTTGATATATTCCTATGAGTTGGAAACTAAACAACAATCCACTGGTCGGGTGTTACCAGATGTTACCAGCCGAATACTACGAAAGTTTGGTCATCAAGCACTTCCAAGAAAGGGCTTGTTTGTTTCTTCGGCTTTACAAGACATATCGCAACCATTCCTTTAGAGGATCGAAAAACTTAACGCTAAATGGTAAACAGAAATTTGTTTGGCAAAAGTCATCAACGAAGTCAGGAAAAACAAAAATCGAAGCATCCTCCTTCACGACTGCACCAGCTCCCACACAGCACGTGAAATAATTTATTATTTGAAGGATAAAAATATCAAATTAATGTCTCATTGCCTATGTTCTCCTGATTTGTCACCTAACGACTTTTTCTTGTTCCCTTATGTCAAACAAAAAATGCGTGGACAGCGATTTTCATCACCTCAAGAGACTGTTGATACCTGCGGAAAACATGTTTCGAGGTACCAACTTTAGAGAGGAAAAACTGTTTCAAGAATAGGTTTGAACCTTTGGAAAAGTGCATAAATCTTAAAGGCGAGTATTCTAAATAGCAATAAAACTGTTTCAAAAAAATTATTTTTGTTCCTACTTTTTTTTAGAAACTTAAAAGGCAACTCTCGTAGCATGAGATAGAACGCCGCTTACGGAAATTTAAATGTAAAACAACAGCGGTGAAAATAACAAGTATGATGGCCAAAACTAAATCTATGCTTTTTTTTAGTTGGTACTTCTCTTACACTTTCAGAAAGTATTTATGTAACTTTCGAACAATACAGGGTGTGTCCAATTCCCTCCCGGATTTGGAAGGCTTAAAATATATATTACCAATACAGCAACAGAGTTGATTTTACTAGACAAAGAAATATTACAAGTTTTATTTCACAAAAAGCGACGGATTAATGCAATTTGTCGATGTGGGGGTGTATTTCATTGTTGGATTCCATTTTATGGAAGTAAAACAGAATCTTTTACATCAATTTCTTTTTTCTTAATTTGGGCGGTAGTTCCTCCGCTCCCACTACAATCCTTCCTTGTTTCGTGATGCAGCAGCTATAAAGTCAAATTCTTCCCACAATCACACACTTGTTTTAACACGGTAACAAATGTAGTTGTGATTCTTTGGCGTAAATTTCGTCTTGTGCACGAACACACGATCTTTTATGTAATCCCATTAAAAAAATTCGCCTGGAATTAGGTCCGGAGAGCACGGTGGCCGCGGAATAAGGCGATTGTCGTCGGCAGAGCCCCGTCCAATCCAACAAACAGGAAGCTCGTTATTTGGGAAACAAAGCTTGCAATGTGTCTTTCTTGCAGAAGACTTTAATAGAGGGGGGGGGAACATTGCAAGTTTTGCCTTTGTTGGAGAACAAACTGACCTCGCCCAACTCCAGCCCCGACAAAATTGCATTAATGCGTCGTTGTCACGAAAGGTTCACATATTGCACTTTTGTGAAATAAAACTTGGCATTTCTTTCTCCAATAAAGTCAAATTGGTTCCTGTATTGGTGATATATATATTTTATAAGCCTTCCAAACCCGGGAGTGAATTGACATATACCCTCTATTTGAAAGCTTTTTAATATTTGATTAAACTATGGGAAATTAAATTGTGGGGACTCATTTTAGTTCTAAATCTGTTTTATTAATAATGAACGATTCCATCTTCATAATAAGTACAATATTCGACATGAACACATTTTTATTTAAGTGTTGTTTAACTATTACATCAACCACAAATTAAAACATATTGAATATAATTAAAGTATATCATTCTGCACCTACGCATAAAGTAGCACAGAATTAAAATTTGCAATGAAGATAATAAAATAATCTGTCTCATCTTTTATTCTTTGCCGAAACGTCATTCGTCACTAAGATAATGTACTACCCCTTCTGTTGTTTGGAAGACTCTTCGGTTGAACGAATTTCGGCCTCGTGTCCATTTTAAGATGGATTAATTTATCTCCGAAAGAGTAATTTTGCTAATGCCCCTATATATTGAATTGCAAATCCGCAAATTATTGTAGTTAGAATTACGAGTCCCATCACATTAAGCTACTTTCATTTCCTAACGAGAATTAATCTGCTAAAAGTGTCTATTCTATGAGAACAGAGGAAAGTTACTGAACAAGTTGAGAAATTTTATACTTTTGTTGCCGAACATAAACATTTATGCGATAACTAAAAGTTCCGAGATTTAAGAAAAAGTATGTATAAAAGTTATAAGAAATTAAGCATGCAAAGTGTTAAAGAAGAGAACATCTGTGATAAAAAGAGACATTCTGAGTAATTTTTTAAAATTGCTTTGTATAAGAATGCATACTCAAAATAGGATGTTATACGGCTAACACCACAAACGCTAAATTATTGGAAGTAATAGTGTTACAAGCAATGGTATATGTCACTGCTACATAGTTTAGCTTTTGTGATGAAACTCTTACCTTTACCCTTTTAAAACTATAGACTCTCTTTTTGTATGAACTAAATTAATTGAAGGTTTGAGCTATCAAATTTGCCGTTTTCTCTCCTAATCGTACTGTATTTTGATTAAACAGTCATTTCTTATCAATATTAATTTACATTATATTTACGAGAAAATAATTCTTTTAAAATATTTTGAAAATGGCTTGTTGACAATCCACGCAAGATGCGATTGTTTTACGTGGTCCATCAAGCAATGCTTTTATCCTCTGTACCCGTTAACCGAGGGCCTTCTCTTAACTTGTTGGCTTGCTTTCAGCGTTGGGCGAGAGATGCTAACATCAAATAACCCATGTTCCATGGGTAAGAAAGTATTTTCCTGAAAGAGTGAACGCGTGAAAGAAAAATATTATTTTTTTTATGTTTATAAACAATAAGGGGGAAAAAAATCTGAGGTGAAAGACAAATTACACGAAACCAGTTGAGCTGGCAAATTAGAAAAGTTAGCCAAGTCGACAAGTCGTTAAGTTTCTTTCATTATTAGCGTCCTATAGCTATGCATCGCCTCTTCACTAATTTTACTTGCTATCCTTCTATAAGCTCTTTCATGCCACGACATAGTTGCTTCTGCTGCATTTCAATTAATCTCATGACTTATCAAATATGCAGTTGGAGTCATTGAAGTAACAATAATTAGGAATTGCCAACCTATTGCCCATTCTGCTTTACTTGAGAAGTTAGCTAACTTTACCCCAAAAAAATTAATCTCGGATCAACATTTCAAGTATTATGCTACAAAAAAATTTCCTGGAATCTGATAATTTAATTTCACTGCCGGCATACCAAAAGATGGTCATCAGACATGAAAATTGAAGACGTGTCACTCGCACATTTAGATGTTTGCATTAATAAAATTATAGATTTGGTTAGGACAGTTCCAATTATTCCAAAAATACTGAAGAAGAATACACTTCGTGTTTGGTAACTATTCCTCAAGTTTGCCTGTTAGGAGGGGCGCAAAATGTGCACATTAGATATTGCTTAATTTGGATGTCTCTTTACTATGACTATGGAAGATCTAACGAGTCTGGGATATTCATTCATTGTGATTATAGCAGATGGAAAACAATAGCCCTTATGTTTAGAATCGAACTGACATTTAAAAATATTATATTTGCAGGTATATTTTTCATTCCGACATCTATAAATAATAAACTAAAATGCTCTTCTGCTTCAACAGATGTTAAATGTTTTTTTAGATGTTAAGTTTTCGCCTTCCAAACCATTAAAATACTAGGCTATTTATTTAAGTAAAACTGATGAATATAGGAATTTTTAAAAAAAGTAGAAAGACTTCCGTATCTGCATTTGTATAAAATAAAGTTTATAATTTGACTTATTTTAAGAAGTTCAGTATATTAAAAGAAGCATTAGTTTCCTGAATAGTTTATGAAAACATTTCTACATGGAGTTGGCAGTTCTTTAATGTTAAAAATTCTTATAAAATTTCTTGGAGCAAAGCTTTGAGAAAGCCGAGGAAGTAAGTTCAACTTCTTTCAAAGTTTCATGAAGCATTAAAGTCAACAATTCATGGAGTATTTAATTTTAATAGAAATAAACCGATTTTTGCCCTTATGATACAGATTTAGGCATACCATATTTAGTGATAACTCTATCAGTAAATATGGTATGAGTTATCACTAAATGTGGTATTTAAAAACATATTTTCGAGATTGTACGTGTAGCAATCGGCAATACAGGAAATTTAAAAAGTCCCCCTCACACATCCAATCTATCAATAGACGCAATACAAGACTGCGGGGAAGCGAGACTCATGAAATTGTGCGCTTGTAAAGAGAATTACCAAGAGTGAATATTTTATGTATTATGCAAAACAAACTTGTTTGGGCCAGTTTTCTTTGTAAAATAACACGCAAAAAAGGTTAGGTTTCTCCAAGTTTTAATTTTGAATTTATTGCTAGAGAAAAAAAACTTTATTTTTCCAATTTCATGAATTATTTAATGTAATACGTGTAGCAGTTTCTCAAAAATATGTATTTAAAATCCGGCGCTAACCCCGTGTAATAGTGTCTACTAAAATAAGCATTCCGTACTGTAAGTGTGTGGGGAGAAAAGCATAGCAGCAGCATGCGTTTTTTAACTACAAGTTTTTCTGAACTTAATGTAACAATGTAAAAATGATTTACACAAGTATAAAGTACATTGTATACAGTTTTTTTAATATTAGATAAGGTTAGAATTTTGTTTTTTTTTTTATTTAGAATCGTTTCACAGCATTTTGTTTTGCTTGAACCCTTCAACCCGGATTTTAAATTGTTAGAGGCAGTATGAAAATCAGTACAAGTGTACGTCAAACCAGCTTGAAGGGTTAATTTTGCAGACATGAAAGCTATGTTGATTTTTCTTGCAAAACAACTATCCCATTATTAATTTTTTAAGCATTTTGAGAAAGAACACATCTACAGCAAAAACTAGCTACTTTCATCTGAAAAAGCAAGTTTTTAAATAAATTTTGGCCTAATGTTTCATTATTACTGCATATTTATGAAAGGTAATCATGCTAAAATTATTATAGATTGTCCCTTTTTCCCGAAATAGGACGACAAAACATTCCTTAAAGCTTCATAAGTTTGGAAAGCTAACGGCGAAATTTAACGTATTTGAGTTATCTGAACGCTGTACACACCCACTTGCACTATGAAGTACTTAGCCAACGAGATTTAGATTTTTTATAAAGTACGCAAAACGAATTCCAATTCTCTTTTGAAGAGTTTGCGAAACATTCATATGGAATGAAGTTTTGGAGGAGTCAAACTTGGACTTGGAGGATCAAAATGTACTTTACGATCACAGTTATCGACAAGCACTTTTGAATATTGGTTACGCAAATTTAGTACACACCATTTTAAACATCTTTCTAAAAACATTTGAGATGTAGAATCAGAGTTAGAAAAATCAAAGGAATTGCACTCTTAATGACTTGGTCGAATGTCTTATCTTGTCTCGTGCTTACTTTCATTTTTTTTTTTTTTAAGGCTCGCGATATGAAAAGTACAGTAAGCATGTTTGTTTCCATACAGCTATGTATTCCATACAGCTATGAAACGTACAACTAAACGTATTTTGGTTTTTACAATTTTTTTTTATCCAATTTGAAATTTTATAACACTCCTTATATTGTGCATACTGCATGGACTTTTTCCAAGACTTCTGCGAACCCATATTAGTTATTCTGATCTTTGTAAAGGTCTTTCTTCAGTGAAAATTTCTTTGATCGCCATCACAAAAGTTATTGTTGCACAATAGCTTCAACCTTTGTGGTGAAAAGCAGTTATAAACCAATTGAAAGATTTGCAAGCTATATTTTGCGAGGCTACCAGGTATTGAGATAATTTTTAACATTCGGAGGTGTAATTTATATCCAAGACATTTGTGCCCAAGCTTATCCCGGTCTCCAATTTTTGCCGATGCGTGTACAGAAATTTATTACAATTTGCAATTTATATTTTTTCGTTAAAAAATGTGGAAATTTCACCATTTTGCATAAAAAATATTCGCTTCTTGTATATAGGACAACGGACACAAAAGTTAAAATAAAAACCCCTAATGCAAACAAAAGTAAAAAAAAAAAACTGGTATTCTTGAATAATATAAGAAATTTCCTTGAACGACTCATTTAGCTTTGGTGTATAGAACTTCAACTAGTATTTTAATCCAATGATCATATTAACCCTTTAACGCCCAGTGATCCCTCTCTGGGAACACCAAACTGACATTTTGACTGTTGCCAGTGACGAATAGATTTGATTAAAAAAAGTTGTGGGTGACATGGCTCCACGAGAATAATTTACTTTTCAGCACGTCATTTCCCGTAAAAAAAATGGTCACGGTAATTTTTAACAGCACTGACAGCTGAAAAATCCGAGAACGGCTAGATTGCCCAATGCTGAAAAACGGGCAGCCATTGCCATTGCTGGCTGTGCCCGGCACAACCAGCTGTCGTCAAAAGGGTTTAGATCTGTGGCACACGATGAACGTTTTGATCGTCCGCCATCTTGCTGGTAGTTGAGCGATGGCAACGGCTGCCTTTTTTTCAGCATTCTAAAAGGGTTGCGCCTCAAAGGGTTAAAGTATATATTTTATTAGGCCGATTTGAGGGTGTTATTGAGTTTATTTAGTCCCATTACCCATTAAATCTTCGTAAAAGCTCAAGAATTGTCAAGTCCTTTCTTTAAAGCTCAAAACTACATTCATGTGTAGATTAGGGTATATAAATGTTCAACTCGTTACAAAAGCTGCCAACTAGCTGTATTTCGTTTAGCATTTTCCCCCCACCCCCTCCATACAAGGTTTTCAGTCTGAATATTCCCCGATCTTCCACTTCAAAAATAAGAAAACGCCACTCTTACCATTTGCTTAGGTTTTGTAACTTAACGTTTCATTCTCCAGCCCCACAGCTCATGATAATTTCTTAACATCCACTTTCTTGCATTTCTTTAACCCTTTAACGCGCAGTGTTCCCGCTCTGGGAACACCAAACTCTGACGTTTTGACTTGCCAGTCACGAAGAATAGATTCGATTTCTATAAAAATAGTTGAGGGTGACATAGCTCCATACGAGAATCTTTTTAGCACGTCATTTCCCGTAAAAAAAAAAAGGGTCACGGTTATTTTTAACAGCACCGACATCTGCTTAAAAAGTGGACATTGCGAGAATAGTTTGATAAATTGCCCACTGCTGAAAAAAGGGCAGCCGTTGCCATCGCTCGGCTTAACTACCTGCAAGATGGCGGACGATCGAAATGTTCATCGTGTGCCACAGACTGAGACCCTTTCTTTGACGACGCACAGCCAGCTGTCGTCAAAAAAACGTTAAGCGATGAACGTTTCGATCGTCCGCCATCTTGCCGGTAGTTAAGTCGAGTGATGGCAACGGCTGCCCTTTTTTCAACATTGGGAAAGGGTTGCGCCTCAAAGGGTTAATGATAGTACGAGAGGATAGTTCCGTGGTAACACTGAACATTCAAATTACTTCTTAAAGCTTTCAAAAAAATTGCCGACGCTTAAGCATTTTTCCAGAACTATGAATGTATAATTAAACTACTTTGTACCCAGCTTACATTTATTTTTATCTGCTCTTGCTGCTTAGCTAATCTAATAAAGCAAATGTGACTAATCATTCCACTCGAATTTTTCTAAAGTGTGAAATAATTCACTGCTAATAAAATACAAGAAATGTACAAGTTAAGTTGTTAAGGAAATTCTAGTCAATCAGGAAGATTTTTTTAGGACGTGGTTAGATTTTCAAATGTGAACAACTTTACCGAAAGTAAAATTCCTTAAACTTAAGTATTTACATGTGTTGAAAAATATGCGTAAGCTGTCCATTATTTTGGGCAACCCGTATTACAAATTAGTTTATACTATCAATTAATCCAAAGCTAATCTTTATACCTTTCATTTGATGTTCAAGTGTAAACGAGATTTAGATTTTTTTTATAAAGTACGCAAAACGAATTCCAATTTTCTTTTGAAGGGTTTGCGAAACATTCATATGGAATGAAGTTTGCAGCATATTTGAGTCTAAAAGTTTGCGATCTCCCCAAAACAGAGCTAAAGTCATCCGTACATAATCGTCTAGTTTAAGAGCAGAGCTACTTCATTTAAGAAATTTGTTAATCTTACAAGTACCGCGTGCTTAACCGATTTATGCCAAGATACTTGACACTTGATTTATGCTAAAACCAGCAATAAAATTCTGATGTCATTTATTTTTTTAAAGTCGTATGAAAACTCAAATGTCAAAATCCTACCATGTCATTTGTGGAGTTGAGATTCAATACTCGCGAATAAAAGCTAGGAAAAATTACCTTTGATGGCAAAAATTCCGTCCCGAAAAAGTGACTAGGCATAAATTTATTAACATCGCTTTTCTGAACTTTCACAGAATAATTATTAAGTCTAACGTCAAAATAGAAACTGTCATAATACAATTTTAAAGAATACACAAAATTTAAAATCTTTATTTTAAAAGCATATTTAAAATGTCATCACGGTATATCAGCCGCTTGTTATCTCGAACCACTGTCATCTAGATAGAAAAAACAAACTTATTGTAATAAACAAGCAGATTCATTCACTATTCAGATATCATATTCTTAGTATCCCTTTAAGACAGCTCGTACGATCGTGGGTTTGGAAATCTCAGTTTTAATTTAGTCGATAAAATACATTTGTTGAAAAAAGCAAAATCAAACTTTATCTAGAAAGATTTTAAATATTTCTTTCCGCCAGCAATACATTTAATAGAATTAAAATTCAAGAAATAAAAATTCAACAGCTTTAAGAAGTCTGTCTTAAAGGGGTATACAGGGTGTCCCATAATTATTGGGACAAACTAAGAGGAGGTAGGAGCGGTAATAAAGATTCATAATCACATAGCAATGTGGGGGTCGGAAATTCCTTCCAATAGCTTGTAATAATCACTTTGGAAACAGTGCTGAAGTAATGGTGAACTTTCCGACTACTGTTTGTCAAAGAACTAATGCATCTTTCACAGAAAACACGTGACTAATATCAATAGTTTAAAATTTTTATTTCATTTCATTGATGAAATTCTTTGAAACGAGCTCATGGTCCAAGAAATCTGGTTAAGAAATTAGACTAACACTATAGCTCTTTTCCCAAAGTGATTATTAACAGGTAAGGGAAAACTGCGTTTTTGACCCCATATTGCTATGCGATTCCCATTCCTTCTGTGCCCTACCTCTCCTTAAAGTCTATCCCATTATGGGACACCCTGTATATTATGCCGATGTTATTTATGTACAAACATAACTAGTACTGCTAAACCGTAAATAAATCGATATATTTCGTCCATCTCATAATGAAAGTAGGCATTGAATGAAACTTACTATTGACCGCTTTCTTATTTTTACTGCAAAACTGGTGTACATTAAAAATCTTTGAACTAAAAGTAAATAACGTTGCATAGCCAAAAAAAAAAAAAAAAAAAGCTACCATATATATTTGCTTTCTGAAGAGCATCATTTGCACCAACGAATTCTTGTTTAGAGGAACACATTTAACCTTTTTTTTACCGAAGGTACTGAAAAACTGCCGTAAAATACATTTCATCGATTCATTAAGAACATCTGAAAAAAAATCACTATCAAGTACTTAATCAGCTTGCATCACGACTGTTCTATTAAATTAAGATTGTTTTAGGTGGGCAGCTTTCCGCACGCTTTCTAATCATGTCGAGCGGGAGAATAAATTGTGTATTTATGAATTTACAGACTCCGTTTTATGTTAAAGTGTAAAATTTCTCAAAACTGTCAATTACTTCAGTTTTGTTTCGCTAGATTTAAAGCTAGGTGGTTGTTACGTTTTTTTAATTTTCCGTTTCAGTAGATTAATCAATTTTCATCATTCACGGTAAAAGGAAAGGAACAGTTTCAAGTTTATCTACCAAATTAAAAATTGCCAAGAATTTAGAGAGTTAAAATTTAACACTAACCGCTATGAACTACCGTTAATCTAATAATGTCAAACGTTTACTTTAATCTTTAAAAAAGGAAGGGGGGGGAACTTACCTTTTCTGGAATCGAAAAGCCTGAAGAAAAATCGCATTCTAAATCCCATTTTTTCTCTGAACGACTTCACAACTATTGAGGAGAATAAAAATTATTACTGGATAACACACTTAAAAATCTGAAAATCTGGTTTCGTTGTAAAAACTTATTTACACTTTACGTTACACATGTTATAAAAACTTCCAAGAACCAAGTAATAACCCACTCAATCTAGACGCTGAAATAGCAAAATATCGACTAGTTTAGATTTTTTGTATGTTAGAGGCCCAATAGTATAAAACCAATATTGCAGCTTCGGAAAACCAGACATAATCTGCGCGTAATCCATTTTGATATTAAATGTATTTTCTTCCAAAATCAGGCGTAATAAAAAGTGCTATTCATTTCCATATAAAATGCGTTTCCGTTATTCTCAAACATTTATTTTGGTTATATCTTGCAAATAGGAACAATACATTTTTCCATGGATCAAGAGCGGAAATATTGAATAAACTAACCTTTTCACGACTGGGAAATTTTGGCCGTGCTGTTTCAGAAGGACGGGAACATCTGAAAAATGCTTTCCCTCATTTCAGTGACTCTTAGCTGAAGCTGCTATTTTGCAACAATCATTGATGGATTACTCTTTCCCGCCCCTGAAGTAAAATGAACTTCTTCAAGAAGGGATTAGCTTTACGTGTATATCCTTTTCAGGAACTGGGGTGCAACTGATTTGATGGATGAATGTTGACATCTCTCCCCTCCGGTCCAGTACAGGGGAACAATTAGTTTGTCGAAATATGAACCAAGCCCGTCCTTTAAGGTGTTCTACGGCTTGGTTGAAAAATCGACCCCCCGTCTTCAAAGCGTTAAATGCATTAATTAAATGTAGTGATTAATATAAATAACTAAACACTTAAAATTTATGCAATATCTCCCAAGCCATTTCACCACTCATGGGCATTATTCGTATTAACTACTTAAAATTATTAGATTACATTGGAGTGGTACAAAAAGTCCCTTAGTTTTTCCAATTTCATTAGGTTAATTTTTACCATTTGCAATAGTCAAATATTGGTTTTAAAAAAATTATCACCTATGAAGAAACAATCTAGAAACTAACATAAAGGGGACACTTGTCTTTCCTATGCACACATTTACAATACTACTTTGAAATACCTCTATATTAAATTCAATTAAATAGAAATTTCATAATTACTTGCTGTCGCGTCTTGTCTTTCAAATAACCACGAATCGTCATGGGACGGTTTTAGGAACCTGAAAATCCTCTTCTTTGTATTTTTTGTAATCAATTAGTGATCTGTTAGACCTATAGTGTACATCTTTTGCTGAAATTAAAGCTAAATAAGTTTTCAGGCGCAGTCGAGAAGCATCTCTAAAGCCGACTGTTTTCAATATTCTGCTAACTTCAGCAACAGAAATATTCTACTCTTGAAAAAAAGGACTCATTCTGAAGTGTATCCCGAAAATGTGAGCTCATAAAATAGAGGTTAGGGCTCAAATTGTTGAAATTTTAACCGATTAAGTTTCGTATAACTTAACTTATAAAAGTTCTCCAATTGTTGGAAAGAATAGAAATCTAAAACGTTAGATTTTCAAACACTGCAGCTTAAAGACTTGTGCTGACACTGCAAACTTTGATTTGCACAACTGTTCCTTGACAAAAAAGAAAAGCAAGTACCGGATTTTTTTTTTATACTGTAGCACATTTTCTAAGTACAAATTAACTTTCCTATAAAGACATTAACGTAAATTCTAAAGAAATTTCATCTTCACTAATACGAACTAAAACAATAGTGCTATTGTGACTGACAATTTATTAAAAGACTGAATTTAAAAGTAAAAACTAGATTTTCACGTTTTGTTCGTATGCTATCAGTTTAGCATTTTAAGAAACTTACTTCACCAAAAAAGAAAAAGCTCAGTACGGCAACGTATTTATCGCTTCAATTAATTTTTAGCAGTAGAAATTCTAAAAATAAGAGCCTGCATCATCAAAATGCATTGCAAGTTTTTTCTCGCTACACTTTAATTATGCCAAACGCTAATGATTATTCTAACAATCAGACTGGACCGTTTTCAAGCAACCTTTTGATCAATATGAACTATATTCTCTGAACTATATATTTTCTAAATAGGTATGCAGAGGTGCAACTTATTTTCATGATATCCAACGCTATCCAAAGTAAACGTGTCGGCAAATGCCACGCTTTGAGGACATTTCCCCCCCCCCACTTTCTAAACTTAATAGGATTCACCATTTGCTTTAAATATGTTAAGTTGAAAAGCAATAACAATGAACTGCAAGTGTTGCCGAATACAGCAGACTTATTTTTGATCTCCATTCCAAGTAACGCAACTGCTATTTGCTTTTGTTAGAAACTTAACACAGGAGGAATAATTTTAGCAAGGAAACAGTCATATCCAATTGCAGATGTCTCAATACATGGCTATGTCTGAGAAAAAAAAAATGAAGTTCTTACACGAGTCAAAGAAGGTCCTCATTTGGGATGGCGTTGTTTCATCAGGCTATAAAGAGATTAAAGTAACAATATTAGTACAGTGCGTTAAAAATTATCAGGCCAAGAATACCCAGAGATCTGAATATTTTGAATATGGAAATAAACTTTTGTATAAAGTGAATAGAGAAGCAGTTTAATTTTGAGAGTTAATTTAGCTAAAGAGACGAAAAAGTAACCCTACTAAATACTACGTACAGTTTTTTTTTAATTGAAAAAGTCTTACATTTTTTCCGAACTCGTGGTACAAATAAAATTTAATTTGTTGTGGTTCCCAACTGGTGGCCCAAGAACAAGTTCCACGTTGTCCGCGAAGCGAGTGTGTTTAAAAAGTAATCTTTTTTTCACAATGTCATGAAGTAAAAGCATAAACGGAATTTGGTACTCCGTTTGACCCATTTTAGATAAGAAATTCTATAGTAAAATATTGAAAATACATTCGGACACTATATTACACAAAATACTCTATTTTTGAATTTTATGATTTATATTTAATTTCATGCAAACATTTTTGTACTTTTTCCCCCCCCAAGATCTTTAACCCCCCCCGCCGTTTCCGGTAAGAATTCTTTCAGGTGATCCGTGAATTAATTGGAAGTAGAAGTGGTCCGCGGGTTAAGTTGAATTGAGTTGGGAACCACCGATATGAAAGTGAGATTTTTTTGGAGAACAGCATTTTACATTTAGCGTAACATAAAATTTGAAAGAAAGTACAAAAATCAAACATGCTTAAAGTTTTCCAAGACCCTTTTGACCATACTTTTAACCACACAGAGAGACAATCTTCATACTATAGAAGTTTCCGCTACCGTAAGAAAATTAAAGGTTACTTTATCTTCTAGTACTTTGATAGCTAGATATGCAGCAAAATGAAAGTCTACAAAAAATTAAATTCCTGTTTATGAATGGCTTAATGCAGGACCTCAAAATTTGCAAATCCTGAGCAAACGGTTTCCATTCACCAAAAATTGTCCAAATTTATACCAGATTTATGATAAGACTGAATTGCAGATTGAGAAATCACGCCGCTTTAATGAATGAAAACTCAAAAATTAAGTATTTTTAGGCGTTGTGCAAGTTTTATTAGGCATATGCTATTGTTTCGTCTATGTACAGATTTCATATCTTATTTATGAAATAAGCCAACTTTGACAGTTCTACTGAAAGCTTCGACGGATCCGATTATTTAAGAAAACCATGCAGAACATGAATAACTTTCTTCACATATAGTCTAGTTTTTCCTTATATCCTCACTTAAGATTACATTAAATTAACTAACATGATATGGAATTTTTAAAGTCCTTTATAATTTTACAAGCTTAGGATGAAATGTTTAGCATGCATACAAAGCCTTTAAATTGACTTCAAAAGTGATTTACTATCATTTTGAAAAGTATTACTGCAGCGGTTCGACTTTCCGTTTGTGAATCCCCCCTGAAATCCAAAAAATTTGCAAACACTTTATGTAGCCGTTCTGTATCAGGATATTTTCAGAGTGTACTGCTGGCGAACCCTCAGATCTCGCGAACCAACGGTAGCAAATCCGTGTAATTAGGGAGACCGGTAAGTAATATTTTTGGATGTCAGAATTTGGCTTAAGTAAAATACTGAAGACAATAAGAAGTTTGGCATGCGAGGAGGATAGGGGGGGGGCAAGTCGTTCTTTTAACTCATCCCGCGTTTTCCCCATAGAAAATAACCATAGAATTCTTACTGTAAGGAGAATAGACTTGAAAAAGTGGCCATATTTCACGAAAAACATTCTCTTTAAAATACAACAAAAATGAATACCGAGTACAGGCACGGCTTAGCTTATTTTTTTACTAAAAACTTTCCGAAAGACTTAAATTCATGTGTTGGGAAAATGACGGATTTGTTTACAAGAGAATTTCGTTAACTACAAGAGACCGTATAAAAAACCATCGTTTTCATTAATGTCCGAGAGTAAAGTTAAAATAGATGCGATGACAGTTTCACGGTATCGCATTTAACCAAGACCATAAAAGATGTCATGTAATGCAATAATTATGAAAGGAACCTAGTTTTAGAAATGAACCACTTGCAGCAAATTCTTCAAATAAACCAGGATAACCAATGAACTCAAATGAAAAATCTCATGAAATTACGTTAAAATAAATGCTTACATTTTCAGGAATTCCTTTCTCTTGTAGTCTTCGACGTGTGCCTACAAGGAAAAACGACAGTTAAATTTCACGTATTTAATAGTAAAACACCGTATTCGGTGAAGTACTTACCCAAAAACAAAATATTCTCCCATCGTTTAATCAGGCCAGGATCAATTATTGAACCTGGATATACAACAAACTTCTCATTCTTAGCTAATTCTTTAATGTCAACTGGATACTTGCCAAACTTTGGAGAGCTTAATGGAAAGTCGGGAGATTTTGACTTCTGGGCGTCAAGCGTTTGTGAAATTTGTCTGTCATTGCCACCCTTTGTATCAGAAAACCTGCTTTTCTCGGGTGAAAGGAGTTTGCAAGTCATGTAAATGGCATCCCTAACATGTACGAGGCGTCTCGGGAAGCAGACCACATCGGACCGAATGAAGAGTACGTCTACGTCCTCATCTAAGGGGGCATTCTAAAAAAAAAAAAAAAAAAAAGTCTGATTAACAGTTTGACCTTTAACAGTTGTACAGGTAAAAAGTACTTACACTTTAGCGAATTTACTTTTAGAAAAATAAAAGAAACTCTGTACAGACAAACAAATATTTATATGGGCATGCTGATGGTGAATGTATCAATAGGGGGAAAACACTTAAGGTCATGAAATACGCAATTAAATGGTTAATCACCACAGACATTACTCTTTAGAATTTTCACTGTAACAGGTTATAATTAACAAAGAATATCTGTACTGCTTCAGTAGATCATAATTTCAAATTAAACATTCATTTAATAGCAATTCGTAGCTGTTTAACAGATATGTATGTAAACGCGATTTAGTGTTAATTCATAAGATTCTAAAAACGCTGTAGATTACAACTCTGTGCGGAATTCAAAAGTTTTTTTTTTTTTTTTTTTGTACATCTATCAGAATCAAGCTTGTTCTACCGCAAAGCCACAAGTGCATTCAAGAACCATGTTCATAGTCACTTGATTGATCAAAACTTTAAGGGTTTGATAGATTTTAGAGATTACGCTAACTTTCAGTAATTATCAAAGCTTTCGGATATAGTTTAATAAACATCGAAAACTCCGATCTTTTAATTTTAAAAAGTGGTGCACTAACAGTAAAGTTTAGGCTGTTTTCTTAATGGAGGAATTTCAAAGACAAATACAAGTAATGACACCTGCTGCAGATGCTCTATGACAATTGCTGAGCGGCACCAGATACTCCATTTAGAATGGCGATGGGCAAATAAATGAACTGGCTTCCACGCTACTAAGCCCTATGGAGGAAGGAAAGACTTAGCTCGGGTTCTTTCTCTTAACAAATTCCAGATGAGAAACCAGTATCTAGATTGATGTGTCAATTTAGGTATCGTTTGAACATAGCGTTATCATTTGAACATGGAGATCAGTGGATAAGACCGATTTTATATGTACCAGCTAGTGACTACGCTTGAAAGTTAAAGAAAAAAATAAAGGAAAAGATAAGAAAGAAAAGAAAAAAAAAGACAGGTTCCCACAATTTCTGAAGCACTTATTTTAAATTAAATTTGAATGTACAAACTTAGAGATTAATTTGATATTTAGTCTACATTTTGATTTCTTTCCGATTGGTCAGACCTGTTGCATAAGCAACTCTAAATCTAGTGCGCTAAAAAGGGAGGATAAAACTTTTATACAAGACACTTTCTTACCACAGGCACTTTACCGGCTTCGGTATTTTTAGACGACTCTGAATTGGGAGTACCTGGAACAGTAAAAAAGGTAGTTTAAAAAAAAATACCTGTAGATTTATTTTAAGAGTTCCTATACACTTTACAACTCCGTTTTTATTCCCTGCATACAAAGTTTTTGCATCCGAAGCAAATTCCATTAATATGGAATTATGCAAGAAGACAAAACTAGAATTTCTGACCCATACAAAAGGGATTGTTTTGTATTTCTACGGATATTCCATTTAGAAGAAGTCCAAAGTTCTTCCCCTCACAATGTCTTATGACAACTATATTCCAACCCCCCCCCCCCCCCTCGAGGAAAATTTCAACATGTTTTATGAATTAAGATTGGCAACCGATGTAACAAAACAAAGCATTTTAAACTGATCAAATATATCAGTTTAAGGGTAGGAAATACACTAATATTTAATTTTTTTGTGCATATATCCAGATTACACGACTTCTTTCAGATAACTTATATCGTTTTCGAAGTACATTAATTGATCCAATAATTCAGAACGGTACCAGAAGTTAACACTTCTCCTCATGTCGTACGTTAAAAATTAAGTAACTCTAAATTAAAATTATGAAAGAGCTAATTAATCTCTACCAAATCACACACTTCCCCACTCTAAAAATATTATATTAAAAAAGCTTCTCACTTTTGTTAAAAAACCACATTTTAATCGTAAAATGAAGCTCCGTAAAATAAGCACAAAACGATATCGATTCAAAGACTGTATTTTATGCTACTTTATATAGCTAAACGTAAGAGAGATAAACTATTGCCAGTTTCCTAAAATTATTTTAAATTGTGTCACCTTGAATGTCTTTTTAGATATGGACCATAATCATGACTACCTGTCTATAAAGGGAGAATCCCTAAACGATCAACCAGTGTCACTCGTGCAACTAGCTAAAATTTTAGGCATTTTTAAACCTAAAGTTTTTAAACCTAATCCGGTTTACTATCTTTCTTGAAGTCAACTGATTGCAGTTAGTTAAAAAACTAAATTAATTAAGATAGGTGACTATTTATTCAGTTTTTTACCGTGTGTTGGATTGTTGAAGTGTGTAGTTGAAGTGAATAGTTTGTTTGTAGTTCTTCCGAGGACATTATGTTTAAGAAACGCATCGCCCAGACAACGAAATTAAAGAAACTGAAGTCGTTCTTAAACTTGCAAGAAAGTAGGATCACTAAGCACACTTGTTGAAGTTTTGCTTGGTCCAGTGTGCTTGATTACCGCTTATGAATTCTTTTCGAGTAAAGTGGACGCGGGGCCTTCGCAATTAGTAACGGGCCTGCGCGTGTATTTTGATGAGCCATCCAAAGAGGCTTACGGATGCTCGAGTCTTCACGTATACATCAGGCATTTCTTAAGCTTCCCAGTGCTTTCAAACGTTATTTAATGTAGTTTTAAGTAGTAATTGTGTTACTAATTCAAGTACGAACTCATGATTAATTTGTTTGCTATGATAAATATTTACATAAAGAAAATAGATGCATATAATTTGAAGGAAAAACAAAGTAGCGCTTACTCTCATGATTCACGATTGCTTATTTTAGTTTCACAAGTGGATATTTAATATACTTTAAAATAACTAAATACACGAATGAGAAAGACATTTTTATAATGAATATTTCATGAATGTAGTCGTATTTCCTACGTTATTTTAAACAATTCAAGATTAATCTTTAACAAATGATGTATTAAAGCGCATTTCAGTGTTTTCGGGATATCCTGTATATTGGAGAAAATTGATAAAATACGCTCTATAGCGCGATCCCTAAATTAATTATTCTTTAATAAAGACATTTCATGTAGTATATATTATTCTTTTGTCGCTTTCTCAATCGAACTTAGGAATTGAGCAAGCATAATGAACGCTTGTATAAAATATGAACTACATTGGAAGTTTCTGTATAAACGGGCAAAAATCAATAATTTATAATTTACTGTATTTCTGCACTGTACCAGATGTAAATCTTAATCACATAATCAAGGCATATATAACTGATAAATAACATTTTCAACTGGCAAAATTAAATTGTCTAAATAGTATCACAACGTCAACGCCATGCTTATTTACAAGAATAAAAACTACTCAAGTAATACGATTTCTGATTAAAATAATTTATTTATAAATAACACATGAGTAATCATTCACTAAACATGATTTACATACATATTTTTAGAATTTCTAAATAGATTATAAGCGTTCACTTACCTTTACATTCAGAGAAAAATGTTCGAATTTTAGGATACATTTTCATGAAAGAAAATGGCGCAAGATTCACAAAACGATTACCTACATCTAAAGTTCTTTAGTACGATAAAAGTATAAAAAAGTTGTTTTAAAATAATATAAAATTTATAATACTTAGAATAATAAAATAGAATACTGTGACTGGGGAAAACAGGCCTCAATGATAAACTGATTTTTAGCGATGGCAACTCATAAGCAGGCCCGTGCTTAGCGATGGCACCGAGACAAATTTAACTAGCATAGAGAAAGGAGATTTAAGCGGCCAGGGAATTGATTGGGAATCGAATCCACAACGGTATGCTTAGACGATCAGCTTAGCATGGTTTAAAGATCATTTGTGAAAAATCTGCTGAACTAAATGAAAATTTGGTCTACTATTCATGAGATTCCTCTTAATGTAAAAACAAAGATCCAATATTTTTCACCGAGTTAATTGGAAACTATTTTCGGAATTCGGCCAGTCAATCATCCTCAAGAAGCATTAAATTTGCAACTACCCCATTTGTGCCCAGAATTCTTGCATGACTTTCTCCAATCTTTACTGATGTCTGCAATAAAAGATCAATTTGTCGTATGAACTGCATCAAGAAGTGATAATTTCTTTAAAAATGATGTATGAAAAGTGGAAATATTACATTCTACATAGATATATTAAAGTATTTTGGGAACTGAAGTTTAATACTACTGAATTAAGACTAGGAAAATTAAATAATGCTTGCAAATTTTTGCGACTAAAAAATGACTGAATGCTAAAATGCGCCTGGTACAAATGGGTTAAACATCATTATGGTGCCGTTGGACGGAGAAGATAATTTTTTTTTATCGAACATGAATGATCGTATTAGTGGCGTATATTGCTTCGTAACAAACCTGGAACGTTGCACTTTAAAAAATGAAAACAAATCAGATTAAACTTTTATTGAAACATGAGGCGCATTCGTAAACGACAGACTCATTGCACGAGTTTTCGTAAGAAAACTGGAATGCGTTTGTTCAGAGCAGTTCAGTGCTATCAGTTTCTATTGCCTTTACGAACAACTTCAGTTTACTCAGTTTTGTCGCCTAGGAGATGTGTTTGTTTAGAAAATGCGTATGTTGTTATTTTATCGAGATGTTTTTAGTACATAATCACTATAAAATCAATAGGATTTAAAAAGAATGACCATCATTGAAGTGCACTGATCAAAATTTAGAAATTTCAACTTAAACTTACAATTTTTCAAAAGTATTTAGCAAGAGAAGTTCAAATTTCACTAATAACGGTTTAAATCAACTTCACTCTCAACACTAAAATATGCATTTTTGAATTTACTAAAATGAAAAATATAAGAAAATGATTACCTTTGAAAAATTATGTACCTTCGTTGCAGTTTCTACAGCATGCATGAACTTCCGCCTCGAAAAAATAAAATTTCTAGCTTCAGCAAACGTAAAATACTTTTCATGACAACATACTTTTCCGTAACAACGGACGCTTTTTGAAAAAAAAAAAAAACATGCAGCAAAGGTATCTTCTCAACAACTGAATGAACCTGCTCCGTGCTCAGTGTATTTAGTTCCAAACTAAACACGCTCAGTTTTGAATACGAACGCTCTTGTTTTTAAACTGAATACACTCAGTTTCCTTTACGAACACCTTTGATGGAAACTCGCTATATGAGTGTAACTCGTTTGGCGTTTACGAATGCGGGCATAATAAGATTGTTTTACGCTGCCTATTAGTAGTGAAAAACTAACGTGATGTCATGGCCAGAAACGAGAGTGTAAGTGAGAGCCAAAACGTCTGAGAACAGAAAGCCGACCTGGCGATCGAACCGAGCGCTAAGTGGGAAGTTCGCCAAATAAATCGTCAGGTTGAAAAAATGAAAGGAAACGTTAAGCTTTATACGTGTTTGCCAAAATTTAATTATGAGTCACTTACATTTTTTTTTTGGAAAATCTTAAAAAAAGATTTATACTCGATTACTATTTTTGAGGAAATGCAATTTTTAGCATCCAAACATCCTGAATAAGTGAGAAATCTGGGAGCCTTGCTTAAATTGCTTGAATTAGACTGTGACAAAGATTTACGTATTTGATGTGCATTATCTGGTTATGTCATAATCGTACAAAGATGTTTACACATTGAAATAGTTAACAAGCTAAAATAAATATAATTAACCGCCATGAGTAATGGAAACTGAACCTAGCCTCATACAATTTCCCAGAAAATAATAATAATAATAATGATAATAAAAGATATTGTGAGAGAAATTTCCTATCCCTGTGTCATAGAAAATGCATCATCCAATATCGGATAATTCTTCTATTTTCTTTGTACTTGTCTGATTTTCACAAAAGCAATTGTTTATTTTTCTAATTACAACATTAAATTTCATTTGAAATTAAGGACCCACCAGTGACCGAACTCATAGCGCTCTGAAGTGGAAGACAGAAGGTACCTGGTTCAAAACCAGGTCACGTCCTCTCATCTAACCGTTCGAAACGTAGCGTAAATATGGGTTAATATCCCTTAGAAAGACCACAACGGAGGGCACCCCACCCCTCGTCCTAGATCCCACGAGTAGGTAAGTAACCGTAATCCCTCAATAACGCAACACTAATTTTCTTTTGTAGTCAAGACCCCCTTTTTTTTTTCTTAGGGAGTTTACATAGTGCAACCAACTGGTAGCAGAGACGTTCAATTGTGATTCACTGAGCTCCACTTTCTACTACTACCCAAGAGGTATTTTTACAATGTTATTTTACATAATTTTATACTATTGAGCTGTTGTTCCCGAAACTGAGGATTTATTATCAAACATTATTTACTTATTTTATTTTATTTTTATTTATGTATATTTCAGTGGCGGATTAATGCAAATTTGTCGAGGGGGGGGGGGCGATTACTTTGTCGATGTGGGTGGTTAATTAGAATATTGAAATGTACATCCATTTTATGGAAGTAAAATAGGACCTTTTACATTAATTTCTTTTCTTCTCGGGGGGAAACGGTCATCCAATCCACCCACCCCCCTTTAATTCGCCCTTGGTATATTTATTTTTTCTTAAAGCATGAATGTATAACACATTTAAAATGTTTTTGGTCCCCAAAAATTTCAATCACGCCTATAAGTTTTAAAGTTTCGTCATTTGTAATATTATATTAGAGATTTTCAATATCTTTAAAAATCTAATTCATTTTTTGTCTGATTTTAATAAATCTTATTCTTCCATAGTATTTTTAAAGAAAATAAATTAAAAAAAGCAATGCAATATAAAATTTTATTTTTAGTGTCGCCATCTAATGTAAAATACTTGAACAAAACAAGACTTCAAAAGTTTGGTGCTATTTTCGATACATTAAATATTGCACTATTAAAAAATATTTAATTATTATTATTATTTATTTATTAAACATTGATTTAATTCTATGTATTTTTTTTAAATTCAACCATAAGCCTTTTTGTCCTTTACATTCGTATTTGCGATTTATCTTGTTATAATGAATATAAAACAAAAGTCTAAGAATCACAGGTTTTTTTTTTTTCATATATTTACAACATAAAATTATATGGATTTAATATGTAAGTAAAATAAATAGTAATATATTATAAATAGTAATATATTTCTTCAAGAACGAAGAGCACAATTTGGTTCTTCTGATTCTTACTTGAGTGTAGTGCTGCCATCTACTGGCTTATTCGCTATATATAAACATATTATTTAAATTTTCTTTGTTTAATGATAGTTGTATACATTTCTTTTAAGATGTTGTTTCATTTTAAAAATACGATAAAAATTATTAACGTAATGCATTCCATTATTTAAATAAATATACCTATGTAAATATATATATATATATATATATATATTAAACTGTGAAACCCTGCAAATATTCCACAAAATCAATATTTTGGATTAATTAATATATATATATATATATATATATATAACATTACAAATCAAAAACCCACGAAAATGCCATATTTCTGGAAGTTTAATTCAGTTGGAACAAAGAAATCCGCGTTCAAAAACTACTATTACTACACGGTCCCTTGCAACGCCTTTGTAATTTTGTAGACGGTCCCGGAAGCCAGCCACATAGGCGTCCTAAAAGTCATAACAAACCCTGGGAAAACCTCTGCCCAGATTTAGCTTTTGGCCAATGGTTCCAACGCTTTTGTGGTCATGTGATACGACGTCGAAAGGTTTTAACAGGACCTGCAATAGGTCAGGAGCAGATTTTTGACGTGACGCAGATGCCTAACAATGATGTACTCAGTCGTCCAATAAAATTATGTAATCGCAGTTGGATTCAGTCTCATTTCTCCCATCCACCGGCGCGGCCGGCCGGGGGGCTCTATGCAAATGTCCTTACCCAGTCGCGCCGCCTCCTCCTGCTCTGCCCGTCAACGCCTCGCTTAGTACTCCACCCCGAAAATGCGCGGCAACAGCCATGCCACCTCTCCGGTTTCAAGACACAACTTTCCCGTAGCGTCCTAATGCTACATATATATACGTCATTTATATGTATGTATATTAGGGTGGATCGAAAAAACTTTTTTTCGAAATTCACATTGCCTGAGTCATTATATGGTGCCAAACTAGCTGAAACCAATTGTCTCCAAATTTCAGCTTAAAATGTTGACATCATGAGGTTCCACACTTCAAGTGAATGTTTATATTGGCTTTTTTTCAAGTTTTTAATGATTTTTATGTAAAAAATATTTTTTTAATTTAATATTTTACGAAATAATTCATTAATTTATAAAATAATATTAATGAATTACTTTCTCATTAATAAATTGTTTTATTGAAACGTTACTGCCAGATATCAGATCCAGAAATGGCTTTTTGTACATAAAAAAAGCAAATTATACTCTAAAATCTACTAGATGGCAGCGCGTGTTCTAATCTAACTATTATATCATAACTTAATAAGGCACGTCACTTTTATAGTGCGGAATGATTCGTTTTTGTGATTGCCTTTGTTTCAACCACTTGTCTCTCCTTTGTAAGATTGGAGCAATACGTTTTATTAATTTTGATTTATATATGGTAAAAAAATAATACAGAGTTTTGAATTTAAATATGACCACAACTAGAAGTGAAACGTTTTGTAGTGTTTTTGGAATTCCAGTACTATTGAATGAGACAGTGTTACCACCAACGTATTCTGATTTAATGAAGCATTTCTTAATCACAAAAAAATGATATACTGTGGAATAAGGGGAACAAAAAGGATCCTCAAAAGGATAAAAGAGATCATCAATATTAATTCTCTGGACGTTGAAAGAATTTTTAAGAAAGCTTCCTTGCCTGTGGTAAGTCACCAAGAAGTAATTCCCCTTATTAAAAATTACACTGAAAGATACGATCACAACTTAATTCTATACAAGTAGCACAGTCTTTGTACATCATATACTTCGATGGAAGAAAGGACACAACTATTATGTCAGAAGTGAAGCTCTTTATGTACTACTGTATCTGTGGAAGAGCATATTGTTATGTTGTTAGAACCTGGTTCTGTTCACATAGGACATGTGACTCCACATTCAGGCTCTAGTACTGATATCACCTGCAGCATCATCAACTTTGTTACACAGAAAGAGATTGCACTTTAGGATCGTGTTGCCATTGGGTGAGATGCACCGAAAGTCAACAATGGGAAGAAAAATGGCGTAGTTAGACAGCTTGAAATCTTTGTTGGCCATAAATTGCACTTGTTTGCATGCTTATTGCATACTAATGAACTACCTCTTCACCACCTTTTCCATAAGATTGACGGAAAGACATCTGGGCCACACCAGTTTTCTGGAACAATAGGAAAATTTCTGGAAACGTATGAAACGTTTGATGTGACAAATTTTGTTTCTATTCCTGTTGCTCTGACTGAAATTGATAAAAAAGACCTCAGTATAGACCAAAGGTACCTCTTCGATATTTCTAGGGCAGTATGCTCGGGACAGTGCCATCCAGATTTGTGAAACAGAAGTCCAGGAAGGATGTCTCATTCAAGATGACTCACTACAGCGAACTGAATACTGCGCCTGTACGTGTCGACTGCCAAACCACCAGAATGCTTTAAACTCCTAGTAGACTATGTGATGAAAGTGTACGTGCCATCCTGGTTTGAAATAAAGAAAATCCCAGAAGCTACTCATGGAGCACGGAATGATGAAAAGAAGTTCATTCTTCCCAGAAAATTTTAACTGAATCATTCATGAAGTTATTCAGAGTTATTTGAAGTTATTCTCTTATTTTGCTCTTTCTGGAAATTTTCTGTTGGCAATGCTGTTTGATGAATGATCACATATTCGAGAATTTGACGTAAGAAGAATATTGAAAGCAAGAAAAACTGACTGGAAGGGGAAAATATGCCAATTTGATCTTCTAAATATAAATTTCGAAGCAGAGTAGTATTTTCAGATGATTCGCTGGGACAATCCTTTGGAACCACCAGCTACCATGAACCTCAGTGACAAAGACGTAGCAAGTATGATCAGTAACGGTTCAGAATTTGAAATAGAGAAGCTCCCTTGCCCTTCTCAAGCAGTAGAAAGGCATGTAAGACTACTAACGCAAGCATCATTGGTAACATGTGGAGCAAAAGCCAGAGATGGATACATTCGATGTGGAATCAAATCACGAAAGGAACTACCAAAGTTCATTATTTTGCCCGGCATGTGGACTCCAAAATTGAAGACTGATTAAAGTAAAGTGTTTTATTAGTCAATAATACTCGAAAGGTAAATTTGGTATCATTTCCTTTTATGTATTAGTGTGCTTTCTAAATATTAATTGTCTTTAAAAATGAAGTAATATGTAAATATTTAATAACTATGTATTCAAAATATACCCCAAAACTTATGACGCTTGGTTGCAAGTTAGTGACTTTTTTTTTTCTTTCTTTCTTTTTTTTTTTTTTTGTTTGTTTGTTAACGGCAATGAAACGATGCCGTAATGTTTCTTTTTAGTAGTTAGAACTGTTTTTGAGTCAGAAAATAAAGTTATTGTAAACATTAAAATTAAATTTTAAAAAATTCATATTTTTATTTTTACGTTAACATTCCTTTCTTTGAGCCCAGTGTGGAACCTGAAGACAATCAGTGAATGGACTAGAATTTTTTTTCCGTGACTTTTTTGCCATACAGCACCATTTGTTGAGTCAGGCAATATTAAAATAAAAAAAAATTTTTTTTGGCCATTTACACTCCACCCTAATGCATATATAGTGAAACTTCCGTGAACGACCATTTGTATTAAGTGACCCCTCCTCTAATGACCAATTTTTACCATGTCTACATAATACTAAAAATCCTTCCTTAAGAAAACACAACCCTCTGTAAGCGACTTATCCTTGTTCGCTGTCCAGAATTTTTTTACCTTTTTCGGAAGTAAAGGGGACGAAAAAGGTAGAGCCAGACGCTCTACCGCAAATCTACAGCTCCCCAGTCACGTCGGGATCACACACGACAGATTGATATAACTCAGTGGAAAATTTCTGACCCTGTTCTCTCGAGTCAAAACCATGGTTTTGACTCTCACGTATACCGCATGTACATGAGAGTCATCAGTGGTATGTCGGAATCGCGAAGTTAAATATTTAGAAGGAGAGACACTTCCCTTAGAATGTGGGATAACTCCGTTGTTGCATATAGATGGCGCAACACCTCACTCGGCAACTGCTGGTGTAGATATCGAAGAGAAGACAATATTTAAAAAGTGTTTATTTATAATGACGATCCCACTCAAACAATCAGTATTTACATTTATTTCATGCGGCAACAAAGTTTAGCACAGCTTTAAATTCCCGTTGAACACAAACTCATATTAAAATATTAAATTCATGTTAGATAAAAAACCCAGTAATGAACTCAAAGCCATTTTCTGGTGTAAATGTAGCAGAAAGAACTGTTCGAAGCAGACAAACAGTTCTTTTTCATCAACCACGATAGTCGCACTCAAGTTAACAAACATAAACTCAATATTTTAATATAATCTCAAGATAGAATATTTCCCCCCTGTTTTATTCATTCGTTACTAAGGCAACCACGTAAGCAAAAGTGAAAAAAATAATGGAAATATAGTGCTCGCGGTCATAATCTCGTTCACATGCTATGCTGCGAAATTAAAAACATGTAAAACTAGTTAGAAGTCAGCTCGGGAAATGTATTATTCCTTTACCGCCAGGATAGCTGCACGTTACTAGATTTCCATTGTTTTCATAACTGAAACTTAGTTTGGGTACCACAAATCTCACGAAGCATCCATGGGGAGTGCCCGCTCCTACAGTATATTTTTAAGGAAGGCTCCTGGTGAATGGAACCAGCAGTCTTCAGTTACCAGTCAAAAGTCTTGGGCTTTCAATGTCCTGTACATCATGGAGACTGGCGACAAAATGGAAATAAATTGAAGTTTTTGTTGCTGAAAGGAGGTACTTCCAGCAATCAAGTTTGCCAAAAGCAGTAAAAAGTCCTTTGAGGATTCAACAGAAATCGGCGAGACAAGCAGCTTTATCTCTTGAGTAACACAAGAAATAAAAACAGGGCCAGCACAAGGGGAGGGGGGGTTGCGAATGCAGGCGATCGCCTCTGGCCCCGCGCTTAAGGAGGCCTAGGCCTTTTTTTTATCTCTTTTAGACCCAGTTTGGTAAATGGTTGAGATATATCCCCCAAACAAGCTAATATGTGATAGTAGTAACTTACATATAAGACATGATAGAAAAGAGGCCCCGCTTTTCTGGTTCGCCTGGGGCCCCGCACGCCTCTCGGGCCGGCCCTGATAGAAAATTTAGGTACACGCACATTTTGATACCAAACGAAAGATTTTTTGTTCTACTGCGAAATAGGAAATGTAACTCCAAACTGAAGTGCAATGGAGCTACCTTCTTTTTCCAGAAAATCATTCGACTGCACTTGACATTTGTGACACTCATCATAGCCTTAAACAGCCGAATGTAGCAATACAATAAAATATTGTGATTAATGATTGCCTGTGTTCCGAAATATCATTTAATTGAGGTATGTCGACATCTCAGATAGTGTGAATTTAAAGTGTAGTGTAAATATAATCTAATGTCCACGTAATTACAATATTTTTCTCTGTCTGTTTGAAACAAAAATAGCTAGTATAAACTGCTCAATGAATTTTAATGAATGCCATACAACAAACTTTTAACCGAAATAATCTGAATGCGGCTAGCGAATTAAAATCAAGAAACTGTCTTTTACTTGCAAATACAGCTACTATAAATTCAAAAGAAAAAAACATTTCAGTGCCTACTTTATATCATTCACTGCATCCGAAATTAACCTACCCGTGTTCCAGAGAAGAGTAGACAAGCATTAAATAACATTCACAGGTCTTACAGAAATGAATAATGCATATACAATGAATAACAATACTTAACAATAAAATGAATAAACTGAATGAAAGGAATATATTTTATGCCTATTACATAATTATTGAATAAGATTATAAAACACAATTTTAATATGTAAAATGCAGAGAATTTAAATCTTATGTTATTCGCCTCTATGTACGCAGGATTTCACAAATGTATTGCCGCAATTTTTCGGGAATGCGATGTGTATTGAAAATTGTATAGCAACCCATGTGTGGCAGTGTCATCTTACGTAACCAGTCAGATGGTGTTCTGCATGAGATCGCTAGGGGCAGTGACGATTTCGTCATTCATGACGTAGTCAGCGTACTAAAAGTATGGATCGGTAGACGAAGAGTATGCAGTAGAACGGTATACTTCGTGCATGAAATAACTTGGGGCAATGAAAGGGCCACTGTAATAATTTATTAATGCTTCTCAGACAGACATCAACCGCACAACAGTTTGTCTGAGCTCTTGCATCAATATTTGTAGGATTACATTCATTCTTTATGCGTAAATCCTGTAAGTTATCGTGTAACAAGAGTCTGCGGAGAATGCAGATCTCGTGCAAGACTCGTCTGCGCAGCAACAATAAAAGAAACTCGTAATGCTCGCTAGTATTCTGCAATTAGTATGTCCATAGTATTAGCAGGGTAGGATTCAGGGCAACCGGGCCTGTGTGTGTGCTTGAAGCCCCTGGCCCTCCTCAAGAAAAGCGACATTCTTACGTGAAATTTCTTAAAGAGTACCGAATACCTATTGATCTGCAAGATTATTAAAAAGGTAAAATTCTGACCATGGAAGAGCAGTTCTCTTATTTTTTTCCACTCATTTTCCTTTTTAAAAATTACAAAGTATGCATTTCGTATTCTTGTTAAAATTAATGGTTGAGGTAAATCTTCGATTTGATAAATAATGGCCATAGATTTATTATTTTGTTATTGTGTGGAAACAATTAAAAAGTACTAAATCATCACACTATTACATAGGTTAGTAACTACCAAAGTTATCGCTTCTTAGCATTGAAAATGATACACCCTTGAAATTAGATTTCACCCAAAATCATCTGTTATTTTTCTTTAAAAAAAAAGAAAAAAAGAAAACACCGAGGCTCCATTGTTAATCCTCTAATTTGATCAGGTTCATTGCTTGTATTTTATTATAACTGCAGACTATTCAAGAACTTAAAAGAAACAAAATTAAAAATAAAGTCACTATATTTATACACAATGGGGATCAGATTCAACGCAACTGTCTTTCAATACATTCGCATACAGTGAACGTGGTCCGTTCCTAGCCATATTGACATTTCGAGTGCAACACCAGACAACAAGTAGCTATTTCGTGTGTAAATAAAATCTACTTCAACCGAGAACTTAACCCGGGATAGATAGTCTGAGTTAAATGTGAATCCGCTTCGCAACAGAGATCATCTAAAGATTTGTTTAAGTTTCTTTGAAAGATAATTAGAGGCCTGCACTCCATTGTTGTCCAAGGGCTCCGGTATATGTAAATCCGACTTTCGGTTTGAGTTGTGATTGGCGTCTGATGATACAAACTTTGAGCAGCTGTAACACTATGACAGGTATTCATCTACGCTGTGATCTACAATTACGTCTGTTCTTTTTTGAAGTGATGCAAATTTTTAACTGTTTCTTAACGAATCAGTTGCGCTGGAGATTCCAAAAAAATTTAGACTGTGTTATTTCAAATCGTACTGTAAACTATTACAAGTAATGAACTTAAAGGAGTTTAAAAACACTCAAAAGAAATGCAAAATAAACGCAATTTTGCAGCATTTACCCTAAGAATAACACTTCGTCCCATGTTTGAAAGAATTGTTTGTGCTTAATATTTTTTTCTGAAAATTGCATATGTTTGGATTGATTGTTAAAATAAGTTTATAGTGCAGTTAGTGAAGAAACATTATTAAACATTTCGATTGGTTAACATTATTAGTTTGTTTTTAAAAGCTGTTAAAATCCTGGGACGCCTTTCGCCTTTTAAAAGAACCACCTTTAGGGTTAATCACTAACAAACACCAAATCTGAAATAACTCGAATTATTGTAGGAATCCCTAGAATTATTGCAACACAATTTGGCATAGAAATATATTATTGTGGATAGAAGTATATAGAAAATAACAATTAAATAATGTGAATTCTATTTAGTGTGCAGGTTATATCACAAACGGTTTAACCATTATGTATTACATCTCAAAAAAAGTCCACCTAATATAGTGTGTGGCTATAGTGCATTACTATACAAATTTCACACCAAGCCGTTATAGTGTTATAATAATAGGTGGAGCTTTCACATCATGATTAGATGGTTTTTAATATAACCTGCATTTTAATTGACAACTCACAATTTTTTATTGTTACGGTCTACGTACTTTCTCCCATAATATAACTTATATTTCTGCTCCGAACTTCGTTACATTAAACAGGGTATTTTTTCTGTTATTACAGATTTTGTGTTCATAATCGTAATTCTATACACCAGTGAAATACTCCATTTGTACTCACGATGTATAAAATATGCTTCCAATGAATCATAATTCTGTGTCCTTTCACATATTTTAGCTCTGCTATCAATTTCAACTGTCGTTATCATTCCTAAGTGTTGCTATTCAATTGCCAATCGCTAAGATGTATTCTACCACAACTAAAAGCTTGTCACAATATTTTTGAGACACCCTTTAAACATATAAATAATTACGCTTCAAAAATAATACATACTTCTACTACACTTTAAACTGTAAAGTACACAAAGTTGCAATTAGTAAGCTATAACTAAATCACTATCTATTAATTTGAATGACATTTAACTTACTACAAAAAATGCAATCAGTTTATTGACCTCACCATTGTATTGAACTCCCCAGCATATTCTTTTCTTGAAAATGAAAAGTATTAAAGTGAACAAAATATTAAATAAATGCATCATTAAAAGTTGACTGAACCGCGAATATGATTTTTCTCCCTCTCCTTTCAAACGCTGAATGTTCTGATTCAATTAAGACAAAATCCGATACAAAAATACAAAATTTAATCAAATTCAGAATAGATTCTCTGGTTTTTTACAATGCTAATCCGATTACACATTCTAGTTTTTCTAGAATAATGACATGTACTATTAATATTTCGGTTAGTTCTTTCGTTACAGTACATTTTAATGATTAATTCATAAAAGTTAGAGCAGAAAGTTGCATGCAGAGATTCTTTTCAACGTGTCCGGGTTTGATAGCCTTTAAATTTTATGCTCTAAAAATTAATGGAATCGATATTAAGTAAGTGCTTCTGACCCCGACAGTTAATTGAATTCAAGTTACTGTTGAGAATTGATCTCATTTCCTTTCTCGCTACTGATTAATGTCAAAAGTTTTAAGATTAAAATTTATAGGAACTTGTTTCTATTTCATCGAGCAGATATATTTAAGCTACTTTCTGGGCGTTGATAGAATAAGTCTATTTTACATTCATTTTATATGCTAGATTAGTTATACATACATCTATAGTACAGTTATTGGTAGTTCTTCAATAAAAAGAAAAATCGACACATGAAAATTTCAGTGTTTGAAGTATCGTAGATATGTTTAATATCTTTTTTACATCTTTAAATGAAGCAAATGAAAATGAAATAATTCAAAGAAGAGCCATTTCGTGAAAAAAAAAATATTTATGTAGTTTGATAAGACAGTTTAAATAGAGATCTTTTTTACACAGAGTGATACGAAAATAATACTAGTATGCACTTTAACGATGCTTTAAAATGCAATTCTGAACCAAGTATCTACTGAGGACAGCAATAGAAATAATGCTGCATTTAGGTATTTTTTTAGTATTATAAAGAAGTTCATTTCTGACTAGATGAGTATCCATTATTCCTACGTCGGGAAGCAGACATTTTGCTATAACACATATTTAAAATTTATTCAGACGGACCAGAACTACCTAATGGTTTCCACGTAAACTGACATAACACAATAGCTAGCCTAAACAATGTTACAAAAAACTGTGGAACGTGCTAGTGTGTTTCTCTCGAACCGTTTCGAATTCTACTCACTACCCATAAGACTATTTACGTATTAGCTCGTTTACCATTCGGCTATACTTTTTATACCCCAAACTGTGCTATTTAATACCAATAATGGACCGAAATGAATTTTCTATTGTAAAATTTGACTAAAATACGCACTATATATTTGTTGTACATATGTATTGAAAACCAGCATTTCTTTTCCTGCAGGCTGACTGAAAAACGCTGGAATTAAAAATGTAAATTTTATACGATCTTTCAATCCTTTTGTTTTTTAAGTTGTGACACTCGTACATAGTGTAGAGTTACATATATTTATGCAATTCCGCACGCATGCATTACAACATTTTACAACATCTCACGCATTTTACAACATTTTGAAAAACACAAATTTTTAAGCTTACAAAAACCTTAGTGAACGAACTTCATTGGACTATGTGGATAACCACACTATTAACACGCAAATAAAGGCACATAAAATTAAAAAACAAGTTACTTTGATAAACTATGGTGCAAAATACAAGTTCAATAAACAAAATGGGACTTTAAGATTTTTACTTATGAAAGATTGGACCATATGTATACAGGTGTGTGTGTGTGTGTGTGTGTATGTTTTATCATGTAAAATTAAAAATATCTAGCTTAATATATTGGTCATTTTCCCTAAATTGAGATATTTTGGTCCCTGCTTCAAAAAATGACAGATAACGTGCATAAAAATGAAATATGATGCTAGAATATTTTATATATACTTGTTTTATTCATTTTATAATAGAATAAAACAAATTCATTATAAATTTTACCCACTTCAAGAATGTTTTATGCAGTAAATGTCATTACCCTGTGTGTCCATACCTCCACCTTAACACACAATAAGTATCTTAAAGTGCAAAATTTAATTATATTTGTAAGAAAAAATTCTTGTTAAACTTTTAAAAACTATTATACAGTTCTTAAAACTGTAAAATAAAGAATTTTCATGGTTTTTAGACTTCTGAAAAAATAATAAAAAAGCTTCCTTTGGTTTTGGTGTCATTTCCCTGTCATAAAATGAAAATACTGAATCTCAGGTTTGGCAACAGTTAAGCATTGTATTAATATATCTTGTATTTAATTGGTCTAGGAAGATATCATCATCTCCCTACTTTTTTTTCAATTTTGAATTTCGTTTAAATCTACACGGACTTTAAATTATTAACGTCTGTAACGTCTGTTATTAACGTAATGATAACTTCAAAAATATACTGTGCTCCTGCATTTGCACGAACTGATTCAAAAGCAAAGCTGTAATAAGTGTGCCCCCAACGAGCTCTAAATCACCTTTAAATGGGTATCTGAAACATAGTATTAATCAACAAGCTAATGATAACTTAATTTACATGTCTATTTTGGAGTATTAAACCCGTTCAGTTACTACTAATTAGAATACAATCGGCAAGTAAAATTTCTGCGATACGAGTAACTTTGAATTTAATTTTCAAAGACAATGAGGATTAGAATAGATAGACAAAATGATGACGACTCAGAATAAAAAATGGACCAAAAATGTTTCGAAAGGAAAATGAAAGATATCTCACTAAGAAATTGATATCATCACCCTGAAAACTCAATTTTTTATATAAATAAACAGTCTCCAGAATATATTACAGTATTCGAGAAATTTCCCATTTTGATGGCCTCTAAGTCTTTTTCTCCGAGTGAGTATAGTATAGCTAGCACATTGAGGGTAAGTTTTAATATAATGTGAAGGATTTCCCGTAAATAGAGATGCATACTTTAAAGAAAAGTATAGTGCCATAAAAGGTCTGTCATTTTTATACCGATGCAGTACTTGTGCATTGTGCTAAAGCCAAACCTACTTGAAAGGTATTTGCCTAAGGAAGGTGCTTTGTGCTGAGGACTTTTTGAAGTGTTCAAACGAGGGTTTCACACCAATGATAGGTCAAAAACACTGTCTTTATGCACTGTTAATAATAATTTTGAAACATTAAAGTTTTCGTGTGTGGTTTGATAAAGCTTTATTATTTTTTTTTTCAAAAAATATCGAATTACAATGAAAATTTTCATACTTCATTTTGAATAATAAAATTATTATTAAGACTATAAATATTTTTTACATAAAACTCAATAGGAAAATTTATTTACTGCTACAGAAATTTTCGAGCGTGATTTTTAACAGGTGTATAAAAACGACATTTTGACCTCATTTTTTCTGTAGTCATTCATTCTCTTGACATTTTCTATCTTTCATTTAAGTTTGCAGTATTATTTATGGGACATTTTTACATAGTAAATCACTTTAAAGTGATGAATATATGCGTAATTAGGTCATGAAACAGCTACAGAACTTTATTTAACGTTATCTATTTTCTAATGTATACTTCCGACATATCGGCATGCCTTGGGAATTCCTATGCTCCAGTTAATGGATAACAATGTTCCAATCTAGTAGGAAATCAATATATTTCGTTGTTTTGTCAATCGATAATAAAACAGGAACTTCGGTTTCTTTTTTTCTCTTTCTCAATAGTTTTGAAACACTTTTATATTACCAATCACTATTCATCAAAGCATTTAGCAACGATTTTGATAAGATAGTAATATATATTATTTTACCATTTTTAAGAAACATGCACTTAAAAGATGATGAACATGCTTTGTGATTGAAATTGTTTTATAGCAAGTTAAAGTAATCTATACTTTTTCAATTTCAATTATCTCATTCTTGTTTCATTGTATGCCTTATATTATGCATACGATTGGCACTTTATACATAAACAATCGGGGCATTTAATTTCAAACTTAGTGGTTTTTTTTTTTCTTTTGTACTTATTATAAGGTCAGTTGGAAAAGGAAGAAGTAGAATAATTTTTCCGTCTTCTCTTTGATGCCACTAATTTATTTTCTTTATCATTTTTTAAAATACTTTTTTCATATTTCATTTTATAAAATCAAAAATCAAAATGAAAAATGAACACAGCAAATAAAGAAAAAAAAAACCCGAAAACGGTCGTTTTAGCAGGACCTTTTGCAGCATTCGAAACAACCGTTCTGGGGTATTTTTTTAATTGTTTTGTGTTATTTCACGAAGTTCTTATTTAGTTTTCACCTTCAAACATCGTATTTTAAACATCTAAATTAGTTTGGATTTAGGTTAGGATTTTAATTATAAGAGAAAGCCACGCAAAAGCTATCTGTCAAAGGGTGGGGATGCTTTGAGCGGAGAACTTTTGAGGGTGTTCTAACGTGTATTCCCGTTATGCCTAGAGAAAACCAGACAATTATATCGATAGCCGCTCGAGAAGTCAGAACTCTGGATCAGCATACTTCAGTCGTATCCCAATGTTCGGTGTATAATATACTTCGCCATTGGAAGGCCCCTTTGCATTTAAAAATATCAGATTACTGGATTTGAGTGAACAGTGAACAGAATTTAAAATCAAAAGATTTTTTATATATTTTTTACAGGTACGTGAAGACTTATGTTAGTCGCAGGTGGATTTCTAAAACAAACTATGAAAAGTAATTTTTTTTATGAGTTCCAATATTTAGACTCTCAAAACAATTGATTTCTTGAAAGCTATTGGCTAAATTTACTAGTAAACGAAATCTTTTTAATTCTCTTGTATTTTCTGGTTATTTTTTATTTTTCTTTCAAATATTCATATGTATCTCGTTTGCTTTATTTTAGTTTTTTATTTTCAGTTTTAAAATCACCTTTTAGTAACCCTTTTCTGAGAAGTTATTATATGATTACTTTATCTAATAACTTCTATATATATATATTTCTTACCTTTTGCATTGCTGTGCAGAAAAAGTAATTTCATAAATGTACCGTTCTTAGTATTGAATTTTATTAAAAAAGTGACAGTATCGTAAAAAAATAATATCTAATGTTCCTTTCTTATTGATATATTTGAAATAGACTTACCTGTATTTTTTAAAGAAGTTAGCTTTATTTTAGCTTCATTAAAATTATTATTTTTACAAATTTTTCAGAACATTATCCGTATAGTGAAAATAGCCGATTCTATATAGTCAACTTGTAACTATTTTTAATTTTTATTTAAGAACAAATTTGAAAATTTTTAATGAATATTGGGACAGAATAAAAATTTCCCAATTTTAAAATACTCAATGACACTGAAGCTTTAGGGGGAAAAAGCTTTTAGGTTCAATTTTGTGCAAATTATGGTGGTTAGAAAGAGTTTCTAGCAAATATGACTAAAGGGAATATGAGTGCCTAATATTTTAAACGTAAGTTGCCTTCATCTTGTACGGTATGTTGCAGTTTAAATGTTTTCAGATTTAATTTAACATTTGCTTAAATAAATCCCGCAGGCGCTTACTGAAGGAAATAAAAGTAATATATCATACATTCCCAAGGGCCTTATATTTTAGGGACTGTGATACCAAAATACGCAAGCTATTTATATGTCATATGAGATCCAGAGATACTTTAAGCCATAAATCATGCCAGGCTCGGATATAAGTGAGGATAACAGTCCAAAGAGATAGCACTAACACACAGCATAATTTATAAAAATGAACGTTACTTTTTAAAAATATATTGCTGCTTAATAGCGAGACTCTAACAAGACATTTTCACTGAATTATATTTTTCACTTATTAATTGAAATTTACATTTTTCCATTTATTGAGTTTAGTATACACACTACAAGATACACAGAAATGTAATTAATATTTTAACTGCATTAACGCTATAATAATAATAATGTTAATAATAATAATAATAATTATTATTATTGTTGTTGTTGTTGTTGTTGTTGTTGTTATTATTATTATTATATATTGTAAAGTTATTATATAGAGATATTTGTACATCTAAAGAACATTCAATTTTAGTTCATTAAACTTATTATGGAAAAATACATAAAAAAAATTCAATTCAAAAATTCATAATGTTTGAATTTCAAAAAATATAGAGTATTTTTTTGGTGCAGCAATGTGTATTATTTGTTTATAATATTTGTGTATTTTAATCCACAGGTTTCCAAAAATGAAAAGAAAAATCACAAAAATAGCAAAAACTCGTTAAAAAATAATGCAACCTTTATCAAATTTTCATGTAATACTCAGCAAAAAATTATGAACAAAGCTTAACATGTAAATTGCAACTCTGCAGTCGGATTCCGTCATATCAGAGGAGTATTACGATCGCCTCTCCGTTACAATACTCAAATGTTACGTCGAGGCAAAGCTACACAAGAGCTATTTGCATATGATGGGGATGGCATGAGTGAACAACTTTTTAAAGGGTTCTACTGTGTGTTTACGTTACTTCTAGAGAAAAACTCTCAAATCTTCAGATCATTAAAGCCAAAATTCAGCAGAAGGACAGCTGCGAGATAGACCAGAACAATGATCTTCAGTGTCTTATCCACTCGGCAATTGGTCGGTCCAATAACCACGAAGTACTCGAACCAGCGTTCACTTGCGTGACTGCGATTTATAGCGAATGGGAGACGAAAGGTTGGTTAAATTTGGACAAAATTGGCCTGGTGGCTAAATGTGAGTCCTTCGACCATTAATACATTTCAGCAATTACCTGTAGTTTGGCATCCAGAAGGTTCAGCTAAGGATGGCCAAGCTGTACGATAAGCACTGATAACTGATATGTGCAACTATTTGCGTTTCTATTCCTATGTAAACGAAGAAATAGAAACGCAACTCATCTCATTTTAACATTTCTCTTGCTGGAACTGACGGAATATTAGTCTACTGTGTGTTGCAGGCTTCATAAAAATTGGTCTGTAATCAAGGCAACAATCCATCAACGTTTGAGAGTAACAGGTCAATATGGACGATTGATCAGTGGAGGCATAAGGTACAGTCGACAAATTCCGTCACCGAGCTTAATTTTGTCCCTGCCGGTATATGTCTTTCTAAATAGTGCCATCTAGTTTTAATACCTCAAATCTAAAGTTAGTTATGTCTGTCGGCCATTGTAAAACTTTGACGGGGAAGCGTAGCTCCTTGCGTAAGATATTTCAAAAAAGAAAAAAACTGTCCAAGGTGAGTTTTTAACTAAAATACTATGAGTACTGTTTAAACATGGATCTATTTGAGTTATTGTAATGAAATTTTTGACAAAATTTGTTGTTATTTCTTAGATTTAATTTGACTAAAATTTTATTTAGGTTATGACAATATTAGCCCTCATATGAACCTAAATCGCCCCGAGACGGTATTTAGGCCACTTCATCTGAACCAAGAACACCAACGGCATCACCTAGTTTAAGCAACCCTTCCTTCCCGTTTATAGTTCCAGCTGACATACAACCTATTCCAGTTGTTGAGCCACCTTCAACGTCACCTAGGTGAGGCAAAGCCACGGTAGTTACGGCTTCGCCACATAAACAAGAAATAATAGACGCGGAAAAAAAAGAAAAAGATGAAAGGAAAACAGGCAAAAAAAGCGTTAGAAATTTAAAGAAAAATACGACAGAAACCACAAAAAGAAAACCAAAAAGCGACGTAAGATTCAATCTTATTGCGAGGACACGTCTGATAAAGACCCAATTTTAGTCCCTACTGACGAAGAAGATAGTGACAGCGATGACTCTGAATGCCCATTATGTCAGAAAAGGTTTTCTCAAGATACAATGGGAGAGAAATGCATAAGATGCACAAAATCTTTCTATTGGATGCATGGGGATTGTGTTGATAATCCAGGAGTAAATTTTATTTGTGCAATCTGTTTTGAGAATTACAAATAGTTAAACTATACCAATGATTAATAAAAGTCTGATTAGATATAACAATTATGATTATTAATAATTACTTTTAAAGATAAAATTTAAGTTTACGTACTGATTATTCGGATCTCAATATCGTCCCCGGAACGTGATTAGGCGACTAAAAAAATATTCTCAGAATTTCTAGATTTTTGTTAAAGCTATTTTTGTAGAAAAAGTAACAAAGAAGTTTTTGACTGTTTAAATAAAGTGTTGAAAATAATAAAGAAATGTTTCAACTTATCTCTGATGTTTTATTTATTACTTCACTTGGTATATTATTTTAAAAATTTGTTTTTTACAAAAAGGGGACGTTATTTGGCGACTGTACCTTATTCTTTCCACAGATCAGTCTACAAAGATATAGTAGACGTTGTTTAATTTGGAAAGAACACAAAACACGTTTACAATCATCAGACATTCGTGTAAGAGGTTTATACAGAGGAGACAAGGTGTGTGTTTTAGGTGGTACATTTCTGTAGCTTTCCACGTGGAAATGAGAATATTCAGGTAAAGGCTTGGACATCTTATGCTTCTGTGTGCTCTTATGCCGGTGCAATATGTAATGATTACAGAGTGGCAATTCTAGGTCACAAAGAACTCGCGTCTTATTATCTTTTGTACCTCTTATTATCTTCTGTCAAAATTATTTTCTGTACCACACAAGTCAGGCCAAGGAATGGTCCGCTCAATCACCTGATTCGAATCCAATCGAACACGTTTCAGGTGCTTCAGGAAAACATGTTCCTCTCTATGTAGTAGTTGTCGGGAAAAATACAAAGTTAAATTCGATTCAAAATCAAGATAAAGAAGCAACAGATGATCGGAAAACATGCACTTCCTAATACTGATCCGATGCATAATGCGTTTATTGATCCAGGCTCTATTTTATTTTTATCACTTTGTGAGTTATTAATCACAGTAAATTGCCAATGAATATATTTTTAAAAATCCATTTTTATCTGCCAAAAAGCTACTAATTATTGAGCACAACATTTACACATTTAAAGTGACTTTAAATACATTTATCAATAAAAAAACAGAATCATTCATAATGTAAAGTCTGCTTGTATATTTAAATAACGTCATTTAAATCGCCATCTAAAAACAGTTAGAGGAAAATCTGCATTTTCAAAGAATCTTTGTGACCCGAGTCAGAAATATTTTCATTACTTAACCGATATAAGGTGAAAATCTCATCCATCAACGTCGAATGGGCATTTTTCTTTTTTTTTTCGCAGCTAGAAAAGCAATATTTTTTATTTTCCTATTTTTACGCATAAGTGACTCTATGGAGTATTAAAACGATGACAGAAAATAAGATAGAAGAATGTAGAGGATTTTTCCTTAAACCTATTAACTGTGTAAAACATGATGAAGAATCGGTAGCAAAATATCATGATTCTTAAGGAAGCCTAAGAAAAGCTTATTGGCTGCTCTGACTAACGTAATGAGAAATATTATTTGCGTCTTCTAAGAGATATATGTAAAAAAAATATTAATCATGAAATGCAAGGTGTTATTAAAAACCACCAAAACATATTTTGAATACTTAAGGCTTTTAAAATAAAAATATCAGTGATTCTTAGATGATAAATTATTTAGCAGTTATCACCTGGTGGTAAATATGAGTTAACCTACTGAAATGCACTTTCATTAAATGTAAGTAGAAATAAAATATTAACGCTTGCATTTACACCAAACAACAACGAAAAATGCTTTTAGTCAACTTTAGGCAAGTTAGAAAGGTTTAAATTCGAAGTCTCTACATTAATTTTTCTATAAGTACCAAGTATAGCTAAAAAAGTTCCGTAAATATTTATACCTTCCTGAGTTTGAGTACGATTAATTATTAAAGATTAATGGAAAATTTAAATTCTATAGTTAATAAGCATTTTTTAAAATTTCAGTAGTTTTAAAACTTGACATATCGAGTACTAGAAATTATTCTTACTCTCCTTTTAATAGATTGGTGTAGTACCCTAAAACCCAAGTCAATAAACTGCGCTTCTCTTACATGTCCAGTGCAGTTAAAGAAATTCTGAATGTCTAAGTGTTCATGGTCATAGTAAATAAATAAATATCTTGATAGATATCTTGGTAAAAAATATTATTCTAAGTAATAAAGTCAAGTTAATATACTCAAGTTAATATTCCAGAAGAAAGGAAAACTCGAATATGTAAATGTATATTATTATCCATATACACTCATGTCCATAAATTAAGGATAATTCAGAATCACACAGAAATTGATCTCTAAAATAAAAATTTCACCTGTGGAATGATCACACACATCTTGAAGAAGAATATGCAAATTACAGGAAATCACCAGATGGCGTGGATGGTACGCCACAATCACGAGAGTGTAAGAGAGGGGTATATAAGGAATGGTGGCAAAGAAGTAAAATTGTTCACAAGCGCTGTGAAAGCCTTTCAGTGCAAAAACCGCATAGTTATGGCACAAAGGAGGCATTTGGATGATGTTTTACGTGGCAGAATTATCGGACGACTGGAATGTGGACGTACCCAGCTGGAAGAACCGAGGAACTTGGAATCGCCCAGAGTGTCATCTCCAGGCTTTGGCAACGATTCCAAGATGATGGTAATGTGAGTAGACGTTACAGCACAGGTCGCCCCCGAGTTACAACGCCGAATGAGGACCGCTATTTGGCAGTTACTGCCAAAAGAAACAGACGGAGTACAGCATCAGACCTGTCTCGTCAGCTCTCTTCAGCTACCGGTACGACAGTTTCAAGGCAGACCGTGTACAGACGCTTAGGGCACATTGGTCTATATGCTCGTAGGCCTGTCAGATGTGTTCCACTTACCGCAACTCACTGTCGCCTGCGATTAACCTGGAGTAGAGAGCATGCATTGTGGACACCGCAACAGTGGTATTGTATGATGTTTTCCGACGAGTCCAGGTTTAGTTTGGAGTCTGATTCTCGCCGGACATTCATCTGGAGAGCGCCAGGTACCCGTTACCATCAAGAGAACACCATTGAAAGACACCGTTACGGTGGTGCAGGATGGCTCGTTTGGAGAGGAATTATTCTTGGTTCCAGAACTGACCTGCATGTTCAGAGTGTAACGATGACAGGCCACATCTATCGGGATGTCATTCTGGAACAACATGTACGTTTGTTTCGGGGCGCCATGGGTGCTGAATTTGTGTTTATGGATGACAACGCCCGTCCTCACCGTGCAAACATTGTAGACGAATGCCTTCAATCGGAGGATATCACCCGTATGCATTGGCCAGCATACTCACCGGACTGGAATCCAATAGAGCATGTGTGGGATATGCTTGGCCGACGAATTGCAGCCCGTCAACCCCCTCCCACCTGTCTACCGGAACTTCGGAGTGCATTGCTTGATGAGTGGTGTAATATTCCCCAAGATCAGATTGATCATTTGATACTCAGCATGCCTAGGCGTTGTCAGGCCTGTATTGCATCGTCCGGGAGACATACTCCGTATTAACCATCCTACTAACCATGTTATACTGTTTTTTGTAAATAGGTTCTTTTTTGAAATTTTGTCAAGGGAGTAAAACTTGCAATTTTTATTAATTATGTCAAACATATAGCATCTTTTTTGCTCTTTACTTTTTGTTTAATAAATAGACTTTACAAATAAGTCAAATTTGTTTTGCTTCTTTCTCTTTCTTTGCCTGAACTTCATTATCCTTAATTTATGGACATGAGTGTATTTACTGAGGGTTAAATGTACTAGGATATTTCTCTTGAAATTTTAAGTTTTAAAAGATTAAATATCTGACTTCCCATAAAAGTAAATTTTGTGATTTTCCTATCGAGGAGATATGAAAAGTTATTTTTGAAATTAACTTCGATGTCGCAAAAATGTTTCGTATCTCTGTAATTAATGAATGCTGAAGCATTTTCAATATCCTTGTTGGAAGGCACTTTTTCCGATTCATTCTAGCCATTATAAAATCCCATGAGGTTTTCGAAACATTTTAAAGGATTCCATTCTAATCATTGAAAAGCATTTCGTCATTTTTAAAAATATACACGGCTAGAATGTTTTATCTTAATTACTGAAACTGCAATTAATAATTCAAAGCGTTCTTGTTTTATTTTAAGCAAATATAAATGGAATATTTAGAGTAATGATTTCAGGAATTAGTTGATTAAGTAAATTAATTATATCTCCCTAATCCATTCGATTTAAATAGGTAAGCTAGTCAATAAATGAAAAATAATTTCAGTAGGTGGTTTTGCGATGCAAAATTATAAATACATTTTTAAAGTTGTATTTTAGCTTATAAGTATCTTAATGACAAATCATGCTAAAAGCGAATTCATAAACACTGTGGAAAAAGTTAAATGCAATGCGTGGTAGGATTACTTTTTCTGATAATTTTAAGGGGGTCACAACCCTCCCCCATAAGGAATTTTTTACCATACAAAATGTATATTCTTCACTCCCTTATAACACACACCTATGCATATGTATGAGTTGAAGTAGTCGTAACCCCCCTTCCCCATTGAAAAATTTCTGACTACGACACTGTTTAGAGTAAAAGACAAGCTACCTCTCTCTATTTGCAAACTATACGCTAAAAAATTATTTCAACTATAACATTTTTAAAGATTGTTTCGAAATGATTAGCACGACACTACTTGTTCTGTCCAGCATTCCTAGGATGAAAAACAAGGTTACTGAAGATTACAAAATGCTGTAAAATAAGAATGAAAGATATGGACCGTCTCCAAGGATAAATCTAAAAGGATTTTGAAAGTTTGCACATTATAAAGAAAATATATGTTAGTACATGATAAAGAAAATATATATTAGGTCATCAAAACCTATAATTGAATTCAATAGAAACAACAAATGTTTGTAAAAATTGGGTATGTCGCTGTTTTGTAAGGCAGAGAAAATTATTGCTATCTACCAAATATGCCTTGTGTGCTTTTCTTGAGTGGCAGGGATTCCTTGGGTGGAGGACTTTTCAAGATGTTTTAATGCGTTTCCACGTTACATCTAGAGAAATCCGATCAAAATTCCGGATCATTAGATCAACAGCTGCGAGGTAGGTCTTAACACTCCAACCATGTACCATTGTTCCGTATGCTATCCGCTCGGCCATTGGTTGGCAATGCAACGATTAAGACAAATCGCAATCAACATTTCCTTCACAACAAACATAGCATATATGGCACAGTAACAGCAATTTATGTCTTCAGTAGACAAGTAGATATTTTGAATACTGGGATCTTTCAGGAATTTATAATGAACGTCGAAACGACTTCTAAACCAACAGATCCAATACGCATTTCGTCAGTTGGAGCAAATTAAACCAGCAGAATTTTCACTCCACACCTGGTGCACTAACCGCTGGGCTACTGAATTTTATCATAACATTATATGTGTTGGTGTTAGGGTGATTCATATTAGACCAAAGAGTTTGTTTTGTCTTTTTTAATTCTCAACCCCTAAAACTGATCAATTTCACTGGAAAGCAGACCAGGAGTTTAAAAAAAAACATTTAATTGATATTTAAGAGTCGCTACCGGCTTTTGAAATTCGAGAAAAGAAACAAAAACAATGAATTTTTAAATAAGAATTTATTACAATCATAACACAGTTTTATGAATGAAAATGATAAATAAGTATGTTCAAAATTCTTCTATTATAAGTAGAAAAAAAATATTATATAAAATTTGATATATTGACGTTGGGGATTTTCCGTCTTAATTCTTATAACTAACAATATCAAGTACTGCTTCTGCTCTTTATAGTTCTTGAGTAATTTACTGCATTCTTCCATCAAAGCTACACTCTGTTCAGCTATATCGTTAACGACTCTGATATTTTGTACAATTTCTTCAGCCATCCTGTAGCTTTCTGCGTTTTCCCATAGCTCAGGATCATTTTGAATGAACTCGCATGAAATATGCCATATCGAAAAGTTTAATTGTATTTGTTGTAACGAAATCTTCGATATTTTGGTTTGTGATTGCATCACATTCCAAAGATGCCTTTTTAGGACTGTTTTCCGACCCTTCCTTCTTCAGTGCTAAAATCATTTTACGTTTTGTTTCAGTAGCAACTCATTTATCTAAAAAACTAAAGCAATGAGCTCTTTTGAACGATACCAAAGATGACTCGATAATATTTAATAGCTATTTACGCTGTAAGTTATTATATTTTTTGAATCAACATCTTATTTTTTCGAATCAACATCTATATTTTTCGAAAACATACATCTTATTTTATCATGTAAGCTCGTCGGCAAAATTACCGTAATAGCATTCCCATGGTTTTTCCCCTTTGCCCTGTGAAAGCTTGGTAATGGCCAGGATCTTGTTGACTCCTTTTCCAAATACCAAGATTCGTAGACGATCTGCTATTTCATGACCTGTAATGTCCTTGAGCATTTTTGCATCTCAGTGCACAGCTAAGTGTAGTTTTTGGTTTAAAATCAGCTACAATAGATTCAGCAAGCTGCTTTCTAGTATCCATTCTTTACTGACGTATAGAAGAACAGGTAATATTATATTCTGATATATTACAGTCCAGACTTTTGAGTATAGAGGCGAAAACAATAGTTGCTTTTCGGTCATTCAAAATAATCACATCAAGGCTACTGAAGGGAGCAAGAGTTAGGAAACATGCTGACGCTTTATTACAGTAAATCTTTAAGCATCTGAATATTATTAAAAAATTCAGAAATTAATAACTAATTAATATTTTAGTGGGCAAAATGATATTATGGGTTGAGAGTTAAAAAAAAACTTGAAATTTATGAATAACCTTAATGGGTGTGTTCAACAATTAATTTACCGATAACTTTGAAAGAGGCAATTGTAAAAATTTGACAGCATTATAAAATGTTTTATAATGGTATATAACAGATATTGTGTATATCATAAAATTATTTAAATGGCAGATATTTTTAATCGAAAGAATTATAAGAAAAAAATTCCGTCTTCAAAACATCAACTAAAATCGTGCCTGGTAGATTTTGTAAAATTTTTTCATTCTGTTCATCCTGAAAGACAGTTTTTAACATAGAAGTTGAATATTTATACACTCTCTAGTGCATGATTTATATGCTATCAAGTTTTGTATATGGAATAAACAAGGCTTAGGAAATTGACAAAGAAAGTAACAAAAAAGCTTTAATTTTAAGTTTGAGCAGTTAGTTAGAAAATAAATATAAGGATGGGTCTGGGTCCTCAAAATGATTTAAATATGTTTAGAAATATGGAAGCCACATAAAATTTCTAAAGTGCATTTTCTTGTGTCAGTGAAAAATGCATACGTCGTATGAGTTCGTACTATTTGAACGATTGAAAGTATATCAATAATTATTACACACACCCCCAAAAAAATACTGCATTGTTAAATTATTAAGTTTTCAAATTTAAGGTGTTTTTAAATAAAAATAAAATTTTTCTAATTAATTTGTTTAAATGGATTTTTTATTCTCTTTTGATATTTTCTTGAACGTTAAATAGAGAAGGAGTCACACTCCATATGCTGAAAACAGACAAAAGTTTCTTTAATCTAACAAATTCATGACCTAATTTTCTATAAAAAGCTGTCTCTTTTAATTCAGTCTAAAGCTAAGTAAAATAAAATAACCACCCAAAACATAAACTTTGGCAGTTATCGTGGATTTTCATTTAAAGCTATTCCACCGGAAAGGGTTTTACATAAACCGAAATTAAATTGAGGCTAATAGCTTTTTCTTGTAATCTTAAAAGCAGTAAAACTTATCTGGAGAGAATTTGCACTTCTGCGCTAAGGTTTGCTGAAATTTATTTTCTTTCTTTTTTGTTTTTATTTTGAAACTACAGAGTTATCGCAAAATATTATTGATGATGGATTAACAAAACTTTCTTACTCATGACAAAAGTTCAGATGATATTAAAAATATCTAGAGCATTCACTTTAGAAAATAAAAGATACGGTTTGCTTAAAAATATATTTAAATAATTAAACAAAACATTTAAAAATTTGCTTAAAAACTTTCCATTCGATACTAACGTAAAAAATTCTAATTTTAAGTTAAATGTTTCGATAAACAATATTATACAAATATTCTTTTACAGAAAAGTTCAAAATATCAAACTTTGTAACTTTATTTATCTAATAAGCAGGAGAAAGAATCCGCTTCAAAAGGATTTTATGAAATATTGGATACTGGATTTCCCGCTAATTCATAGAATAAAAACTTAATCCTTGTTTCTTATATATAAACTACATATTTTATGGAGAACAATGATAACCTTTTTTTTATAGCAGGTTAAAATGTTATATCTCAGTAATTGTGCAAAAATTACACTTAGTAGGTATTTGATAGACTGTTTATAAGTGTTAATACAGCTAGGTTCTTTATAATGTTTCTAAAGCTTAAATTTAAAAAACCGATACGCATATGAATGTACATTTAAATTTATAATATATTTTATCTAGAAAAAAGTTATTAGATTAATATGCATTTGAAAATATCTACTGTCAATAAAAAATTACAAACAATTAATTAATAACGTAAGAGTGATTTTTTTTAACATTCAAAAATTTGCCTACTTATGTTCATCATATTATAAAAAAATGTTAAATGTTGTTAAAAGCATGTGGGAAAATGTATATTTTTAAACATTTTGATATTTTAGCTTAAAATGCACCAAAATGGACAAACATGCAAATTTAGGTTTAAATGAAGATAGTTTCATTCTTTAATTTTATTTTAAAATTTGAAACTTACTTTAGGGAATGAATTACTGTTCCTACTTTAACAATATTTCTTGAAATGTTACAAAAATGAATGTCTTTACACCCAGAAATTTTTTTAAAATGTATGAAAATTCATTATTTCAAACAGCTAAAAATAATTAAAAAACAATTCAAGTACATTTATCGAAAAATTCTATTGCCTAAACCAATGCCTTTGAAGTAATTTATCAAAGGATCCAACAATATAATCATAATTTTATGTGCTTTGTATTAAACCTGGTTTGTATTAAACCATAATTTTATGAGTTTTAGTTTAATACAAAATTATTAATTTTGTATTAAACCAAAATCTTGGTACTCAGATTGATTTCTTTATTTTTCTCAACATAAAATATTAGACAGCTATTATTGCTAAATATATTGATTCCAAAAAGAGTGTTACAAAGAGTACACTTTTGAACTAAACAGAATTTATTTACAAATATTTGATGTTTAGCGAAAGAAAGTGTTATTTAATTTACTAAAAAGCTTTCCTTCTTTTTTCTGCTTTAAAAAAAGTATAGTCTCTAGAGTAATGATTTTAAGCACTTTATTTGGATATCTTTCTTGTTTTCATCACTTTGAACTTAGATTGGTATAAAAAACGATGCACTTTCCAATGAAGAACATTTAATACGAAAAATTTAAACTATTTGTGGCAACTTAGACTACTCACAACACCTTCATTATATACCGAAAAATTTTAATCTTCCTGTAACTTGTGTTTTTATGTCTTTTTCTAAATAAAACATCAAATTTTATGTTTCAAAGTGTCAATGTTTATAAGAAAAGAAGTCATTAAATATTTTATAATTCCAATGCAATAATTTAATATTTTAAATATTAATAATCTAGTGCCATACATATCGCACATTTTAATTACATTATTTCTTATGATTGATAAATTTTGAGTTTTTTATTCGAGAATTTTCTACAATTCACTCATTTTTATAATTCTGAAATAATTACATAATCTTGCTATTTAAGCTTCAAACGTAAGCTTCAACGTATTCTCAACTGTTCATTTTTTCCCCTTTTAGTAGTGTACGTGTAACTAAATATTTTTCTCTTTTCCCTATAAACTAGAATTTATTGATACCGGACTTCTTTTATAAATAAGAAAAATCACGTTTGCTTGAAATGATTTCGAAAACTTTTGAAATAAACTTATTTCACAGCATTGTACTTGCTTTCAAGATTCGCAACGTTTTTTGTCAGAAATGGACTCATTCTAAAATTTTGAATGGTTTGTTTTATAATGTGTATTTGATATGGTGGAGAGTAAAATTTTTGAAAATTGAAACTATTTCTGTATTAAATGAGCTTTAAAAAATAAACTTGTGAAGTGTTGTGTTTGTTTTTATATATATGCCTGTAGAAATTAATTTCAATCAATAATAACACAAAAATCATTGTTTAATCTCGCAAACGCCTCGTAATTATCTAAACTGACATTTTACTCGAATAAACCTGTCAGATCTGGATTCACATCCAAAATCCCAAAATCTAGCAGGAATTAGAAGTGTTAATCCCAAGCATGCCATATAATTTTGCTGACCGCTTATCAACCACCTGATGGTTTCAAATCCCCTTACTGTCCACCAATATATCTCGGTGTATATGCGCATAAGAAAACTGTATCAGCAAAGCATTCATGAGGATCAAATCCCCTTACTGTCCACCAATATATCTCGGTGTATATGCGCATAAGAAAAGTGTATCAGCAAAGCATTCATGAGGTGTTTTTAAGTGAGGCGACTAAATTACCTAATTTTCTCTGAAAAGTAAAGTGCTTTGTTTAAATAACAAAACAAATTTTATATTATTGTCATAACGATGCTTATGATTTTCATAACAATGCATATCAAGGACTTAATACACTGCTTTACATACTTTTAAAATGTATGCTTATTTATAATCTTTGAGTAGCTTTCCTTAGCGTCCAAACATTCTTAGTGCTCTACTCTCCTCACATATTTAACTTTACTCCTTCCGCTTTCAAGACTGAATTTTCTCTCTTTCCTGTTGCATGATGAGAAATGAAATAGGATAAAGAAACTGCAGGTATTATTCCCTGTGTGCTAAACATTAGCGACCATTTTTCATAAATTCTCAGTAGGCATCTTACTGTTTTCAGTGCTTGCAAAAAGGGAAAGTCTTAAATTAACACTGAGATATAACATGCATAAAGCTTAGGGAATACAATTAAAGTCTTCACGTAAATAAAAAAAAATGAATAATTCAAGTCTTCTACATACAACTGATATAGGATAGCATATGTGTTTTGTTTTCATTAAAGCGAAGCTACAATAGGCCTCTCTTTGAAGCGGAAGATGTCCTGAGCGGGGGACTCTTTTAATGTGGATTCTAATGAGTATTCACGTTACAGCGTGAGAACTGTACAGTTTTTTTTTTTAGATCGATAACATACATACATGTGCAATGCATTTCTTATATGGCCGCAGATATCACAATAAAGTAATTATTTTTTTCAGTCACGGTAATAATAGTGATAAATTAAAAGCACACAAAATTGAAATAAGGTTATCATTGTTATTTTTTAATTAGTGATGATAAAAGTAACATCTAATGTAAAAATCTATGCATATTCCAACCATTAAATAAACAAGAAATAGAAAAATAATTAAAATATAAAACTTCGTATATATATATATACATACATACATATATATATATATATATATATATATATATATATATATATATATATATATATATATATATATATATATATATGTGTGTGTGTGTGATGAAGATCATATATCTAATTTAATAATCATTTAATTTGTGTTTCTTTAATGTAATCTATCCAAAATAATGTATTCTAAATCTTTTCTGTTCTGATTTTTTTTTTCACTTCGCTTTTCCCCGTATTCATTATTCTTGATTGTCTTTTTGTCTCTTCATACCTGTTGGAGCCGTTGTGCTAAAAATAGATTACAATACGTCAGTTTGCAATCACAACAAACATTTTTGCTTCCCTTCTTTGAAATCTTGCTGGCCAAGGTTTTATTATGTTGCCTTCATTTATAAAATTATTTGCTCGCGATTCCGTCATTTTAATTTTATTGGATTAAGTTTTAGGATTGCTCTGGGATTGGCGTTATTTATCTCAGCCAAGTGTTTGTTTTCGCCAATGCGTAATTCTCTGATGGAGTAATTTTTGATTCATTATATCTAAATTTCACGGTCCTTATAGGACGTATTTTTATTTCGCTGAATCACCACCAGCCGTTCTAATAAGTTTATGCTTCAATAGTTTCTTTTAAATAAGACAGTTTTAAATATTCTAATGTCTTTATCTTATATTGCAACTAAGTGTATCGAACATGGATTTTTAACGGTAACAACGCAAATTATTAAACACACGATAGCCAATCAAATTCTTCGTTATCATTGTTATTTTTTAATTAGTGATGAGTTTAAAAAGTAACTCCAAACTGTAAAAATCTATGCCTATACAAACCATTAAATAAACAAGAAAAAGAATCAAAACGTAAAACTTTTTAATTAATATTTTAAAAAGCAATTACAATACAAATTTGACTACACTTTAATATGAAGTGGACTTTGAATTGACAGGAAAGGTTAATGAAAGTTTATGATGTATGCATAAATTTAGCTGCATGGCTGAAATTGCGCGTAATCCAAGTGAAATTAAAGTAAACTTTACCCCACAAATTTTCTATCTTTTATAAATGCGCTCGAAAGACGCAGAGGGACACTTGACAGTGTAAATTGACTTGAAGATATTTCAGGGAAATTGCTTTCTATAATGTAGCGAGTCAAGGTCAAATATGTTTAACGATACTATTGTGCATTCATACATTGCACGAAGAAACGTAGCATGGGATATTGCGATCCCAAAGTAATTTATTTCCATGATGAATTTCTGTAACAGTAAAGAAAAAATCGAATTCGAATTACTTTCCTGGAAATTCTCTTGAGGTTATGGTTCAGCATCTTTTTTTTTCTAATAAATGAGTATGCGTGAGTATGAATTTTGTATTGAACGTATCACGAACTTTAATTGCATATTATCTAAAAGTCAATTGCACTTTAAGTCAGTGTATTAGGCAGCACTGCTAATTACAATTTAAGAATAACACAGGTTTTGTTTCTTTTTAAACCGTTGATCGACCATGAAAAAATCCTAGGTTAAAAAAACTGTACTTGTTATTATAATTATAATTAGTGTTAGTGCCACTTCAGAAACAACTAGAGAGTAGTTCAGAAACGGAACAGTACCCTACTACAGGGGTGCTGCTTCCACCTTTTCCATCCCCAAATTACGTTTTTTTTTTTTTTTTTTTTTTTTTTTTTTTACGAAACCGTTCATTTTTCGATGATGAATATTATTTTAAAAATGTCTCTTGTGAAATTCTACACGAAAAAGTTCATAATCAGTTTTGAGTGAGGCCAGCCGTTTTTGAGATATTGGAATTGGAAGAAGAGTATAAATCCATTCGCGTGTACGGTTTCGTGTAATTTTCAACGTCATTCTTTCTTTTTTTCTCGTTTCTTCTCCTCTGTCTATCGAACTGTCTATATTTTATGCATGTATAAACATAAATAGCATGTATGCGCATAGGCATAGCATCTGGAGGGCCACAGGGGTTACGTTAACTTCCCTTAGTCCAGGCAAGTAAAAAAAAAAGTATTAAGTGAAAGGATTTATAAAAATTTTGAAACTTTGGGAAAATATTAAAGTTTCACCGCCCCATACCTTACTGTTCTTTATATTCAATGCAGTATTGGCCAAATTATTGGACTCATTTCAACGAAAATCATATTTCTTTTTCTAACAGTGTTTGTCATTAAATTTATTTAGGATTTCTACAGATTTTTTGTGTCATCATAAAAGCCGGTGGTAGCCATGTTGGCGATATCAAGTACCAACATTTCAAAATGAAAAGACGTAATTAGTGACATTTCCATTCATAAAATGATTATAAAAGTACTGTATTTTGTGATAACTTGTACAAACCTCTGCAGACATACTTCTTAATTGCAGAAGATGCGGGATTTCTCAAATTAGTATGGTGCCTTTCTATTCAGGAGCTATTGTCTACTTTTTTAGCATTACTGAATACGTATATCCTTGGTTACAATAATATTAAAAAAAAACAAACAGGAAATAACTATTTCAGTGCTTTAGCCTATTGCAATAAATGCGCCAAAAATTGTAGACTAGATACCTTGAAAATGTGGAAATATGCAAAAGATCTTGCATTTACGCGTGTGCATTATTGTTATTTTGTAATCCTGCTACTAAGTGACACACTTAAGTAAAAGTAACCAGTAACGAATAGGCTTGCTTCATTTGCGTCATTGAACTGTTAATTTGGATTTTTGAGCTTGTATTATTGATATTACGTTAATGTTTATATCCAGTTGTTGCCATTCGCAGCGTGGAAATATCCTCATTTTTATCGTTTGTTTTATCGGACAGTCGTGTCTGTATACAGCACCTCTCTCATTGGATGACTGTTGGGATATGACATATACTAGAACATACGAATCAGCTTGCTCAAGGACATTTCATGCACTTGTAATGGGTCCCCTCCCATGTTGGATAGAATGGTAATGAGATTTCGGATAGTTTGGCCAAGGCTGCATCTGCTGATAGCCTGCATGACAACGCTAAATTAACTTATTCAGAAATTTCCTCAATCAAAAGGAAGGAATAAAGTACACTTTGGAGAGTTCCTCCTGCTTACCCATGGTACTTTGGGAAGAAAAGACCTTGTTGGTGCCACAAGCTCAATATATCGAGAAAACAGCAGACGGCTCTTTCCACGCTTTCTGAGTGGCCATATCAAATCCCTCGCCTTTCAACAGGACGAAAGGCTCTTTTCAGAGTGTCACTGGTGTGGGACTGTTCAAGCTTAGTGAATAATAGTAAGTGATCCCCCTCTTTTGATAAGGAAAGTAAATTGACAAACTGAATATCAAGATTGCGATACATTGCATTCTTTTAAATATTTAAAGAAATATTTAGAAATATAAAAATACGCCATTTAAGAAACACTGAGAACCACTGGTCTATAAGCTTGAGCCTAATTGTTTATTTCTAACAAACAATATTGATTATTGATCTTAATCAACAAAATTTTAATTTTGGAAGTGACCTAGACCCTTAAATTAAGAAAATTAAGTTAATTTTTGTGGATATAGCATGAAGTCTGAATCTGGGTAAATGTCCAACGAATTGGAACTATTATTGTGTTTGTTCGACAGAAGATTTAAAAATCTCTCCTTAACATGGATTACAAATTACATACTAAAAATAAAGCATTTATTGTATAAAATAAAATGTTGGTTTTAATAATACCTCCTTACTTAATTTTCTATTCTAGCTTATGTAGTTGAAACATTTTTTTTTTCCCCAATGGGCGAGCACTTGCTCATCAAGCATTCGCCACTACAAAGGCCCGAGTTACTGTCCATTTTATTATGGGAACACCCAGTTGGACGGACAGCATTACCCCCTATGAAGGGACGGACAAGTTAACATCCATGCCCAAGCCGGGATTCGAACTCTGACCCACGGCGTGATAGAACTGTTCTCTAGCCACGACACCACCTGGGCCGCGTAGTTCAAGCAAGAAAGCAACATTCAAGGTGTATAGAAGATTGCCGAATTTTGCTTCCGAATATCAAATATCATGCTGAAGCTAAATTCATATCTTTCGGTTAATTATGATACTTAAGGTATGACGCTAAATTCCTGTTACTCATGTGTAATTCTGGTTCCATTTGCACAACTTGATACTGATGCCCATGCTACAGATATACTGTGCCACCATTTTTCTGGATGAAGAATAGTGAATATCTGTAAACATATTCTAATTCTATTAGATTTGGACAGAAAACTGTTCTGATTTCGTCACGTGTTTTATATAGTTACAGGAATGAAATAGAAAATACTTTTATCATAAAACTCGAAACAGCAATCCAATCACGCTAAAGATTCGAATCGATTTCTTGATAAGAAATAAAATCTCTTATCAAGATTTACACTTTCACAAACGATTAACCCTTGAGAGTTATGAAACATTTAGAACAAATTCTGTGAGATGAGGTGCTTAGCAATATTCCTTTAACAGTTTGATTTTTTCACGCGTTTTTATAAAGTTACAGGAATGAGGCAGAAAATACTTACTCCTTAGTCTTTAAAAATTGAAATGTAACTTTATTTCGTGAAAATTTGAAAAGAGTATTTGAGATTGTTCTTTTAAGAAATCCTCCAACATTTCAGCAACTTTTAAAAGAATCCAATCACGCTAGAGGCATGAAATGAAGAATGAAGTCTTTTTTACAAGATGTAGAATTTTATAATCGGTTAAATCCTGAGAGTTACAAAAATTTAGAGAAAACTTCTCATAGATGGGGTACTTTACAATATTTCTTTGACGGATATGGCACCCACTGTTGAAGTCAGTTTTCATCTTAAGAATTTTTACTTAAATTTGTATACGGTATCTAGGTTTACTGTTAATAAAAGTACATAGTACATTTCGTGAAGATGTGGTATGAAGGTTTTTGAGCATTTTACATCATTTATTTGCTTTAATGCTGTTCAAAAACTGAAATGCTTGTAAATGTTTTTTTTTCCTTTTTACAAATAACAGACATAAAGTAGCATCTCTTTTGATTGACTGTATTTTATTGAATTTTCTAGAAAAAATATACATTAGTCATTTCTTTTAAGTGATGCAAGTTGCAAAATTAATACTTTTTGAATTGATGATTGGCACTCTTAATCGTATACAGAGTGTGAAATTGTTCACCGCATGCCTCTTTTATGAATTTCGAAAATTATGATTCAGTACAGACATTATTCAGAAAGGGGAATTTGTATTTACAGTCAGATATTTTGTGTTATTCTCACTAAATCACGTTTTTATTCGTTTTAAAATTAGTTTCGAAAATGGGATTGTTTTCAGTTTAACAAACTTCAGATCCTCATAAGTTTTCAAAATAGTTATAACAAGTATTTTTAAATATCATTAAATATGCATTTATATACATTTTTTTTTCGTTTTCTCATTTCAACCTTCTACTTTAGCTAACCACAAATAGAACAATTTGAGAGGACCTAATTGAATCGTTTTTTAAACTTTCAGCTAACATCTACATCCCATGATTATTTAAAAGGGAACAAAAAAATAATTAATATCGTGACGTAGCGATGAACAATTAATTAAAGACACGTACTGAATTTTTTTATTCTTTGGTAAATGATTCAACAAGGATCTTCCGATGTAATAGTTACTCGGTCGCAGTGCAATCTTGTTCGTCGCAAGTTCAATATTAGGACAGAGTTAACATTAGCATACCTTATTTTCGTACAGAATTATTCATTGATTTTCTCGTGCTTTATTTTTAGATCACCAAGAAAATTTACTTAAACGCTCAGCGACTACTCTCGCCTTTGACGAGATAAATTAAAGAACGACAAACAGCAAAAATAACTCATGTCATATACATTGAGTTTTTTAATGAGGTAAGTATTGAGTTGAGGTAAACATTTTAATGCGGAATTGTCTTGCTGTACATTTATAAATGGCTGTGAACATATTAACCTCTAAAAACTTTCGTCTGAGACATTTCAAGTGCAAGGAAAGGTTACTTTTTAGACGTCTTAAGGGGAGTTTTTAGTAATTTTTTTGGACAAGTTCCTGTGATTGGACCAACTTTTCCTTTTTTAATAAATATATCTTAAATTTATCTTTTTTTAAACTAATTCTCTTCTAATGCGTAATCTTATTTGATATGAAATTGTAAGGTGTTGTTTAAATTTCAGTTGATTGTTCATTAAAAAATTCCAATTTGAAGTAGAAATGACATTTTTTTCGCTGCTAGCATAAAATACTTGAAGCAGTTTTGACTAAGGATTTGAGTTTATGTAGTCCATTTTAATGAAAAAATTATTTATAGAAATTGTGTTTGTTTTCCAAAAAATCTCATAGGAAAAAAAGAAACATCTAAGTGATTGGAGAGAAGAAAAAATGAAAGATAATTTCTTACAATCAGTGTTTTAATTTTTTGAGGCTTTATAAAGCAACTAAAATACTTAGTTTAATTATTCCGATAGAAAACTGTACGAAATGAGACAGAAATGAGTAACTAACGAGAACATGGATAAAATAGGCTACTTTTATCCTTATCATCACAGTAAAAATCTTTATCCATATCATCATAGTAATATCTATTTCTCAATCGTCCATTTTCAAACTGAATCGATTTTGGAAGGCCGTATGGTGTACGTTAAGTTGAAGCCTTTTCTTAATCAATCCATCTTGACAATAACGAATGCAAGGAAATGATTCTGGGGATTAATCGAAAAAATAACATATTCATATTTTTGAAATTCTATTTCTTAGTAAGATAAAAACATTTTCATCGGGTAATTTAACTAATCTTGACAAAGAGGTATTCATCAAAAGAAATTTACTAATGAATACTACTGATGTAATTTCCCTTGCCCTACGGTTAAATATTTTGGCATTTTGAAAACCACTTAAGTCACATAATTTTAAGAATAAAATGTAATACATACAAATAATTTGATTTTCAAGAACTTTTTTGCCTTTATTTTATTACTTAGGCTGCAGTGTTTATGATGTTTTTGATTTTTTAAAGTTTATATAAAAAGATAGTTAAAACAAGTGCACTGCCCTGCGCTCAGAAAAATCGTGAAATATTTGGTTTTCAAATATGTCACGTATTTCAAATATTTCAGAGTCTCCGTTATTAAAGCTACGCTTTACAATCATTTTTTTTTAACATTGAAACGTTTGGCAGAGCCTTAAAAGCAAAAGCGTCCACAATTGTTTAGTTTGATTTTACTAAATCAATTCAAAAGATGAAGTTTCATTTATGGTTCAGCTTTCATCATCATCTGGCGATAACATACAGCTAATTACAGCAAAGAGTGAAGCAATGGCATTCACTAAAAAAAGTATTTACATAATCTTCTCGACACAACATTTCGGTCTGCACTGCAAAAAAAGTCTGTAAAACAGAAATTACTCGCATTATTTACAGAATAAGTCTGTTCGTAAGAAAAAACAGTTTTTTTCTGTTTTATCTTCACCCGCGCATGCGTACTAGACGAAGACGTCATTGCTCAACCTTGAGGCTCATTTTGCCTCCGGAATTAAAATGGCAAGACATTGTATTACGTGTCGTTAGCTGGAGCTGGAGAAAAGGGACGGTATATTTAGTTACAACGTCATACGTAGGTTCAGGTGAGTGTTTACTCTTATTGTAAGCAACAATATCGGCCTTTTTTGGTAAAAAGTGGCATGTAATATTGAGGGGAGGGGGAAAATGGTTTCTTTTGTAGAAAATATTTCCAAAAAGGTTGAATTCTTTTTTTTTCGGGGGGAGGCAGTTACCCCTCCGTCTTCCCTTTTAATCCGTCCTTGGCGTTGAATGATGGGAAATAGAACAGTTATGGAACTTCATTGTGAATTCGAGACTTTTTACCTACAAAAAGAAACGAAAAAAAATCACCTGTGAATTTGATATATTTATTTTAGACTTACGGGTGAGGGGAGGGGGGGGGACTTTTATGTGTAAAACTACGCATGGAAACCAATGGACCAACCAGACAAATCGGCATAATGATTTTAAGCAGTGCAGGGCATCACTTGATCTGACGTCATATTATGACGTCACCTTAGCGACTCTTTCTTCAGCTACTTGAGATTTATGTGCAAAAGTTTCTGGCAACACTGATCGGAGGTGACGCTCTGGGTCGGCTAACGAACGATACGTACCGTTTACCTCACCATGGCACAACGTTTATATCACTGGAAATGGTATACGGGCGATGTGTGAAAGTCCCGGGTTCGGGTCCCATCGCTCGTCCGTCGATCGTTAACCGTTCAGAGTTTTCCGTGGTTTTCTCCGGAAGTTAGAGTAAATACGGATTAGGACCCCTTCGAAAGACCCCCACGGAGGGCTCCCCTCTTTCAAGAAAACCTCCCCAAAGCTCACTCACCAAATGGAACGAATTTCACACAATCTCAAGTACACACTAAAAGGAACGTACTGTGTGAAAATTAGCTGTTATCTCCTCATAGAATTTGAGAAATTAAAGGTTAAAAATTAGTTAAAATCGCGCCAATTATAACCCTTTAGCTAGTATTTGGTGACAGGGATAATTGGTCGAAAAGTTGAAACGCTCACGCGAGTACGTACTCGAAATATTTATAAATCAGTGTTTGCTATACCCTGTTATATTTCAACGTACTGGGTTTTTAAGTAGCTAAATCTCGTTTTCTACTAGTTAAACTGAAGTCCTATAATCTTTTTATTTTAGTTCTGAAAGTCCCTGAAGAAAGTAATTTCTTTTTATTTGTATTAACACATTGCAAGCTGCAAATCAAGTTTACGCATAAGTGAGGCATTTATTTTAATTCTATTCTTTTTATCCACATGATGATACTATGGAGCAAATATACTTAATGTTGTTTTTATGCTTTACGCGGAATTTTCTTCGAAAAATATGACATTGTCTCCATGCACAGACGAAGAAAAAGTCTGCAAATCAAATTGCTGAAAGCTTGCAAAATTATCAGAAAGTAAATGCAACAGATTTGGTAGCAAATGAGCAATGCTTATTACTCGATACCCCTGAAGATCCTATATTTTCTAGTTTAGAAAACGAAAGCATTGACTTCATGTCCAGTGAGGACATCATGCAAAATAAGCAATTTATTTCTTGAAAAGATAAGGAGACTGCAGTAAAATACTGGTGGGATACAATAGTGGCAAAATCCCGCAGTTTACAGAGTGTTCAAAATTATTTTAAATTTGTTACAAATAAAAGGCAGTTATATCTGTGGGAAAAGCAAATTCAGAAGAATGGCGATTATAAATATAAACTAAATCAAATTAAAATATATACGTTTTAACACTTCTAACACGCAAGAAAATTACAGAAAAATGTACTTGATTGTGATTTACAAACTTGGGCTTCAGAAAAGGCATTCGAATTAGGACTGAAATTCCGCGCATCTAAAGGATGGCAGTACAGATTTTTAAAAAAGAATAAGATTGTGAGCAGGAAAGTTACAAAATTTGTTTTGCTGAAAAACTCTCGGTCAAAGGAAATTTAAAAAATAACGCAGGCGTTCGTAAATAATGTAAATATAAAGGATTCATTGTTAAAAGACGATGAAATTTTGTATGCTGATCAGTCAGGTTTTAATTTAGAAATCCTTCTAGACGAACCCTGGAACATAGAGGATCGAAGCAAGTAGAAAGTGAGATTCAATCACAAAATTCAGTGACACATTCCAATACTGCAATGCCGATTTTAAGTAAAAACAATAGATTGTTATAGCCATTACATATTGAACATCCCGAAAAAAACTGGGGAGTTCGGAAAAAAGTAAGTGCAGCAGTTTTCTGACATTGTGTTAATGAAAAAAATTAATAATATATTTCTTTCAGGGTCAAATCAAAGGGGTGGGGGAGGGAATTATAGGGTGAGCCCCTCCCCTCCAAAAAATTACCTTATAATTTTTTTAAATTATTTTTTTAATACCATTGTTTATTTCAATTCTTATTTCGCTAAAAAGCTATGCTTCTTCTAAAAAGCTACGTTTAACCTTCTATGCATGCATAGATTTTATGTTTAAAAAATATTTTTGGCCAATTTCCTCCACCCCCCCTCTCCAAAACGGAACCAGTTACCCTCCTGATTTTTTTCCCACCGTATGTTCTGCGGGATATCCAGTGAAACATTGCTGTAGATGGATCCTGACCTGTGCTTACATAAAATGCTTATTAAATAAGCATCTTTTTGTAAAAGCATTTATAAAAGAAAATAGAAAGCGCCGAGTAGCGATAGAGGCTCTATTCTGTCGGCTAATACTCATTTTTTATTAATTAATTTTAGCTTTAATGTAGGAGATAGCAACTAATTTTTACACATTAGGTTTCTTTAAGTGTGTACTTATGACTGGATTAAATTCGTTACGTTTGGTGAGTGAGCTTTGGGGAGGTTTCCTTGTTTCTGTTGCCCTTCTGACGAGGATTTATAAGCGGGCTTCGAGCCAACCACACAAATCCGATATACTTTTTCACAACAACTATGTACCGCAATTGTTCTTGGTTTTGGGGGAAATGAACAATAGCAACTTCATGTAACAAGTTAAGTACTACTCATAAACTGTTTCTCATAAGTTATTTCCTTATTATAGTGTTTGTTTATATTCATTGCACTTGCTAATTCGTCCTAGAACTGTAGTTAGCATTTCTTATTATATAGTTATCGATATGTTAAATATTTTGGAATGAGTGTTTTTGTTCGCAATCATTTTGTTTGCAGTGCTCCAGTAAGTGAAAGAATATCGCTGAACTTAAACATCGTGGCACTGTGATAAACATATTGTTTATTTTCAGTGTTGGTACTTGAATAGTCGTCTAACACCAAATCTAACACCTGAATACGTCTAATTTATGATGTTTTTAGTGTGCACGTGTGCAGGCGCGTAGCCAGGAAAATTTTCCGGGGGGGGGGAAATGAAGTGATATGTATATAAATAGACGGAATTCTATCACTAATCCAAAATTTTCGGGATATATCCCCCCCCGGCTACGCCCCTGCATGTGTGCTCTGGGGTATTTCACATCAGATATAATATATACACTTTCCAGACTTATAAATTTCTATCTTCTATACTTACAATAAGAATTCTGATTTTCTAGGAGTATCTTAAAGTTTCCTAACGCGTAAGTGCCGTCAATAATTTAAATCAATGGATATATCTCAATCAAGTTTATGAGGTAAACCAATTTAAAGAAATGATATATTTCACCTTTTAACGTATAAAAGAACAGAAGAATTGTATCTACAAATTATTTATAATTTCCTTGTAATATTTGTTATGTAGTTTTAAATTTGTACCCACTTTGCAATTCTTTTTGCATATTGCATACTATTATTTCTTAATCCTAGTAAAAATGAATCAAAGAAGCATAGTTATACACTTTTTTTCAAAGTTAATGAAACACTTTTAACTACAATTTTGTAAACATATAAATAAATCAAGTCACATAGCAATATTTTAAAAAGTGTGAAATTTATATGTATATAGCATATAACTGTTTTTTTTTTTTGTTTTATTAATACTCAACTGGTAATTAAAATAGGAACACCAAGAAGGTGACATGCTACACACAGTGCAGCAATTTTAATGTCGAGTAGTATATCTTATCAAAGAAATATTTCTAGCTTCATACCATTGTGATTTTCTTTTTTCTACAAATTATGTCATTATCAAAAACAATAATCATTTTCTTCAGTTTTAAAAGTAATTTTTCATTTGTATGAGATAAACAGCTGGATTTTGATTTGAAGTAATTTTACAGTGAGAATTTTCTAGTTGTTTGTCTATTCAGGGGCGACTTGAAATTCAGGGATTTGGGAAATTTTGTCTGGAAAAGTCAGGGAATTCTGCAAAAAATCTCTTCTAAATCAGGGAGATGTAAAATTCTTTACAATGGTTATCGTCATTTGATGCAGAATACCGTGTTTACTCGCGTGATAGTCGCACCCCCGTTTTGAAGCAGAAAAAATAGCTCTTTAGAGTTACAATATTGTATAGTAGATTTTACCCGCATAATAGTCGCACCTGGACTTTCAACATGAAAAATTGGCAAAAAAGTGCGTCTATTACGTGAGTAAACATTAGCTGTGATCGGAACAGCTTTAGTATTGGTCATTATTGGCAGTCTTTGTCATAACTTTGTGAAATTTTCAATGGCATTAATATTTTATTTAAATATTATGTATTCAATTTTTAAATTCTTAAACAGGGATGTATAGATTTTTTTATAATTCTTATTCACTATATTTTAAGTTAACATTTACTCTGTGAGGGGGGTTTCACCCCCTCAAAACCCGTTTCTTTCTTTTAAATAAGTACAATTTCAGTTTACTAACAACCATAATCAAATAAAAGAAAAAGCTATCAGCGCACATAATCCAAAACTATCTGCAAACTCATATGACGTATTTAACGAGGAGAGGGGGAACCTGGGAGTTCGTACACTCCCCCCCCTCCCTGAAATTCTGATTTTTGTCACTATAATGATTTTGTCACTATAATGAAAAATTCTGCCTTTTCTACGGTTTGGACTCCCCTCCCCCTCTCCCAAAATGTTCCGAATACGTGCCTGCTCGTGATAACTGAATAGATATTGCGTATATGAACTAGTGTATATGCATTCAAAGCATACATCTGTGCGACCCGCGTGCGCTATAGTGACTAGCTGCTGCTGTTGTGAACATGTATATCGGATTTGTGTGCTTGGCTCGAAGTCCACTTGTAAATCCTCGTTCGAATGACAAAACAAGGAAGTTACCCTCTGTGGGGTCTTTGTAAGGGGTCCTAACCCGTATTTACCCTCAGTTTCGGAGAAAACCACAAAAAACACCGAACGGTTAGGTCGACGGATGTGCGATGGGACCTTCACACTTCGGCCGTCTACCATTTTTAGTGATATAACCACTGTGCCATGGTGAGGCTTTGTGCAAGATAAATTGTTTATTTATTTTAATGCATAAATTTTAAAACCATTTCATATCGGTGCCTAGTTATTAAAGTATTTTTTTTATATTATGCTTATTATACAGTCTGATCATCAACGTTTTAAATTTCAAAATCTCGAATCATAAGTGTAGTCAGTGCCCAATATCCTGAATCAAGAACACTAAACATAAATAGAAATGTCTCATTGAATACTTTTCGAAGTTGAAATATGTAAGAAAGTAATTAAAAATTAGCGCAGATCTGATCGCTCTGTAAGCAGTTCTTTATAAAAGTTTTACATTTAAAAAGAGAGGAATGCTTAAAAATTTGAGCTTTCCCCCTTTTAAAAAGTCGAAAATTTGATTCTTTTTTCTTATTCATTATTTTTTCAAAAGGATTTGACGAAAATTAAGCATATTGTTAAATGTAGTAAAAATATTTTCTCATGTAAATTTATTTCGAATGTTCAATAGCAATGATGCATAGTCTTCTATTTTAAAACAAGATGGTCATTTTGACATTTTAATTTAAAAACCCAGGCCCATGGTCAGGATTTTTATTCGGGGAGGCTCAAATATTCATATACCATAACTTAAACATAGGTATCATGGGGTCCTATGAAAGGTGCAAGAAAGAGCCCCCCACCCTCCGACATAGGCACGGCAAAGTGATCATTTTTAAAATACACTGGAACTTTTTGTATTTTAGTACTGAAGTGCTTGAAATACTGAAAAAAGCCTTCTCTAGAATAAGGGTCTTCCCTAGAATATAAGCCTTCCGTAGAATACTGGCTGGATTGTGGTAATGGGGCCCCTTGGGTGCCCCTCTCTTGTAGAGGATGCGGGGCTGCAGAGCCTGTTTCCCTAAATCCGCCCCTGTATATAAACTACATATTTGAACTTTCGGGGGGGGGGTTGTAGCTCCTCAAGCCTCCCCTTCCCTGGCTACGTGCTTGTCGAGGGGGAATTACAACAAGTGCTGCTGAAAAGTAAAATTATTATGCTCCTAGCTTGTGCTAACAAATTTCAGTTTATAGATGAGTCAAAAGTAAAATGTGATTTTTTAAATGTGTTTAATTCACTGAAGTAAATCATTTTGTTTCTAGGTGTTTGCTTGGAATAAATCCTAACAGAGGATGCAAGAAGAATCCTGACGTGAAAAAACGTGAGGCCGTTAATATGAAAATTCTCAATTTACTTAATAAAATGTCGGCATATGAGCTATTTGACCACTAATTATATATTAAGAAATACCCATGAATACTGGAGAGGAAATCTATAAAATTATAAACAATAAACTTTGTAAATATTCCCTGTAAATATTTTATAAATACTGTAATTTTTTTCTTAAAATAAATCTAATTTTTCAGAATTTTTCTTGGCGCATTTCTTTGATTATTAATGGATATTACAAAAATCTAAGCATAGATATATCATGCAAGAGTAATTTTAAACTCCTAAAAACTATTTCTGAAAAATAAGATGCATATATGTATATACATTAAAACCTCTACTAACGGTCACCTCCGGAAGACTGTTAGAAGTTTACAGAATTGAATTGAGACTATTGAATTAACATTATTGTGAACCTTCAAAGAACGGTTGTCTCATAAAATGGTCATTATTTTATGGGACCAAACGGAGCTGTTTTTGAGAGGTTTCACTCTATATATGTAGTATTTACTTGAACGATGCCATCACTACATTAATCAATAGTTTAGAAGCAAACATATATATTATTTTAACTACAATGACGCGCTACAATCACCTAAAAAATAAACCTTACAGTAAATACTTCAACTAACTTCATTTACTACAAATACCCCAACCATTTATTTAGGGACAATTGACATGACAAACTGATACGCTTCTCTCCCCATGAACATAGAAATTGATGGATACTTGATGGATAATATCAAGAAATAATTTTGAAAGTATTAAAAAATAAACCTTAAATTTTATGCTTGGAACATCTACACTCCCACCCCTGATCCATTGATTTGTGTATACATTTTCGTGCTTTGAAATGCATTGATTCATTTGAAATCAGCTTCTTTGATTACTGTTTTACTTAATTGATAGCAATCGTTCTTATAAATCTTTCTTTTTTCAACACTAATATTTTATTTTGTATAGTTACTTAATTTTAAAGTATGCCCTTGGATGGAATTGATTGAAAATAATTAATGTCACCTATGATTTCAAAACATACTCAAGAATTTATTTTCATTAACATTTCGTAGCAGAATTTTTTTTTGCTTCTTAACAGGGCCAAGGTCGTCGAAAGAAGCTAGTATATGATAAAATTACTGAATTTTTTAAGTAATTGTAAGCAAGTAAAATTTTCAAGTAATTTTAAGTGAGGTATTGAATTATTAAAAACAAAAGAAAGTTGTTATAAATACAAAATATATTTCATAAATAAACTGGTTTTTTCTGTAAATTCCTTAAATCAAGCTGTAAAAGAATGGTTAAAGTCTGCTACATTGACAGAAATATACCGTCGACAAAACACGGGGAATCTGGAAAAATTATAGATTTCTGTAAATTAGATGGAGTATCTAAAAAAAAAAAAGTACATAACATTGCTATAAAATAAACGGAGATTTTTTTTAAATTTAAAAATTTAAAAATTTAAAAAATACAGAAGAAATCAGTAAAACGCATAGAAGATTTCTGTAAAAGAAACAGAGACTCTTTAAAAAATTACGGAAAACTTCTGTAAAACACACAAAATATTTCTGTAAAATTGATGAAGAATCTGTAAAAAATTACAGAGGACTTCTATAAAACACACAGAGGATTTCTGTAAGATTGATGGAGAATCTGTAAAAAATTACGGAAGACTTCTGTAAAACATACAGAAGATTTATGTAAAACATACAGAAGATTTATGTAAAATAAACAGAGAATCTGTAAAAAATTACGGAAGACTTCTGTAAAACATACAGAAGATTTCTGTAAAATAAACGGAGAATCTGTAAAAAACTACAGAATACTTCTGTAAAACACACAGACGTTTTCTGTAAAATAAACAGAAAATCTGTAAAAATTACGGAAGACTTCTGTAAAACATACAGAAGATTTCTGTAAAATAAACGGAGAATCTGTAAAAAACTACAGAAGACTTCTGTAAAACACACAGAAGTTTTCTATTATATAAACAGAGAATCTGTAAAAATTATGGAAGACTTCTGTAAAACACACAGAAAATTTCTGTAAAATAAACGGAGAATCTGTAAAAAATTACAGAACATTTCTGTTAAATATACGGAAATAAACTGGCGTCCTGGCTGACAGTTTTTTTCTGTAAATTTGACAGTCTTTTTTTTTTTGCAGTGTGGTCGCCAAAATACCAAGTGTTCAGAATGTATGGCCGTATTCCATTCCCAAAGTTGCCATACACGCATTTAGCAGCTTGATAAAAATGCATTCAGGTCGAATTCCTTTTATTGGAAAGCGGCTTCCATTACTCACGGCCATTTTTAACATACTGACCATTTACAGATTTAGCATTTTAATCATTTTTATCCGTATTATTGTTCAATGTTTTCGATTTCATAGTTCAGCAGTTTTAAGATAAATGGGTATACGTTCGGTATATATACGTCTATGATTCAACTCGAGCCCTAGATGTTGAAAATTTCGCCATCTCATGGAGCCAGCTTTTCTAGTACAGCTTTTCTAGTACCTGTTTTGGCGAAATGCTGCACCGCTGCCCCACCACAGAGTGATAGGAAATGCATCAAATTTAATATATTTTAAAACTATGTTAAAGCCTTGTCTCTCTCTAATAAAATGTGCTGAGAAATTCGAATAGAAAATTCAGTGGGATGATAATAGTCATCAAGATTAAGAAAAATTCCCATTAAATATGAATCCGCATACCTCGTTCACTCGAAGGAAAACGCAAACATTCCTACAAAGAGTGTGACGTATAGCGAAATAAAAAGAATAATAATAAGTAAAAAAATATTTATTACATGTAAAGCAGATTTATAATACAAAGAATGCATAACGAATGAATTTAGAAACGCTACGACAAGAATTTTTAAACGGCTTGGTCAGAGTTGCTACCACGAGCATCATTACACAGCCTGTACTGGCGTACTAGGATTGCCGAACACTGTCGAACATACCTGGTGTGCTGTAGATGTCTGCTGAAGGGACGGCCATCCAAACCTGAGAGATCCTCTAATGTGCACACAGTCGTCGCACAAACAAGCGATTTCAGGTATCCCCAGAAGAATAAATCCAAGGCTTTGAGGTCAGGGAAGGATTATCTGGACATTTGTTTGGCCACTCTACTTTTGCGATTTTCACTCATTAAACGAAGCTTGTGAGAATATATCCTATGGTGACTTTTCATCCTCCAATACCTTCTATCAACCTTTTGAATGTGATAGGCGAATTTAACAGAACCCTGTATACGAATCTGTTTGTAATAAATTCTAACATATTTAACCATTTGCTCTCCATACTTTATTCAAATTTGTGTTTTTCTTTTTTAAAAAAACTGCACTTGTTTGACTTTTAGTATGTTTTAGAATAAATGTGCATTTTTTTAATTTTAGAAAGGAAAACAAAAATTTGAAGATTTAAATATTACACTTAAGTAAAAGCAATAAAATGATTCCGAAAAAGCAAAGTCATTTGTTTGAGTCTTCACAAAAATGTCTCCAATTGACTTCAGCTCTTGTCATTGTTAATGCTGAAGCTCGAAATTTCTTCTTGCTCCGACTTTTCATCTATACGAAATCTTCAATAAGCTTTAGAACAGGCAGAGAAAGTTTTATACAGAGTTTTAAATTTCCTTCAGTTGCTATGGTAACAAAATGAAGTAGAAAAAATGTACTTCCTAAAGAACATTTTGATTTTACAGTGCATTCGTTTACCTTTTAATATTGATTTCTCTTAAAAAAGTGGTTAAAAGTCTATAGCTGTCAAAACAGATATTATATTTTGCCCCTTATTTAGTAAGATGAATTATAATTGATTTTCTCAAATCTTCGAATTTGTAATGATTGCAATAATGCCCATTTGACAGAGCAATCCATGCCAACACTGCCGGGTTTATATTTGCTTTGCATGGTTTAAACTGCATGTAAAGCAATCCATAGATGCTTTATTTAAAATTTATTTGCTCTGTATCTTGTTGTCCTAGGGAACTGTGGAAAACAAGGTTGGCTTAAGTAGAATACAGACCGTGTGCTACAACTTGTATTAATTACTAAACGATTGTGGAAACTCGCGCATGTGACCTTCGTGCTGCTCATCCTGATCCATCGCCTGACGATTTTTTAAAAGAACGCTTCGGATGGTTTGCTGATTAGATCATGCGCATGTGATTACGACGACTGAAAACTAAAGAGCATGAGTGTTTTAGAGATTGCAGGAGGTTCATTGAAGTGTATAATAAAAAAGAATATTGGACTCTCTGTCAAGATGGAGCAGATTGAACATAGCGCAGGTCTATATCCGCTTTTAGAGGAGAAAAAAAATTGTACTGCACATAAGCTTAAAATTTCCGTTAATGATTTTAGAGCATATACCTCTAAAACATGTATAACACTCTTTATTTTATATTATTTTGGGGGGAGGCATCTCCGAGGGGGCATCTGCGTAAGGGGGGCATCTGCGTAAAAATCGTCATAAAACTGCAAAGCATTTCGAAATGAAATTTCTCCAATTTGTTTGTCATTGCTTTTGTATGAATTCACGCACACATAAATTGCGCATAAAATATTAAGTATGGAAAATCATTTTTAAATATTTCGTACTTTCCGAAATTTCATAACATTAAAGACCAGTGACAAGGTAAAGAAGTAAATTATTATCTATCATTAGCCTGTCTCTATAAGAGATTATTGGTATTTGAATACAAAAATTACAATTTACTTTACAATTCTTTTTGCAGAACACGTGCATAATTTTTTATTTATAAATTACTTAAATTTGTCTAGTATATTTTTATGAACAACTATAAATTACTATCATGCAGTTCCGTTACTTTGTTTATAAAGATAATTACGCTTACATTACAAAGTAATAGCGTTCATTTATTAGTCGGATGTAAAATCTGCCTATTGTATTTTCATGAAGAAATATATTTGTATAATTATCTATCATGCAGTCCATTTTCTTGGATTATTGAATAATTACGCACATTACGGTTTGAATATCTTGTGTATGTCTAAAATAACATTTTAAAAATTGCTTTCGGTCATAATTTTATACCACACTGATATAAAATAAATAATTATGTCAATTATACTAATGTGTTTTTATAAGCGATATAAATAAATCGCACGGTACAATTATCAATGTAGTTTATGATATATCAGACAAACTGATAGGGCTCTTAAATTTAGAATGAATATCTTCCGAGCTTTATACAATCTGAACTCGTGCACAATTAATATATGTTTTTACATTGATATTTAGGAAATTTTGTATGCTAATGGTGTTATTATGCTGAAAAAGATATGTATATACGAAAAAGAAGTATAAAAAACTGACATTAATTGAATGCCAATTTTAATAATGATCCTGGAAGAGGTTAAGAAGCACAAAGCTCTTGTTAAAAAACATGAAACCAGCAAGTCTGCTATCACTAAACATTGTTGGGATGCCAATCATACTTTCGACTTTTGTTTAGCTAAACACATTTAGAAATCTGTGAATTAGATTTTCCTGAAACTTTCAATATCCGCAATAACATAAATTCATTTGTTAATGTTGATTTCGCTGTCGTCCCAACCTTTCTGGATTTCGGAACTCACGCCGCTATTAGTTGCCTTAATTTCCATTTTCCCTATTGGCCTTCATAAAGCCCTCTTCTGGATACCTTCTTTCCTATTGGTTCTCGTAAATGCTATCCTGAATCCGCATTTTTGCTATAAAAACAGCAAGTTTTTGCCCTTCTCATTCTACGCAGCCACTGCAGATCTTTTTTTCAGGTCCCCCATAGGGCTCTTTCCCTCACCTCGCCACGGGACTTACTGACTTACCTATACTATGGCATTGTGCATGTCATTCAAGGACCAATCGTACAAAAGTACGCCAACAATCTAGAACAAGACACATTTAGCCACCTTGCACAATTTCTGCAATATGTTGACTCACAAATCAGTGCACAACCTGACCTTGTGAACACTCTTCCGGATCTACTTAAAAAAACTGCCACAGTTATCAATGAACCGAATTATTTCCATCTAGCGGCTCACCCGCTATTCCTTCAATACAAAAACCTACTCAACGTAGCTTCGATCAAGCACTAAACTCCGCTCGAGTTAGAATTGCGAAAAGGAAAACGCTTAACGATTCAGAAGACTCTGGACATACGGACAAGTCAAACAAAACTGATGACACCCTTAGTGAAGCCTCGTCTGACGACGAAAGCATTATGTCCGACACGGACACTGTTGAAAACGAAAATGAACCACCTCCTGCTCTTACCAGCAACCCCGAAAGCATTAATAATCCTGCTTCGCGCCCTGCCTCACCTAAATCTCAACCAGCTAGCACAAAACACCGATTCTTTTGTCAGTTCCCGGACGGAACCCACGCTACCCACTGCCAAAACATCTCCAAGATTGTAGGATACAACATAAGTTGTAAGTACAGAGGCTTAACCTACATGGTCCAACTCAAAGATGAAAAAAATTTCCGAGAAGTACAAAACTACCTCAAAACCCATCAAATTGGCTGCCAAACGTTCGATCCAAAGAACGAACGACCTGTCAAAGTCCTACTAAAAGGTATTCCTACCTCAACTCCAAAGACGGAAATTGAAGAGATTCTCCTTCAACATAATTTCATTCCAATAAATCTCGCTTTTCTAACAAGAAAATACAAAAAAGTCTTGCCATACTGTATCGCTGATCTCAGGAAGACGGCGAACATAGATGAGGTATATTCCATCACCCAATACAACTACCTAAACATCACTGTTGAACCATACAGGGGGAGAAAATTTAAACAATGTCATAATAACCAAGGATTTTCTCACTCCTCCCTAACCTGCACTTTAACTCCAAAGTGCCTAAAATACGGCAGCCCGCACCGAATCAAATCCTGCCCTATTAAGGGCCCTGACCACCAGCCCACCTGCGCAAACTGCCAGGGGCCTCACGTCGCATCCTATCAAGGATGACCTAGGAATCCACTCAACCGGGGAAAACACCCTCAAGCTGTTGGCAAGCCATCAGCTCAACCTACTACAAATAAACAAACTCTACTAAAAGCCGTTGGGCCTTTCCACAAGAAGCCCACTAATGCCTGGACTGTTGTCGGACACCGACGAAATCACTCTGAAATTCAGGACCCTGTTCCTACAGACTCTAACGACACACCTACACTCCCCTTAATGGAGGAGGATAATATGGACACCCAGCAACTGCGAGAAACTTGATAAACCTGCCTGAAACTACTCAAAAGGATGCTCCACCTGAAGCAAATGCCTCAACCAAGACTAAAGAAATTGACAAAGGACTTAAAAACCTTATCATCTCTAAGCCAACCACTCAACGCAAAAAACGCCCTAATAAAAAGGGAAAAACCCCAAAAAAGGGTAACCCCACTAAACCTACCAACACCAGCAATACCAACGCTACTCAAGCGAACCAACCTGAACAGTTTGACCCTACTTCCTTCTCATCTGTAGTGGAAGTATTCCAACTTATCAAGGAATTGTCCGAAAACATCTACATTCCACTCATGTTATCTGTCCTCAAGGAGGCGATAAACACCGTCAAAAAGATTAAAAACCCTCTTGACCAAGCCTTTGCGCTGGTCAATACTATAAACAAGCTCAAGCCACCCAAACATGGACAACACACCACATAAACTTAAGGTCTTGTCATGGAACGCCCATGGGCTCCATGGCAAAATTAACGACCTCCGCAATTACCTCGCCCACGGCGATTTTGACATCATTCTTCTTCAAGAAACTTTTCTTAGACCGCATCTCTCCTACAATATACCAAACTTCACCCTCTACCGAAATGACCGTGTGAACTCTCCTCCCACCCACATTAGTGGTGGCACAGCTATCTATATCAAAAATGGCATCTCACACAGACCAGTCAACCACACTCTTGACTCTCTTGAAGCTACATTAATCATCATGCACTCACCCACCGGTGATGTGATTTTTTCTTTTATATATGTTAAACCTAGACTTCCCTTTCCCCGGAAGGACTTTGACACCCTACTAAACATCAGTCCTACCTGCATCCTCGCAGGTGATTATAATGCCCACCACTACGCGTGGAATGGAGCTAAAAACTGCACTAGAGGCACTGGGCTCTTGAAGCTTATTCTTGACAAAGGGGTCAGACTCTCCTACCCCCCCTCACCTACACACTTCTATACTACACAAGGAAATCAAGGAGCATCAACAATTGATCTCCTGCTCTACAAAAACATCAATTTACCTATTGTCTCCTCGACACTTAACCAGTTTACGTCGGATCACCTCCCAGTGGTCTTTACTATTCCCATCAACATCTCTACCAATCTCAGGAAATCCACCAGAACTGACTGGATGCTTTACACAAGTCTACTCATTGAAAAACCATTCTACAGCAACCCAATAAATACTCCTGACGACGTCGAACAAGCAGCTGAGTCTCTCACCTCAAGTTTGACGGACACATACAATAAAGACACCAAAATCACCGAATCCATCGGCCACGGTCGGCTACTTATCCAAATACGCAAATTAATTTCTCAAAGAAATGCTGCCAGGAAATTATTCCAAAGAACTCGCTGCCCAACTGCCTTGGCAAACTACAATCGCTTCAAAAACGAGGTAAAACTGAAAATCAACCTGCATACGCAAGAAAGTTGGACCAACTACCTCATGTCCCTCACTCCAAACGATGGCTCCCTCTGGAGAGCTATAGCCAAACTCAACTACAAAAAACTATGTCTACCTCTTCTCAAAGACCAAAACTGCTATTTTACACGTGATATCGACAAAGCTAACGCCATAGCGCGTGGATACACTAAGGAGTTTACAAACCCTACATCAACTAGCCAAGACTGGGACTGTACTGTTGAAGAGTCTGTTGACTCCTTTCTTCGTCATACTCCAACGCAACAACTCTTACCCTCGCTACCTACGGATATTGTCAAGATTATTAAAAACCTACAGGACAAAAAGTGCCCTGGGAAGGACAATATATCTAACAGGATGATTAAAAACATCCCTCCTAACATCCTCTTTGAACTCACCAACATCACCAATGCCATTCTCAAGACCCTGCCCTTTCCAAGCAGTTGGAAAAAGGCTGTAATCTGTCCCATACCCAAACCAGGGCAGGACCTAACTAGACCGGACGAGTACCGTCCAATCAGTCTATTCAGTGCTCTCAGCAAGATCTCTGAACGAGTCATACTCAATCGACTACTGGAACACATCGAAACTCACGACATTCTCCTACCGGAACAGTTTGGATTTAGATCCAAACATTCAACAACACAACAACTCATCAGTGTCATCGAGACCATTCATGAGTCCATCCTCTCAAAACAACAAGCTGTCATGCTTCTTCTCGATCTCAAAAAAGCATTTGATAAAGTGTGGCACAAAGTCTTACTGTACAAACTTATGCAATACCACTTTCCTGACTCTATTATCCATCTTATAAACAACTATCTTACCAACAGAACCTTTCAATTCAAAGTCGACCAGGTTCTCTCTCACCGCAACAAGAAGCAACTTTCTAAAAACACACAGCGTCATACCACCTTAATTGAATACTGGATGTCCAAATGGCATCTCGAAATCAACCATTCCAAATGCCAGGCTATATCGTTTATTCGCAAAGATCCTTCTTCACGTAAAATCGTCAACAATCATCCACTAAAATGGTCCAACACAGTAAAATACCTTGGGGTTATTATTGATAAGAACCTCACTTGGAGGCACCAGATAACCCACATTAGACAAAACATGAATGGAGCATTTTCTAAAATCTCCAAGCTCATCTACAACAGAAAAATTTCAACCAAGAACAAAACTCTACTTTACACAGCATATGTCCGTCCTACAGCTACATACGCTGCCCCTGTGTGGGCCAGCGCAGCTGAAGGCCACATTTCCAGACTTGAATGGAAGCAAAATCTCCTCCTACGGAAAATTCGCTATGGTCCCACCTGCATCTCTAACATCACCATCAGGTCTGACTTAAAAGTCAAAACGCTCAGGCAAACCATCGTCAAACATACGACCAACTTCTACCACAACTTGGACGAGCTTCCCAACGCCATTAGTGGTGAATTCCCTGACTATGACTTCAGGGACCCTCACAACAAGAAACGGCCTATGGCCGCCCTTCATCTCCTACCTAATTTCGACTATAGACATCTACTGATGGCGTTTTCGAACCGTTCCCTTTTTCCCTACCTCCGTCATTTATGGAGGCTTTTTATTTAAAAAAAAAATTTTCTTCAAACTTCATTCTCTTCTCAACTACAATACTATGAAAGACACTCTATCAATGGCACGCTGGGGATAAGTGCATGAGCATAGGTGCCCCCTGAAAACCCCTACTTCGGTTCGGTTCGGTTCTCATTCTACGTAAGGTGCGCCCTTACTGTTTTTCATGTCATTCATGTCATGTCTTCTCATTCTAGTACTGACAACGGAATTCATACACGCCGAAACTGGTCTGCCATTTTAGTTCTCTTCTTGGTACTTTAATACGTTGTTTTATATACTTATTTTACAGAACTATATGATTAACCTTCTGAGAGGCTGGAATTTTGGATTATGTTCATTGACCTCCAGGTTTTACAGCAACTATGTGCTTTTTTGCTAACATAAATATAGGACATACATATTAAATTAGTCTATAGCTTTCAATCTTGAATGAAGTTTTCAAGTAGATTTTCTTTAATAACAAGTGCTTTGATAAAAATTTATTACTTTTCGTAAAGTGCTTAAAACAGCAATTTTAGTTAGCATGTAGCTTTTTTATTCTTTCAAATGGAATTTATTTTTACTTATTTATTTACTTATTCATGCAAAGTAAAACCCACATAGACTTTTATAAGATTTTGCTTTAATAAATTTTGTGAACAACAGCCAAAAAAATATTGCTTTTTATTTTCTCCTCTTGCCTAACATCATTTTTACCTTTTACTTACACAGGTATAAAAATAATGTTTTATTTCTGGATGAATATAAATGTATTTTTTTATACATTTCAAGAAATGACGTCCTTCATATCACATTTAGTTACTTTAGGAATTGTGAATCAGCCTTTTAGGAATTGTGAATCAGCCAAATTTAATGTGGACAGAAAATTGAAATTACAAACGTTTTACAAAATACCATAAAGGTTAGAAAATAAATTGCAATTTCTTAATTGTTTTACAATTTCATTTTTAAGAATAAAACAATGCGGTAAAAATCTACTTGAACAGCTTATAAAAATAGCCAATTATGAATGAACAGTTGGCACTTGTGTTTGATTTAATACAATTTGCTTTTACGAATAATAAAAGTTAGTTTCAAAACCTCTGTCTTACAAGTAATTTCATATTTGTAAGCGGGTACATCACAATTTAATTCGTTTGAGAGACACATGCTACAGAATAAACATTGTTCCTCTTCCGAAGTGAGTCTTACGTTCATAAATACATACTGCGGAATTTTATTGTTTATGACGTTTGCGGGATTTTAAGTTTCAAAGCTTACCTGAAATGACCTGTGTAGTGTGAACACTAGGTTTTCTCAAACTCACAAGTATAGGAAAAATTGTCTTTACACTTCCAGCAAATAAATGATAAAGCAAACAATTTTGTTTTTTAAGCATATTTTTTTACGCAGATTTCTATATGTTCAAGCGTCTATTCTTATTTATTGTAATTCAGTTGAATTCAACATTTACTTATGCATTTTATTTACCGAAAAAGGGGATGCAAGTCACTGCATATTTTGAAAATTTAGAAAATTCACACAGCAATTAAATCGCATGAAAATAACTGAAATATTAATATTTAAAAGGCTTTTCCTGCATACCTTTTTAAATATTAATGGAAATAAATAATATTGAATGCAAACATTTTTATCGTTAATATTTGCATGAACCTTCAATTAAACAAACATAAATCCAGTACTCTCATAGAATAAACTATTTTTGGGTAATTTTGTTCCATACCATAACTCTTTATAATTTTTTTAAAGAGTTTTTAGCTATAAAAAAAGAAACTGCCCTTATTTTCTTTATTTTTAATAGGTTTTAAGTCGTGCAATTAAAAGTAATAATTATTTTAATACATGTTTACATTTTCAGTAGAATAAACTCTTCATGCTTGTGCAAGTAGTCGTAATTATTACATATTTTCGTTAATTACGCTGACTTTGCTTTCAAAACTCAAACACAAAAAAGTACTTTATACGCTTCAAATCTCATTAATATTTTTGCACTAGATGTAGATTGCAGATTTATTATTTATTTTAATACGGCCTATTCTTAAAATAGATTTTAAGCGTTAAATGTTGAAAATAAATTCTTAAGCGTAAAAGATTTTTTACACTTTTACAAAATGCAATTGCAAACAAGAGTTGTTTATTTAATTAGGATGAATCTTTTGTCATATGTATGCAGTTAATTTTAGAATGTTAAAAATAAATATTTATTAACAATTATTCATAATAAAAGTATATATTTATATGTATTTTTATGCATCTTATATAAAGGCCGCAATTTAAAAACAAACCTCATTTGCTAAACTGTAGCATTAAATAAAGAAAATCGTGCTATATAAAATCAGTCAAGCTTAAACCTTTTATTTCTTAATTATGTATACGTTAGTGATTTTGTTCACTATTAAAATCCGTGACTCTGTAATTCGTATATAATCATTTCTGGGCCATTTTTAAGCAGCCTTTTGTGCAAAACTAAAGTAAGAAAAACAATATCTTATCAATGCATTACAGTGTGATTATCATGTATTATAATAAAAAAATAACGTTATTTTCTTTTCCTTAATTATAAGTCTTTCTAACCTGTAATCTGTTGGATTCAGTGCCAGTCAGTTAATAATAATCATAAAGAAACTTTTTGTATTATTTTGCATAACTTTAGAGTAATTTGTGATCGAAATAGCTGGTGCAAATGACGAAAATGTTTTTCCAGATTTTTAGTGTTATTATTATGGACAAAGAAAATTAATTGATGTGATAATAAAACATTTTCCTGCACTACCGCTGCAGCTGTACGTGTTTTACTGCATGGCTAAGTTCATAAAGTGAACAGAGCGAACTCATTAAAACTTCATTTATCTTTACTGAAAATTTTCTACAGGTTTTGTTTTCTGAATACCTTATAATGTACTATAAGAATGTTATTCCCAAACAGGAATCTTTTGAAGTAAACAACAATAAAATGCTTAATTTCCAACCAGTTTTAAAAATATTTTAGTACGACAGGAATATAATAACGTTCACACTCAACTCATAAATGATTTTAAAGTACCTGGAAAAGCTTTTATGAAATTGAATGGTATTGTTTCAAGTGGCATTAACAGAGGTATGAAAATACACTTTTAAAAAGAACAACATAAAACACAGTGTATCAAAATAATATTTGTTTTACTAGGGAACTTTATTCTGGAAGTTCCAGCAAAATGGGTTGATTTTGCTTTAGTTCCTGTTTTGTTTCACCGTTTATAACATTTTTAAAGAAATATACATCTAAAACTAGTAGGCTTTTATAAACAGTTGTAACAGAACTTTATTAGGCATTAGTTTATTCATTTAACTTATTGAGAATGTGATTATAAACGTATCTTTGTTTCATTTTATGGTGGCTGGTATTATAGGCTGGTGGACAGATCAGCATTAGAATTATTCTTTTGTAATAGAATATTTTAAATAAACTTTCAAATTTCAAGGTGTTTTTCAAGAAATATTTTCCTTTTTAGAGATGCAAAATTTTATAATTATGAACTGTTAGAGATTTTGTTTAGCTAATGTACTGAAAACCAGCTAAACTTATGTTGAAAGGAATTTATTCTATCACTTTCAGTCATCATAAGAGGTTTGGAAATAATATCAATAACTGTAATTTAATACTTGCGAAGTTTTTTTCTCATCAGTAATTACTTCCTTGTACGTAGTATAAGGAAGTAATGTGATCCCGAAAAATTTTGGGGGCCAAATTTCGACAAAAAAACCGATTTTGACTACCTCTAAATTTAATTTTAAAATTTTTTTCGACGCATCCTATCGTAGGCTAGCATGCACGATCATATTAACGCGTCTGCAACTCATTTTGACCAGCGGCGAGTCTGCTGTGGCCAGTTTTTCCATGCCGTCTGTACGTACGTACGTACGTATGTATGTAACTCGCATATCTCAAAAACTATTGGTCGTAGAATGTTGAGATTTGATATTTAGGATTGTTCTATGATCTAGTTGTGCACCTCCCCTTTTGGTGGCAATCGAATGTATAGTTTATGTACAGGATCGCCCAAAAGATTCGAAATACATTACGCTCTATGGGCCGAAATTCATTAAACTCGCCTAACTCAAAAGCTATTAGGCGTAGAATGTCGAAACTTCATATTTTGGATAGTTGTAACATCTAGTTGTGCACCTCTCCTTTTGGTTCCATTCGACTGGATAGTTTATCTACAGGACTGCCCAAAATATTCAAAATACATTACGCTCAATGGGCCGAAACTCATTAAACTCGCATATCTCAAAAACTATTAGGCGTAGAATGTTGAAACTTTATATTTAGGATTGCTGTAACATCTAGTTGTGCACCTCCCCTTTCGATTCCATTCGACTGGATAGTTTATCTACAGAACCGCCCAAAAGATTCGAAATACATTACGCTCTATGGGCCGAAATTCATCAAAGCGTTTTTTAGAGGTATTGGGTTATTTCAAACGACTCAGAAGTCATGTATGCTGTAAAGAGTTAGAAAATGAATTTCTCCATTAAAAAAAGTGTCTTTATCATTTGTAGTGCTGCTACAGGAACACTCAAAAGATTTCCAATACATTACGGTCAATGGCAATTTTAGGGGCATTCATCCATTTCAAGCACAATACCGTCCTACCACATAAGTTAGGTAATGGTCCGACACGGTCACGTGCCTCCCTCAAGAACTATGCCAAAAGTCGCCAAGCTTGGCGACTTTTGGTGTACGTGTGTGCATATTTAACTCTCAAATCTCAAAAACTATTATGAAATTTCATATATAAGAATGTTGTAACATCTAGTTGTGTATCTCGATTTTTGGTTCCAATCTACTGGAGAGTTTATATACAGGACCACCGAAAAGAATTTTAGTACTTTAATGTCTATGGACATCTTCAATATAATACAACTGTAGACAGTCATTGTTTGGTACATGCCCAAAAACTCGCCGTCTGTCCTCGACCTTGGCGAGTTTTGGCGAAATATCGCCAAATTTGGCGATAGTCAGTCATTTGGTCCATGTCCAAAGTATCGCCATTTGTCATCGTTCTTGGCGAGGTTTGGCGAAATATCGCCAAATTTGGCGATAATCTGTCATTGTTTGGTTCATGCTTAAAATCTCGCCAAATTTCGTCGACATTGACGAGTTTCGCCGAAATATCGCCAAATTTGGCGCCAAAAATTATTTCATATTTTGTATAACACTAAAACTTTAACCCGTAGATTTTTGAACTTTTGTATTTAGAAATATTGTAATATCTAACTGTTTTCCATATCTTTTTTGACAGCAATCGACTGAGAATTTATTTACAGGGTGAGCCAAATGACTTTAAATACATTGAGGTGTATGGATGCATTCAATTCATTGAAAGTCTGTGGTCAATGACTACTTTGGCTATCCCCAAAATCTCGCAGACTATCTCAAGTTTGTCGGCTTTTGGTGAAATATCGCCAAATAAAGTGTCAGAAGGAAATATTTCAAATTGAACTCAGCTTGGCGATATCGAAATATTTGTCTAGAAATCGCTACACCTTACTATTATTGATATTTTATCTCTTTCAAACAAATAAGTTTAGAGGAAGTGCGTCGAAAATATTTTTGATCTAATGGACGTGCAAGGAAGTCATGTGTTGGACACATCAGATTTTTTTTTAATGTGTTAATACGGGAAAATTTTATTAATTATATTTTGGACTAATAAATAAATTCTGACATGTGCAAGAGAGCTCCTCGATTATAAATGTAAATCAACTAATCAGTTTATTAGAAATTAGGATTGTGTACTTTGTTAGAATTGAATACAAAAAAAAATGCTAAATAGCAATAAATAATATTGATTTGCTTCATTTCAAATCTCATTTGCAATAATTTTTGAAGAATATTCTAAAGACAAATTCAATGCAAATTACCTCATTTTGGATGGATTGAAATTCAAATAGAAAGCATTTTGAATTAAAATGTAGTTTCTTTCGAAAATATTCATTTATAATGTCAATTTGTATATGTACATTAAGCGTCTTATGAAATAACTAATTGTTGGATCTAAATCGCTGCACTTAAACAACAACAAATTAAAAATTTGCATTCCATTATACTCATACATGTCCTCAATTTATTTAATAAATGTCGTATTCACGCTGTTTAACACATTTAAAAAGGTTAAGAACTGCATTTAGAAAGGAGTTAAATGAAAAATAAAATGTAATGTTCTGAAAGCGTATTTATTAATAACGTATTATATAGGACAGCTATACGTCCAAAGAACTTCATCAAGGCATCTCCGAAATTTTCCTGCCGTCATGAAAGCAATTCATTGGGTGCACAAAGTTATCACTCCAAATGTATTGTATGAGAGTATAGTGCACCAAATAAATAAAACCCCAAATTAGCTGAGACGTTATAAAAAAATAAAATTAAATATGTAAATAAATAAATATCTTCTGTTTATCTTTCTTTACAATTCTGATACCAAGCGTTATTTTTTCTTCGGTTTCACTTTAATCGTTTGATGTGTGGTGGTTTCGCCGTGAAAAACCACCTTATTTGAGCGCTTTCACTGCTAGTCACACACAAAAAGATGATTAAATGGTCCCAAAGGTGAAAAATTTCAGCCATTTCCATCAATCCATTTAACTGCCATCAAGCGCAGCCGGAGATGTCAGGAAACTTCTATAGCTTTGTGGCGCCAGATGAGCGATTCGATCGACCGCCATGTTGTTGGTACTTAAATGGATCGATGGCAACGGCTGAACTTTTTCAGCGTAGGCAGTTTATACATTTGGTCTTCTATATTGATATGAAAATGCTTGCGCTTTAAAGGGTTAAAGCAATACGCAAGCAAAAAAATAATTTTATCTGTGATTTTTTTTTTATTGCACTTAAGGAAATGAGGATGCATATTTCAAAATCTAAACTTACCTTTCAATTTCGTGTGATATTTCCAAACTATCTCGCATCGATTTTACAAAATGTCACGATTCAGTCGTTAAAGAACTTAGAATTTCTGATTAAGGTGTCATTATTTCAATAGAAGTGTCTGATTATTCTCCGTGGAGTATTTTTGATATTGAATAAAATAATAAGAATGTCGAAGTTTCAATAACATGTAGACGACAATCTCTCTTTAAATGATATTATACATTTCATGCATATATTTTCCAATAACGAGGTTTAATTTTTTATATGAAATATTTTACAACTTTAAAATGGAAACATATTGCGCTAAATGTTTATAATAGTTAATTGAGAATAACTATTTAACTTTATATTCAATATTTTTATTTAAAATTTTGTGTATGAAAATTATTTAAGATTCATTTCCATTTTTCTAATATAACTCCAAACCATAAAGAGTTAAACAGATCATTAAAAATGCATTAATCCTCGTTTAAAAAATAGAAACCTTAGTAAAAAGACGGAAACTCAGCAAATATAATTTTAAAAATCGGATGCTCTTGACGTAAGTAATGTTCGTTATTTAAAAAGTGAACGTGGGTGAAATTTTTCAATGTTGTTTCTTGCTCTCTGAAAACTTCCGCTATTTTCAATTTAGTTGTTTGTCATTAAGAAATGGAAAATCCACAATATGGAAGTAATTTATTAAAATTTTATTCTGCAAAAGAACTTCAAAAGAAATTCCATGATAAATAAAATAATTATACGCCTGAGAGTTCTAATTTATGAGTATTTTTTATTACTCGGGGTATCACTAAAGAACGCGCCTACATAAAATTAAAAGGATAAAAGAAAAGTAGAATCTATTATGTTACTTTTAATGATAACTTGAGAAATGTTTCAAAGAGTGCGTTTTGCATTTTTAACACTCGCCAACAAGGTTGTAAAATATTTATGATTTCGATTTGTGTGTCTGGTTGTCCGTGATCTAACTGCCGTAAACATGCGATTACTGCGAATTTTATGTACGCTATAACAAATATATTGTGACATGTACTCTTCTGAAATTGGTTCATCTAGCAGTTATAGTCTTTTTATGAAGAAGCCCCCAAAAGAATTCGAATACATTACGCTCTCTATGGCATTCGTTTAGAAAGTCATTTTTAAAGCGCAATTTAGGATATTTCAAAGAAAAGGAAATTAATATATGTTATTAAAGATTGCAAAATAAAGCTATCTCTTATGAACACTCTCTCTGTATCACTTATAGCTCTTTTATAGGAGACAAGAACCCCGATACATTACAGCAGCGTTTCTCAAATTGTGGGGCGCGCCCTCCAAGGGGGAAGCAGAACGTTTGCAGGGGGGCCGCGAGAAAAACCAAAGAGGAAGTAGTGATGCATGTTTTTAAAAAATCATCTTATTTATTTTTATTTTTACTCAAAAATATATCCATTTTCGCTTAAAATGTTCATTCAAAGTTTAGTGATAACATTATTTTGTAGAAAATTCGACTAAATGTTCATTATTAAAGATTAAAAAACTGAATGCATGCTGAAAAATGTGAGAGAGGGCGCACCACCATAAGTTAGCCTTTCCTGGGGGGGGGGAGGACGTTAAAAGGTTGAGAACCGATCCATTACAGTCTATAGCTGTTTACTGACATTAATACATTTCACGCACAATTCAATAAGTTCATAAATTGCTATACCCATTTACTCCACATTTAAAGGGTGTGATCTCGCAAAATTACATTGTTAGTGATACACAGCCGCTTTAAAATCATCCCCCAAATTTCCCTAAATTTGACGAGGATACATTGCCAAATTTAGCGCAAGAAAGGAGTTGGAGTGTTGGAGCGCAAGAAAGGAGTTGGAAAGTGTTTTAGAAAATATGCCTTTTGCAAAATTGACCTTTCTTTTTTATAAATACGTGTAGTTTTCAGGAATACGAATAAAAGAAACTCCCAATAACAACAATTTTTGTCAATGTTTTGCCATGATATTTATTAATTATCATTTCATTTGACCACATTGCATTTTGTACCACTGATAACTGATCAATAAATTTTTAAATAATGTAAAATTACTATAACTTCGTGCTATAACTTAAATGTGGTTGATTTATTACATATATTAGCTTGATCTATGCCTAATTTGAAACTTGAAAAAAATTAGGTTGTTCTGTTATTGGAAAGTTCTCTTTCAAAATATTTTTTCTAATTTGAAATGTTATGCGACTGCGCTTGAACCTTTCAAAAAATATTTATACCTCCAATGACAGTCAGTACATCTGTTTTTTTATATTCTATTAAAATATTCATTTGATAAAAGTTTTTATTCGTTAAAAGTTTTGTTTTAAACTTCGTGTTTTCCCTCACATATCAACTCGTTTTCACTGAAATACCAATTATACATTGCATCACCATCGTTAAGTTCTTTCTGAAATAAACTGAGTTATCTTCAATTTTGCAGTTAAAAAAAACATTTTTCGTAAAACTATATTTAATTTTTTCTTCATGTAAACACTTGTGGTTAACTTCAGCAGTAACCAAAATGATCGCGAGTGTTTGTGATTTCCAACATTTTTAAAAGTGACCCAGATTAGATTCCCTGTGTGCAAAATTAAATGTTGCTTCTGATACATTTTTAAATGCCTGTGCCAAATTTCCAATATTCAAAATGAAGTTCTTACAGTTTTATAATTTCAGAGGCAGAAATGATTTATTGAAATCTAATCCAGCTCTGCTACTCTTGAAACTAAAGTGACATCTCATGTGACCGCGTCGGTAATGCGCTAGTTTTGAAATCTTATATTTTGCAGATGCTGACTGAAATACTACTGATATATTTTTAAATGCCTGTGCCAAATTTGCAATATTCAAAATGAAATTCTTGCAGTTTTACAATTTCAGAGGCAGAAATGATTTATTGAAATCTAATCCAGCTCTGCTACTATTGAAACTAAAGTGACATCTCGTGTGACCGCGTCGGTAATGCGCTAGTTTTGAAATCTTTCGTATTTTACAGATGTTGACTGAAATACTACTGATATATTTTTAAATGCCGGTGCCAAATTTGGAATATTCAAAATGAAATTCTTGCAGTTTTACAATTTCAGAAGCAGAAATGATTTATTGAAATCTAATCCAGCTCTGCTACTCTTGAAACTAAAGTGACATCTCGTGTGACCGCGTCGGTACTGCGCTAGTTTTGAAATCTTTCGTATTTTGCAGATGTTGACTGAAATACTACTGATATATTTTTAAATGCCTGTGCCAAATTTGGAATATTCAAAATGAAATTCTTGCAGTTTTACAATTTCAGAGGCAGAAATGATTTATTGAAATCTAATCCAGCTCTGCTATTCTTGAAACTAAAGTGACATCTCGTGTGACCGCGTCGGTAATGCGCTAGTTTTGAAATCTTTCGTATTTTGCAGTTGTTGGCTGTAATACACCGACTACTTGTGGAATGCTTCACTTAAACGTAATTATCAGCATGAGAAACTGGTCTGCTCTTTTCTTTTGTTTTATTTATTTTCATTTTTTCTTCTTCGAAGATTTTATTGAAGTTATATCTATACTGTGATCTTGACATAAACTAGATTACCTGTTTAAAATGAACATTGAAACGGTAATGTCAAAGATTAACGTTTCCATGGAATTGATCAACGGAAAAAATATTATATGAAATATTATATATTTGAGTTCTTTCCCCGCCCCCTCAAAACGTAAGGGGAAGTGCAGTTAAATATTTATCTTTCATTGTTGTAGGCGCCTACCTAATTATGTTACTGTATATCCGTTTCTTTTCATTGTATTTTTAAAAGATCTTTCAGTGACTTGAAATTTAAAATATAAAAACCAAAAACTTGTTATAAATTTTATTTATTTCGACTCAATATCGATATTTATAATTGCTTCTTCTCATAGTTATTGAATCATTTCTTGAATCGAAGAATCTAAAATATAAACCAGACATTTTAAATGAGTATATTTATTTAGAGCTAATCATATATTTACGAAGGATGGATTTTTAATATTTGATATTTTCATGAAGTATACGAATATCATCGTGCTAAAAGATTTTGTTATTGCATACCTGTAAGTTCAATCGGTTACAGACACTATTAACAACTAATTAATTATTACGAGGGGTTAGAACCAATAAATATTAATAATTTAAACTGCCTTTTAACAAGTAGTTACATAAAATTAATAAAATTTTACACAGCCCATTAAAGATCGGTATCTGTATTCTTATCAGTGGATCTAGGCATAAAATATCCTTATCTTTATTAGTATTTACGAATCTAAGAAACAAATTATCCGTATAAAAAACTGCAAATAATGAAATTTTATTCTAACTGACAAATTAATGAACATCCTCAACCTCATAAGAAAATCTAAATCCACTTGACTCAAATGCCGTAAGGGCCGAGTGATAGAAGCGAGCTCGCAATGTTCTTAATTTTATCTTCTATCCTATGAGACGGACGCCTTTTGCAGGTGCTCAAAGGCGGGCATCTCTCTATAGCATCTTGGATTTCCAGTATAGAAAGCATTTGGACAAGCGTTTATGCAATTGTGAAAAGATCGAAGTATATAAAGTGGGCACATATTTTACGCAGAATTTAATGCTCTACAACTTTTAAAAGATATATCTTTTCACTTTTTTGCGTCGTTTTTGATAACCCACAAAAAAATCCCATTTCTGGTCACATCTCTTATTTTGCTTCTTTTCTCCCCCTTCCAACTGCCATAAGAGCTTCAGGCGTGGATTTTTTTTCAGAATTTGTAATAATGTTTTATTGCCTGAAACAATGAAATGTGGCATATCATACCACATGATATGTCGATATGATGGCTCAAAATAGTAAATATTCCATAAATTGTTGCTGGTAGATAATGTGCTTTTATTCTCAGACATAATTGATTGTCATAATGAATCAGAGAGTGTGAGGCATTTTCGAATTTTGCAAAACCTTTTAACTCTGAAGATTTAATTGTATTTTTACATGGAAAAGTTACCTAATGTTATGCTTTCAACGCTTACTCTGTGCTAACATTCAATGTAATAGAATATTTAAGTAAATGTCAGCAATGATGATAAGTCTTACCAAAAAATTAAACTTCATTAAAAATTTTCGACGATCGAAAATGAAACATCGAAGGATAATTTATAATTATATTATTTTTATTTTATGATCAATCGAGTACATTTTAATTTCGAGCTACTTTTTATAGAAAAAAGATTCCGCATATGATTATATAATAATTATGAAATGTTAAATAGCTAAATTATATCATACAAGCATATATTCCTTCTTTCCTGACTTTCATTCATATTTCTGTTTAAGATTCACTACTGTTAAAATTAGGTAGATAAGTTGACGTTGTATTCACAAAAAAGAATCATATGTATAAACTTCTCTTTTATAGAACGACTTTTCGATTCCAAACTAATCTAAAATGTTACAATCAAATCAGGATATGCTAATTGAATTCACGACATGAGTGCTTTAAGAATAAATTATTTCTGGAACTTAACTTCACTGACCTTGTTGTGTCAGCAGTTGTAATCTTAATGACTTAGCTACAACTGAAACTATTCCAGGGAGTTGTTATACTTGTCTTCTGCATTGATTAATTGTGTATTAAGATAATCTGTAATGTAAATACTTCAGTGTTTTTAAATGCGTAAGCACTTCTGATAAGTTTAAAAATGTTGTTTTATTAAATAATGTTATATTCAATCACTCAGAAACACAGAAAAAAAATTATATATAAGTTGAAAAATACTGTGTGAATATTTTTAACACAACATCTGATTCTTGTAAAGAAAACTGTATTAATGCGCTTATCCAATTATTCTTATCAGTTACTTAAAAATTAGAGCAAATGTGAAAACAAAAATTGAAATGGCGTATTGAAATTTTACATTATTTACTCCACTAAGAATAGTGTTCCATGGAAATTCCGATCAATAGGGCATGTTGAACACTCACAATAACAAAAGAAATGTAGCACTACTTACACTGCTCGGAACTTTTTAAAATGAATTCTTAGATTTTTGAAAACAAAAATCGTTGATGCCAGAGGCAAAAAGGAAAAGTGGACGTAGTGCCTGTACTGTGCTTACGGAAAGAACCATAACCAATGTCACTAAAGCTTTTTATTCTTATTTATTTTATCCCACTGTCACTAAAGCTTTTTATTCTTATTTATTTTATGCCCGGGGGAACAGAATATATTCGTTACCACAATATGTTTCATATCGAATTTAATATAATAATATTGCTACCTACATTTAAGTATACCAAGCCAATAAATCCAAGAACTTACTTGAAAATTCTCTTAAATAAAAAATAAATACAAATAATTTTTTAAAATATGATTTATAAATTAAATTGGAAAATGCACACAAAATAAACGAACTCCCGTGAAACTTAATGTGAAGATTTTACTGATCCACCGTAAAATGGTTAAATTAAATTTGTGGTAAGTTATCGCTTAAGTGGTTTTTTAAATGACCATTTAAATTATTGCTTGTTCTTTAAGTACCATATTTATGCACAACAATTTCTTTATTGCTCTTATATATACATAAGTATTTAGAACTTTATCCGAAAAGGTGCTGAATTTTTCTTCATGCTTGTTATTAGGCGGACGAAATCTTGATTTCTCATTATGCACATCCTTAAGTATTAGAAATGAATTTTTCGGAGCCAGAAATCACTCTAGCATAGTCAACTGACTGCCCATATACCAGACTACATTATTTCGAGGTGTTTTACAAGCATGGGGCAAATCAATCGGAGTGATGAAGCAATGACACACTTTATTAACTAAAAACATTATCAGCACTAGCTTTTTAATATGAAAATTAACAGTTCATTATGCTAATTTCGCATTTTTGAATCTGCAAGAAGAGTAAGAATTTAAAAATACACTCGAAGACAGAGTGCTATAATTTGCTACCCCTTTAATTTCTTTTCTGTTTTGTTTAGAAAAAAAATATTTCTCATAGTAATTAATGTCGACGGGAAGGCATGAACATTTTTCACTGGAGTCGTCAAAGTAGTGATTCAGATATCAGAATGGTGTAGTCACATTATTACGGAGATAATGTTTAAATGTATGAAGGGTCTTAGAAAGAAGTCAGAATTTGTTCTCATTTTGTTTAATAGTCTTTCTTAAATTTATTTGGAAATTGTTTAGTCTATTTTGTCCTCATTTACTTTTCTTATTTTTTGTTCTATTAAAAACATTTTTTTAAATTATTTTACTTGAAGTATTTAATATCAAATAATAGGCAATTTTTTACATTAATATTTTATGCACACTGCTCTTAAAAAGTGTGTGGGGGAGGAAACATTGTATATATTTTTTTCAATTTCGTCTCAGTTTTTATTACAATAAATGTAGTTTTTGTTATAAATGAATTAAGACAATTTGACACAAATACTTTATTCATGTTCGCACATTTTTATAAACAGGGTTATTTTTAACATTGAATACGAGTGTATAAACAAAGTCGCAATAATTAACAACATGAATTTTCACTGTGGACAACATTTACGGTGACATTCTTGAGACTCCAATCTTAAAAAAGTTTCACTAACTTCTTAGGCAGTACATCTTCCTCACGAATCTACGTCTTTTTTGCATTTAAACTCCAAGAAGAACTTTAGTTAACTTATTACAAACGAGATATTAACTGCCGTGGAAGCATACAAACATTAATAACAATATATCAAATATGGAAAGCTCTTTTGATATACAAGAATATACACTTTGCTGGGTATCACATTAAATCGTCTGCATTAATAAACGCTTATAATGAAGATTCGATAACAGATAAACAAAAAAGTTAACTTTTTTCGTAATATACTTTCTAAATTTGGGTAGTTTGTCTCACGAAGAAATCCTAACTTTGAAAATCATGTTAGAAACGGTGACAAAGACATAAAAAATAGAAACATGAGAAAAAGTTATAAATTTGGTACTAGATAGAGCTGAGTTACAAATTGGTTAATACAAGAGCCACAGTGATTTAGACGTTGGACTTACCAGAGAAAGGAATCCAGAAGGTTGTGGTTTCGATTCCAACACACCTCTTAATAACATTAAGTTTACGTGTGCCTACATGTTAGGTACAAGTTAAATCCATTTTTCCAAAATTCTGGATCACTAACAGTTTCCTGTGGCTGACAGTATTAAAAAGCGCCTTCCATCTAATGAGAATCCAAATTGCGGTCAGAAGGACGCATGTAGCTATAAACGACACATACCGTGACGTGAGCTCTCCTCTCCTTTCAAAATGAAGCAAATTCGTTTATAAATGCTGCTGCAGGTGGCTTTACGGATAAAGTGAGAAAGTCATTTTTGTTTGTGAGTGTGTTCAGAAACTATTTTACTGTTGTGAGTGTGTTCAGAAACTATTTATAGAGTGTGTTCAGAAACTATTAGTTTCTTACGGTTTTCTTTCTTTATTTCTTGTAAATAAATATGGCACAGATTTCTGTCAGTGACCGTTTCTGATATATTTCTTTTCAAAGCTAGGGGGTCCTTCGAAAAACACCTGCACAAACTTTAATTATTTTACGTACTAAACACTTAAATCTAAATGCGTATAAAGTAGTCCAAAAGTTTCAGTTGCAAGTTGTATATAACGGTAAAGACTTAATGCCCATTTAAAGTAATCTTTAAATAAAATAAAAGAATATTAAACTACAGAGCACATTTTTTTCATATTAAATCTGTTTTGTATTTTTTTAGATATGACACACGTAAAGAAAGAATGAAAAGGAATATGAAACATATTCGAACTGGTAGCCATTTTTGTACTAAAACTGGTCTAATAAAGTATTTAAATAAAAATAGTATCATAATAAAATAATTTATCTTGTTGCTGTAGCGATGAAAAAGTCTGACAACCATGGTTGCAGTGCATTTTTAATATAAATAATTAAATAAAATAAGCGCTAAACTTCCTTACAAATAATTATATCATCGTCATCATCAATGACGTTGGGTCGACAGCCCGTTGGGGACTGGACTTCCTCAGAAGCCCCTCCCAAACCGCCCATCAACTAGATTACCAATTTTTTGCCTTAGTATGGCAAAATCACATAATATATAGTGTAATTATTCTATTTAAGTATTTACATTATAATATTCATCAATTTCAGCTTTAAATGTAGTAACCAGTACATTACATAACTTGATTCAGTTATTATAAAACTTTTTATATTATAAACTAGTGTCAGATTTTTTTTATGAATATCTTTCTTAAACTTTTTCTATTTACCATACCGCACTAATTTAAATATTTTTATCCAGCACAAGAATCTATTATCGATCGTTATGCTGCAATCCGTGATCTAACGCTTGGTTAAATATTCAGCTAAGTTTATCGTGATGAATAAATTTTATCTTGCTTAGGATGAAAAGTGTTTTTATAAAAAACTTTCTAAACTTGTATTGTAATTGATTCAAATGCTTATTTTCCTCAATTACTTTAGAAAGAAGTTCTTAGAGTTAAAAATAACATTTAAATTTCAGATATAAAGGCCGTAACTTGATATGTTTAGTTCATGTTATAAAAGTTTAGTATTTGATTAAATAAGAAATACGATGATATGTCGAATGTAAATATCTTAAGAAATAACTCTTCAAAACCAGTATTATATTCCTTATAAATGATGCACAAGCCAAAAAATACTTCACTTTAAAATTATCGGCAAAGGGCATTCTTGAATTTAACTTTTAAAGGATAACAAACTTACATAGTTGTTTCTTAAACTTCTAGTGCCCCTATTATTACTGCTGTTAAAACTCATAGCCAGTTAAAGTCAATCTACATATTTAAAACTGCTGCTTTTGCTGAAATGCGTAGAAACCATATTTAATACCTTAAGTTATTATTTCATTTCAGGAGATATTTTAAAAAATATCAAATTTTCGTTTGCTTAGTTTAATAAATATGCAGGAAAAAAAAACGTTAGCACCGTTTGCATAAAGCATTTTACGAAAGAAAACGTAAAACAGTATTTTAAAGTCCGAATCCCTTTCTACTTCAAAATCAAAACATTTCATTCCGAGGTACTTAGGCAACATTTGTTTTCTATACCTGAATAGGATACGATCATATGAAAATTATAATCGGCTCCGTAAGCTTTAAAATTGGGTAACCTGTACCTGTTTCATTAACGCTCTGACCATACCTTTAAACCTTGACTTCTTCTTAAATACTGTATAATGCTGTCCTCTGTTAGTGAAAAATCTACCAAAACCCATTAGAAAAGCATATACGACATTTGTCGGGAAATATAGCTAGTGCAATGTAAATTTGTCTACTTCCAGAGTAGGTACTGTTTGGCCGAGTCATTGCTCTAGAAAAACAGGAAGAGCTTAAGCATATTTACATGAGATTATATGCTTGCGAATTCAAATACATAGGACTTTAGATATATTTTTTATTACTCAGGTCGAAAAACAAATATATAGCTTGTATTTTCAAAAATTGTATATTTATCGAATGTATTCGAATGCATCAGAGAGAAATCTCATCACGAGATACATTCATAATTGTTCTTTAACGAAGCGCGATTTCTTATTTAAGTAAAAAAGGAAATTTCTATGTAAAGAGTTTTTTAACAATATCACTTTTTAGAAAAAAAAGCATAACCTTGCGCATAGCTAAGACTTATTAAATAACATGGTGGTCACGCTTCTTTTTCTAAAATTTTTATATGCCCAACATTAATGCTAAGGAATTCAAAATAAAGAACTAAGAAATCCAAGTATCTTTCTCCACAATTCACACCAAGGGATTAAATAAATGATTTTTTTAATAAAGGTAGGCAAAAACAAGTTGAACAAAACAATTGCAGCTATGTATATTTTCGTATAATTATTTAAAATATTAGATTACTGCAGGTTACTAGTTTTCCACACAGTTATCCTTATCAGATTTTCTACTATATATTACATAAGCAATTTTTAAATTTCCAACTCTAAACTTGGAATTATATATAAAAAAATAAAGAAATAAAAATATTAATAATATATTCAGAAGTTTTCTTTACAAATTATTTTGAATACTTAAATTTTTGAATACGAAACAATACGAAAACTGAAATGATGGCTTGATTTTTCATCATGGAAGAGAAATCAATTAATTATCAATTAATAAAGCAATTAATATTACTGAATTCCTTACCACATTTATTACTGAATATTTTATGACTTTTTTTTTAATTTATAAAATAGAAAATTAGGTTTTTCAGTCTATAGAGCAACACGCGCACTTAGCACCATAAACAACAAAACGATGAATTAATAATATTAGACTTTTCTTCGAATATTTGATGAGAATAAATATCCTAGGGGAAAAAATTGAGTGAAGAACATTTTTTTTGTAGATAACTTTAAAATACTTGTATGAGGATCCAATAATTTCAAAACAGGTCTTTTAAATCAAAATTAAATCATTGGAACATAAAAAAATGTCATTGAAAATTTTTGTTGTTCATTTGTTTGTGCATATGCGTGCGTAAGAAATCAAATAATTTATGTTGAATTGTAAGTAGGAAAATGACATTTAATTTTATTTTAATGGCTTTAGTAATGAGTGTGAGAAAAGCGAACTTTTAATTTCATTTTTAATGAATAAATTCAAATATTTTTACAAACAACTTGTTGTTTCCAGAGAAATGCTGTGCCTCATTAATTCTTTAAAATATTTTAAGGAAACTTTTGGACTACATAAAATTTGAACACTTTAAGCATTAGTTTTGAATAAATATTACATAAAAGAAATCAGTTCACACAAAATACATATTCTCATTGAGAAACAAATTAGGTCTTAGCATTAGACTTCGTAAAAGAAAACACATATATAAAAATATAGGTACTTCAACTAATTTTGCTTACAGATTATATCAACATTCAATAAACTAAATTATTAATCATTTTACTGTTAGTACTACGTTTATTTTTTCGCATGGTATATAATCCACGGAACAAAGAATCTCAGTTAAATCTTATCAAGGCCATTACGCTATTTCCTTCATACTCACCACTTTTTACAAACTGAATTTTCGGTTATATAAAAGGAAGCACAATTGAATAAAACGCTTTCACCCGTAAGAAAATTAAATAAAATGCACCATAACATAATCCACAGGGAATTATTTGTAGGGGAAGGTGGCCTAAAATTATCCTAGCGGGTAAAGCAATCCACACGTTTTTTAACATACGTGGGCTCTATATACCGGGTAGCACATACACTAGTGGTGCCAAGTGAAGAGTAAGTATAATAAAGGTATTTAAGCGATCAAAGTATTATGCATCTAAATAGAATTCTTGAAAAAAAACTTAGATATGTAGTCTTTCATGTAAAGAAATATGGCTTGGTTAACTGAATGGTGTATGTTTTTGGATGGGAATTACACTTGCTAAGTAGGGATGGACGCAAGACGACTTTTTTGCGAGACGAGACAGAGATTAACACTTTTTTGTGAGACGAGAGACACATTTTTAACATTACGATATAGGGATTTTTGCGAGATGAGACAAGCTTTTAGGCTATTTTGCGAGACGCGAGACGCTTATTTTTCGTCTCGCGTCCATCCCTATTGCTAAGTGTGTCATGTTTCTCAGCGTCATCCAGTAATATGGCCTAAAATGGGAAATCATATTGCCAGATAAAACGATCCAGCGGCTGAAGAAAATCCGGTACCGAATCCCAGTCATAATGGTAGTTCAACCGCTCTCAAAATGAATGACTCCCAAAGTCTTTTTCCAAGACCAAGTTTTTCCAAGTATTTTAGGTTATAGTTTTTGAATTATATTCTACAATATCTGGCTATTGATTTCACCTATCTGTGAATTATAATTTTCAGCTATTCCATTTTATTATTGGTGACATTTTTTTATTTTGAAATTTTCATAAAATAAATTATGCACACTACTTGTTTCTAAAATATATATTTGGTTATGTATAGTTATAATTACTTTTATATATTTTATTTTACCGATAAAAACAATTTAAAATTATTTTCAAATGAAGGATTATATTGTTTTTGGGTAAGGGTAAAACGATTCTTCGGACACTTTTTTCAAAATTCTATTTTTTTCATGACTTAGTGTGGATTTAAAATATAACTAAAGTATGTACATAATACAAAATACTGTGTAAAACACACTAGCAAAGGGATGCAGTTTAATTTAAAGGGGATCATTTTAGATTACCTTCCTCTACTTTTTTTCCCCCTTTTCAGTAAGAATTAAGTAATAGTGACACCAATCGAAAATATGTTTAAAAATCACAGTGAGTATATTCCAGCATATTACACCCCCCCCCCTGATAATATGGGACTGTGTAATTTTGTTTTAAAGCTTATTCGTCGTACTACGCAATCTTCTAAATTAAGGGGTAATGTAACATTATTAAAAGTTTACTATGTGCACTTGAATCTTTAAAGAATTCATCCGCTGATTTTTCGCACGCATTTGGAAGATTAAAGATCTGGGTCTTTTTAAGAATAAATGTTTAGTTATTTTATTTGTCTTGCTAATAAAATTATTTAACTGGCTTTCAAGCATCTTTAACCCAGTTTCACTTATTTGTGAAAAATGTTAGCCTTTGCAAAGTCCAGTATTGCGCTTAGACAACTGTGGAAATGCCACGCTTGTCCCTTGAAAGAAATTTTTTACTATCGCGTTTGGGGCAATAAAATAAAGAGGTGGAAATGTTTTTATTCAATTCCATTTTGTAAGATGTTCTGAGGGCTAGTTTTCTTTTAAAAAATCGATCCTTCTTAACTCTTTGACTGCTCAATTTTTGGACCAAAATCGCTTCAAAAATTGTGTTATTTTTTTTCATATTTCAGATCTATATACATTTGAGAATTGAAATGTGCATTTTTTCTTTCTAGAAAAGATTTGTAACACTAGAAGCGCCGCACTTTCTTTCTACCTAGAAGCGCCAGCAACAGTCAAATTGACTGCTCAAAGAATTTTGTACATTTATTAAAATACAAAAAGTTTATGGTATTTTTAAAAGCTTTTTTAAAGGATAAAATGTTAATTCTTGTTAAAATACATGCTACAAAAAATATTTTTACTTACTTTTTAATAAAACTCATTTTAATGCTATTCGCAATTTTTACATATTAGAATTTTTTCAATGCTGGAAGTGGATTTACCACATATGAAATGTGAACATTTATGGTACATATCACTTGTTTCGTTGCTCTTACAAAATCCAATTTGGCACTGCCGTCACTTTTTTGAGAGCTTTTGTTAGTAGTGTTCGAAATTTCTGAGGGCAGTTATGCACTTGTCTTTTTCTTAAAGTGACTCACTATCAATTCTTCTGCCAATTGAAAAAGAAAGTTATGTCTTATTATGGATTTACCATTCATTTCTCGGTAGATAATGCAGGCATTAGTTCCTGCCAAATCCAGCATATTATAGAAAATATGCACGGGCCATCTACGGGAAACAGCCCGCACAGAATATTTACATGTCATTTGGTCAATAATGTCGACTCCACATTTGGTTTTGTTGTAGAATTCTGTTTATGGAAGTTTTTTCACAGTTTGTGACTCTACATTTACATCTGTATGCAAGGTACTTAGAAGCAGGACATTTTTATTCCTTTTACCCTGATACACTGTCAGTGCAGTGTCTCCATTTTTCAGTAAAACTATTTCGTGAAGCTGAGTTTTTGATTTCCTGATCTCACGCGGAATTTCTTTTCGATGTCTTCTTACTGTCCCCACAAAACTTGTATTCTTCATTTTAAGTTTTTTAGCTAATGAAAGCGAGGAAAAATAGTTGCCCACTGTCATATTTCTACCTGTATTCACATAAGGGCTCAGAAGGCGCATTACTATATTTTCAGGAAGGCTTTCGTTTTCATTTTTTGCGTTATCCTTTCCAAGGTATGGAAAAGTATTGCAAATAAACTTTGAGTCAACATCAGCTAGCATCCAAAAATTTATACCAAATTTATCTGGTTTATTCGGCATACATTGAATAAACTTGCACCTAACTTTTGATGGAAATAGTTGTTCATTCAACACCAGATTTTCTCCTGGCTTATAAGAAAGAGCACAGTTTTCTATAAATTTGTTCCAGATATCTGAAAACATAGCAAACTTATCAGTTTCTAAATGTTGACTCCTGTTTGACTTCAAATCAAATCTTAGATTTTCCATGGTATCTCGAAAACGATTACGGGACAATGTTTTTTTTAAATGGAGGGGGGCTGGGGAAGGGGGCGGAAAATGACAAGTATTTCATGGATTAGAGAAATAGTGAATGAAAGGAATATGTAGGGGAAATGTTTCTTCATAATAAGATTTTTTTCTGCGTGATAGAGTACGATGAATAAACTCAATTTCACTAGCAGTCAATTTGACTGCTCGTGGCGCTTCTAGGTATACATAAAAATATTTCCATTAATTTTATTTTCATTCAATGCATATTTAGTGTCAATAATTTTCAAGGTTTTTTAGGAGAATTCAAAAAATTATGACTTCCTAAAGTAAATGGTCTTTTAGGAATCCAAGATAATATGGCGAAAACATCAAAATGACTGTTCTGGCGCTTCTAGTGTTAATATAGATTTTTTATCATGAGAAACTAAGCTTCAGAAAAACCAATTTCAGATGTTATTACATAAATAATATAACATTATGTTTTTTAAATAAATGCTCTCCTCAATACAGAAAGAAAAACACCTGCCCGCGAAAATCGCGGGATGAGCAAATTTTGCTACATTTGAATTGCTCGTGGAAATCGCGGGATGATCAGCCAGAGGGTTAAGCACAGCATCCTATACAGTGGTCCGTGAACACCTGGAGTCCTCGTAGCCAGTTCGTGAAATTATGAAAAATGGTTACAAACAATTCTAAGCTTGTTTTTTATTCATTTTTTAAAAACATGTGGTCCTTATGGCATCCAGTACAAACTTAAACTTCTCTTACTTTTGAAGCTGTAATTTTAATAACGAGAGAATTTCAGAAATATTCCTTGCACTCATTGCTGTTTCAGTCAGATTCATATGCTGGAATATATTATACATTTAATAATATAATAATTATGATATTTCAACTTATCGTAAGCAATAAAAAAATAATTTTGTACTCTACGGATATACATTTTCGTCTGAAAAACGCCAACGCACAGTTATATGTGTGCAAACCAATTTTAAAATTTTGTAAAGTGAATAGAAGTATCGAAAATAAAATACACTTCATCAAAATTGATCACATAATTTTTAAAATGGAAGTGAAGGACTGTTCATGAATGAAACAAAGTACTACATCTATGCGTTACATACAATATCACAACACAAACAAACTCATTTAATATGCAAAGTCGTAAGTATGTTTTTAGCGATCTCGTAAAACACAGCAGCGTCAGTCCTGGAAAAATATATTACAGTTCAAACTTCATACAAAATTTATCAAATGCACTACTCTGTAGCAGTATGCTTTAGACTTGATAAAATATTTCCGTTTTGCTACATTTTACATAGGGTTTGATCTACAAAAAATATACATTATTACTCATTAGTATATATCATTTAGTATTAATATACAATGATGTATAGTTACCCAACTTCAGCAGCAATCAACCAGTCGCATTGATGCAGACTGGGATGTTTAGCTGCTTTGTTTCTTCTTAATGGAAATATAATACTCATCATATTTTCCATTGTAACTTTATTTATCATATTCGTGAATATAATAAATAAAAGTAGGGTGCATCACCATTCGGTGACAATTTAAACACATGCAAATAAATTTTCACAAATCCAAATGCCTTCTAATCACTAAAATGTTACTTGTAAAACGTTTAACAGGCATCATCTATTTTAAGAGTTATAATTTTTTTTTTAAAATGTGACTTTTTTTTCAATTATTGACTGCCTGGACTAAACTTAAGTGTTTTACATAATGGCATTTTGAAACTGAATGGCAGTGCTCTATTTTTAAGCTGAATGTTTTAAAATGATTTTAGCCTGCTTTTACTTAATAATTCTTTTTCTAACAGTAATATAAATATTACATTTCTTGTATGATATGTATAACATTTGTTGATTCATATTGGAAAATTAAAGTGTTAGAATAACAATAATATATCAATTCAGTTATATAAGAATTTAGAACAATTGCCTCTGTAAGACATTTCTTTATACTCAAAGATTACTTTTAAATACAAAAACTATGTTTTTTAGGTATTTAAAAAAGCTTTGAAACTCATATTTATACATAAATATTCTAACTAATACGCTTAAGTGATATGATAAATTTATGTATATATTTTAAATATAAAATTGCTAGATCACACGGCGCAAAACATATGTCTTTCATTTGTTATCAGTTTTGAGTTGCCTTTACACAATTTTAAAATTAAAAAAAAATATTTTATTTCAATACTAGAGTCGCTCTGCAGATTTTTTTATAATGATATTCTAAATTATGAAAGAGGGTAGATTTTAAAATTAAATGAAAAGAACACTTCCTTACGAATAATATTTACATTCATAGAATATTCATAAATATATAACAATTTATTAAATAAGAAGAGGATTGAAATCGTGCTAATTATTTGAACTGGGAAAATTCTTAATAGGTGCTAAAAATTGTACTTAACTAAGGAATTTTCCCTTATAGATAAATAATATTACATGAATTTCATTAGAAGATGCACGCAATTTACACTACAGCATTATCCATTAAATATGCGAATAATTAAGATAATCTAATGCGAAATGAAGAAAGCTCAACAAAAAAAAAGTTTAGCATAAAAAACTAGAAATAAACCTTTTTAGCGTACAACTATAAATTTACTATGAAAATTATTTTGTAAAGATGTCCTTATCATATTACTTTTTAACTAATTGTGGTAAGATTGAGTTAAGGCACACTAGTTTGGAAGCACTAATTTTTGAAATGCAAAACAAAATCCATTTCTTTTATGTCACTAATAGTAATGTTAAATGTACGATCATTTACATTTAAAGGGAGTTTTAAAATAGTGCATAAAATACAAATTTACTTTTCAAAATACAGAAAGTGCATTTTTACATCTATACGGACTGTAGGTTTGTCTGTTATGATTAAGTTTATACTTATCATTTTCTGATTTTATAATCTATAAATCTCTTCTAGTAAAATTTCAAAACCTGTTCTAAGACAGCTTCTTAAAGTGCTAAAAAGGTTTTATTTCAAAACAATTAAAACATTTCTTAAAAAAAATACAACTATAATTTTATTTGATAACTGATAAATATTTAATCAAGATTTTTTAAACGTCCAATTATACTTAAACATTGAACTGCAATTTCATTAAATAACCATTTCATGCATAAATTTTTTTCTAAGGTTTTTTACTTTAAAACTCTTTTCAATTAGTTACTTCGTTTCAAAAGGAAATCGTGAGAAATTCTATCGGTCAACGCAATTCAATATTAAAGCAAAAATAAAACCTTATAACCCATATTTTCTTTACGCAGAATCAGAATTCTTGATACTGTTATCTCAAGGATTAGTCGGAAACACTTAGATGTTTTTAATGTTTGTAATAAATAGAACTAAACTTATTTGGCACAGTAAAAAGTTTTAGGTTTACCGTAATGTCCGTTTTTTACATAAAAAAAAACAAAGTTTCAACAAGTATTGAATTACAAACAAGCTACGCCTAAGCTTAGAATTCAAATTTTTTAATTTTAAATCGAGATTTTTATAGATAATATTCTTTTCTTCAAGGAAAATGCCCAGCTTCTCCCTTTTACGCGCTTACCTTTCTTCGAGGATTACATTCAAAATATTCTGAAATCGATTTTTAGATATTCTTGGGTGTTTCATTTTACAGCAGTAATTTGATGGTTATCTCTTGTCTTCTTTAAGATCAAGCAGGATCTACGAAAAAAAAACTTTGGCCACCCTATCCCCCCATGAGTTACGAATTTTGGAAAATACTCTTAAAACTTAAGCTAAAAAACTCGTATGCGTAACAAAACTCGTAGTAGTTTTGTCTAGATAAAATATTGACACACGAAAAAATGATATTACTTTCCAGTGCACCTAATATTTTGTAATTAAAGGTTTAAACAAAAATTGAAAATCATTTTTGTCAGTGTTTGTACTTCGTATTACTCTCCTGATGTTTCAAAACTCGATATTTAATTCGTTTTAAACATCATCAACACACATTTTGAGTGAGATGAATTCCCAGTAATTACGTTCTTCGAAAATAGAATTTTTTTGGATGTTCTAAAAACCTCACATAGAATTACCTTAAACGTCCAAACAGATGATGCATTAAAATAATTCATTTTCGCATAAAAATATTCCATTTTCACTCTTAATTTGAGGAAGAATATAGAACTTGAATTAACGTAGGAAATATCTTCTCTCTGTTTTATAAATCTTTCACTATTCATGTATCTTCAATATGTGTTTATTCTTTTTTATTATATGTTTATATTGTATTTTGTTTAAACTTTATCATCACTTGGCGCATAAATAACCGTGAAGTGTAAACAATCGTTCATGTATTAAAATGTATGGCATTCTAAATTTAGTGAAATGCTGTCTCGAATTATGCTTCAAATTTAAAACAGCGATAATTTTTATTTAAAGATTTCATTGGTGAATTTCCATAAATATATTTAGAAAATAGGTAAATCATAGTGCCAAGAGTCACAAAAATTGCTTCCTGAAAACACACAATACGTTGTTTTTTTAAGTGAATATATGTACAGACTTAGAGGAAAGTTCAAAACTCTAACTTTCTGTTATGTTATTCGGCATGTATGTTTAAAGCGTATATAAATATCAAAGCACATACATGTACGATCGTAATAAATTTTAGAGATATTAAGCTACATAATTAGATAATGTGCAATTCTCTAATTTAACTCTTTCTCTTAATAATTCATACGAATGAATTGCTTTCAATTTCGAAGTTGATATGCAGGTACTTTAAATCGATGATATTTGCAATTAAGTATTTAAAATTTTCTTAATCAGTCTGAAGACAATTATATAAAAAAAATATAATTAAAAGATTTCTTAAAACAATAAGAGCTTCCTTCTAATTTAAGATTTCTTTGAATTTATTATATTCAAAGAAATATTCGAATTTAAGATATCATAGGGACTAGGATATTTTAATGACATATTACTTTACTTTATCCATATGCAAAATAAGCCTGTGAGAGTATCTGGAATTTTCGGATAATGTTTTTTGCCTTCTTCCATTTGTTAACAGAAATATTTTGAAATATGTCTAGAAACATTAAAATAGTTTTCTTAGTAAGACGACTGTGAACGCTGGAATCGGCAGTTAGACTGCAAAATTTTTCTGTTCTGTTGGAGGTACCTACGGTTGAAATTTTATTTTAGAAGTAATAATGATGCCAGTTAAACTGAAAGAACCTAAAAGAGTCAAAGAAAATACCATTATTTTAATAAAAAATAATGGTTTTAATCAAAGGGCTTTGTTTTTAATCAAAGTTGAAAACTTTGATTAAAAACCAGGAAAATCTTGAAATGTTATCTAGACTATCTGAAGTCTTCATAAATAATTTTTCATTTGTCATGTTTGGCATGCTGTAAATAAGTCTTGACATAGGTGCGCAATAGCACAAAACATTTTTTGTGGGGAAATGCCAGTTAAAAACAAAAGTAACATACTGCTTTAAGCTAGCATTTTGCTTTCTTTTATATACTGTTTAGATCAATAAACACCCCCCGTTTTATATTTTTAACTGGGCCCTCCCCCAAAAGAAGATTAATTAAAACCTTATCTGTTACTGTTGCGCATGTATGTAAAGACAAATTTGTATTTTCTTCCAGACGTACGCCAAACGTCTCCGATGTTATAAGATTAATTTACGAATGCAGACTTCATATAATATTCTATGTCACACTTTAACATTTTTTAAGTTTTTAACCAAAATTTACAATTATCTTTTACTTTTTCTAATTAAAAAAAATCCTTAATATTCCAGGTTTTTCTTTTCCTCCCGGTAGTCATGTATATGCCAAAAAACCTCCTGACATCCCAAAATAATTGCATTATCTTTATTTGCATCCTTATATTCCTAAAAACATGCAATAGGTTTTTTTGAAGCACAATTTAACAATCAAATTTATTACTGACATTTTTTTTCCGGCACTCTAGTGTTCAATGTGTTTTGATGTAAAAAAGCCTTTTTAATTAAGTAAATTGCATCATGCTAAAAGAAAATTACAACATTGTACACCAATTGATAAGGAAAGGCTCTTACTTTCTTCTATTTGGCACGAAATTTTGTACGAATAAATGTGTTATGTTTTCCCATATGCTTTCAGGCTTAAAAGAAAGCATTTCTCAAATAAAAAATCAACATATTTATATGTAGCATAAGAAGTATTTTTTTCCTAAAACCTACATTCCATACTACTAATATATACTTCCATATATCTGTAATTTAAGAGAGTTAACCACTTTGTAGGCATTGTGATATAGTGAAATAGATATATATATATACAAGAAAAACTTTGACAAAAATATCTTCAGTAGTGGAGCGTTTCTTTGCTACAAATTGAATTCATAGCACAGTGTCAAATAATGTTAACGATTTCGCTATAGTTTCATCCTGAAATTACAAAAAATATACAATAATAAAAAATCGTATTAGCCATAAAATGATTCAATTTATTGTAAATATCACGAACAAAGTGTTGAAAATTCAATAAAAACATATACATTAAGTAATATGAGCAATGCTTCAATTAAATTAATATAATTTGGCACGCATTTTTTATTCATTTTTATGTGGTTTATAAAAATACGAAATAATATGGTATCATGCACACTGTAAACAACTTATAAAACCTATCGGAGATCTGAGAGATGAAATTTACATTCCTGAAAATATACTCTTAAACGAATATTTTAGTTAAAAAAATAAACTTTTATTATAAGAAATTTTTTCGGTATGAGTTTAATAAATTGCAAATGAAACTAAAATTTCCAGTACTTTATAAATTACAACTTGTACATCAATTTGAGGTTTAAGAAGTCTTTGCTCGTTTCTATTAAAATATTTATAAAGAAGAAGTTTATTTGTTTCTTATAACAATCATTTTCCACCTTACTTTTATATCGCTTAATTAGAAAAATAAAAATTTCCTTTATCAAAATTGCAATTTTCACGTAAAATAAAAACGTGTTTATTGTCATTTTCACGTAAAATAAAATGTATTTTTATTCATTAAAAAATAATATTTTAAAAATATTTATTTTTATTTAGTTTAAATATCAAGTTTTGCACTGTACTTCACAGCTTATTCGTACGCTTTGTAAAATTAAATGCAATTGTGTTTCTTAATTTTACAAAATATTCAATACTGAAAACTTGTATCATCATCACGTGAAGGTTTAAAAAAAAATTCTTCTAATGAATGCAATTAAACTTTTGTTGTGAACATTCAGTTCTGAGTAAGCAACGGTGATTCACAATGAAATATCTTTCATTTGAATTTCTTCCACTAAAACAATTAAACTTAACATATTTTTCTTTCGAATTACATTTTTTAAGTACCTGGATATTTAACTGATAATGGAAAAATGTATACTTACTTTCGAGCATATTTCCATGAATTCATCTATTGTAACAACTCCATCTTTATTTATATCCATTTTCTACAGGAATAAATGAAATGCTGCTCTTAAAATAAAACTAAACTTATATGTTAAGTTCACGTCATATATATATATATATATATATATATATATATATATATATATATATATATATATATACAAGTACTAATGTTAGCTGCAAAATATAAAGAGTTTCTGATAGATATTACAGTAATTCTAAATGTAATATAAAAATGAAATAAAAATACCATAAAATTGTTTGCCTTTTGCAACATATCAACTGTTCTTTATAGGTTACTGTTCTTACATTACATTTTACTGTTCTTACATTACATTCTTACTGTTCTTACATTACAAATTAATGATTTGATCTTCACGAAATTCCTTCATAATTATGGGAGACACTGAAGAACATTAACTTACAAAAGAATCTAAGATATTATTTGTAACTATGTTGTTCAAACCTACGACAACATTAATTGAATCTTTTTAGGCAATTATTTCAGGTACTTCGTTGAAGCATTTGAAGACATAGAAAATGGCCTAAAAGTGAAACATAGAGAGACTACTCTTAGAATAAATAATACAGTGGCATTTAAATAAGCTGTAATGTTCATTTTTGTGAACTGACGGGGGAGGATTTAAAATGTACCACGAGAAGGCAAATTTCTAATGTTCGTTGTACATTTTTCGGTATACCTAAAATGCTAAGTACGAGAAGTAACGTTAAACTATCCATGTAGATCAGTATCGTTATCAGAGAGCATTGACTAGTAATATTTAGAAATTGCAAAACATATATATCGAACGGATAAGGATTCTATTGGCACTGGTATATACAGTATGAAATGATACAGAATGTTTTTTTATGATATTGAAACAATTTTCTTTTTTTTTTTTCAATTTATAACGGTTTTATATATGTAATATAGGTATTCACTCAATTTATAGGGTCGAAAAGAAGAAAATGATACATTTTCTTACTGAGAAAGTTTTGTCTACGTGATCTCTTAGAGCTTTTTCTTCTAAATGCGAATGGGCCTTCCTTCCCATGAGGGCATAGACGGAACACACAATGTCCATCAGTTCTTTCTTTGTTATTCTTCCGTCTCCGTTGATGTCGTATAACTTGAAGGCCCACTGGAGCTTTTCTTGGAGGGTTCCTCTGCACAATAAAGACAGGCACTGGATAAAGTCCTAGAACAATCCAAGGCAAATGGTTATAAGTGCTGCACTGAGTGTTCATCGGGAATCATCTAATAAAAGTAACCTTTATGATCTTTCTTTCGAAATTAATACAAAAAAATCTTTTCTTAAAATTTCTTTCAGAATATTTCTGTTTATTAAATTTAATAAAGCAGCTGGATTAAATAATACCTTGTATATAGTGCAAATGAATAAAAACGAGGAATATACGTTTAAAGAATTGCTGAAAAGTATGCTTATTCTTTATTGGAAAAGAACTATTTCTGCAATAGTTTACTTATAATTTATATACTAAGAAGATCTCTCATAAAATATATTCAATAAATACTTTTCTTAAGAAAGCTGTTTAAATTGAAAACAAAGGGCGGTCGTGATAGTCTAAAGGAAATAAGCCACAATCTGTACAGCGGTTGGTCCACCACTGTCTGCGATATTAGCTGAGGTTCAACTCTTGAATTGTATTTATTTGGCTGTTAATTCGTTAGTCCCTACATGTGATGCCGTCATCAGATATTGTTTTTTGGGACTTGTATATAACCCCTGTCCCCTATTTTACGTGGTGAATATCGCATACAGTCCCCCACTAGGGTGGTGCGAAAAATATTTTTTTTTTTGAAGTTCGAAACGTCACCATGCGCGATATTTGAGATTTTGATTGTAAAATCAAACCCTGAAATTTGGATAAAATTGTTTAATATCTTAGGCCTCCTCAAGATCCCTTAAATTTTACCATTTTTACTCCAAAAAAGTTCGATAAATCGGATAAACAAACTCGTCTACATCCACTTCATTACCGGCATAAGCTTGATATTAACAAATCTCACCCTCTCACATACTTTTTTAAACATGTCCTGATGTCTAGCTTGTATTCTTCTTTAAATTTTTACTCCCCCCCCCCCATTCTATCCCATCGCTCTCAGTTGATTTCGAAACCTAAGTCTCAAATAAAATTATCTGTGTTTTCCAGAAAGTGTGACAGGCGAAGCGTCAGTGATCGAGCTGCAGCTGGTCTTGCGTCAGCTTTGCTTCATGATGTAAGTGAACATATACAAGAACAGACGAAAGATAGCCGTACGTCTGTTATTGATCGCTTCAAAATTCGGCGAGAAAGGATAAAGACACGTCAAGCAATTCAAGATGAGGTAAATACGTCTGGTCAGAAGATCATAGCTTTCTTTTTTGACGGAGGAAGGGATGAAACTCTTACAATTACAAAAACAGAAGATAGCAAGTGCAGGGATGTTAATTCTTCGCCGATTGCGCCGAGCTGCGCTTTTAGCCGATTTTTGCGCCGAATACGTCATTTTGACTCTTTGTTAATTTTTTGTCACGCTTGCAAACTCCAAACTCCTCCTTGCTAGCTCCAAAATCATGCTTATTCTGATCCCAAATCTTAGTTTTCCTCGCGGAAGCTATATTTTTTGTGCTCCCAAATGGAATTTTCCTGCTCCCGAAGTGCTCCCAAATGAAATTTTTTCTGCTCCCGGGTGCTCCCAAATCGAATGTTGGAGTTAATATCCCTGCAAGTGGCACAAGAGAAAAATATGGGAGGAGCATATTACACTAGTTGAAGATCCCGGTTCTGTCTATTTGGGACATTTTGCACCGAAGAGCAAGAGTTCAAAGGACATTTTCGATGGCATCTTCAGCTTATTAAGTGATAAAGTTCTTGATTTATCAGAATTAGCCTTTATTGGAAGTGATGGGGAAGTGACTAATACCGGTGTAAATGCAGGTGTAATTAGACGCCTTGAAGAAAAGCTCAATTCTCCCGTGCATTGGACAAATATGCCAATTTCATTTTAACAAATTTCCTTTATGCCACCTTACAAAAGCAGTCGACGGGAAAACATCAAGGCCAAGCGCATTCAGTGGATTGATTGGTAAGTCTCTGAAGACGTGCAATAACCTTCCTATCATATCATTAAGTTCCAGGAAATTGAACTTTCGTTTGAGTCCGATATTGACTTTGGAGATCTTAGCACTGATCAACGTTATTTTTGGGAAATTTGTAAGGCTATCTTCTCTGGATATTGCCCACAAGATCTAGCAAATAGAGACCCTAGAAAACTTTCTCATTCTCGCTGGCTATCGTTCGCAAATCGCATTTTGGTTTGTATTTTGGAACATCTTATCCAACACCACAACTTATTGTATTAGCCACATTCGTAATGAAAGTATACCCACCAACATGGTTCAGAATCAAGTTTAACACTGCCTTTCAGGATGGCCCAAAGAATTTGCAATATTTTATATCTCGATTTCAGTATCTCCCAGATAATTTAAAGGTATAATAAAAAACGTTGTTCAAAACGAGGCATATTTTGCTCATGCAGAAAATGTACTCGCTGCAATGTTATTCGATGACAGAATATCTGTCCACCAGCTTGCCATTCAGCGTATCATAAAGGACAGAAAATCTTCGGACAAACAACGAGCATTAGAAGTTATCAGATTCCGAAGGTGAATTTCGAAAGCAATGACTACATTGACCTCATCCATTGGCAAGAATGTGTTGTGACTGAGCCTCCCATCACGAAGAAATTGACAAATAGTGTGTTACAGCAAGTACGGAAGCCGGATAAACATCCTTGCGATAAATTTCTAAAGTTCTTGCGATAAATTTCTAAAAATGCCCTACAATTCCCAAGCAGTTGAGAGGGTGATTAGGATTGTGAGAAAATCTGCTCTTCATGTGTGTGGCCTAGATGCAGGAGATGGATTCATCCGAGCAAAAACATTCGATAGGAAGCTAATGCCATGTTTTGAAAAAAAAAGTTTCATTTACGAGTGAAATGACCTACTCCTTACATGAGAAGGTAAGACTACTGTCTTCTCTATTTACATATCTTAGCGTACCATTTTCAGTGAAAAACACTCAACTTCAAGGAATTGCGGGAGGCCTAAGAATTAATTTTACATCGGCTAGCTTTTTACAAATGCTTATATACTGAAAAGTGCAAATAAATAACCTGGTGACATTTCATATTTTTATTATTTTTCTAATGAAAAGAGCAGTTGATTTTAAAGCATTTTTTTCCTATAATTTTAGAAATTCGTGGATCTTGAGAAGCCCTAAGATATTAAATAATTTCATTTAAATTTCACTTTTTAATTTTACTATAAAAATCGAAACTATTGCACATGGTGACGTTAAAAATTAAAAAAAAAAATGTTTTTCGCACCACCCTACCCCACATCCGTTCAAAGCATTCCGATCGTTTGCGGTTGATAACCGCAGATTTGCTAATTTTTATTCTGTACTCTGAGTCTTTTATTTTTGCAACTGCTAACGTTTTAGAAGAGGCTGTCAATTTTCGCTAATGCCAGCAGTTTCTTACGCAGATGTCACTTTGCGATATTCTTCAATGACACGTTTTGCCAAGCTTCTTAAATTTCTGCGCCTATTTGTTTGGATTTATAAATTTAATAGACTGATTCATTCTTAACCGCTCTGGATAAGTGGGCCTATTTTTTGTTAGTTGGCGTACTTTTTGTTAGCTCTGCATAGTCAGGTTTATAGGCTACGTCTAATTGTTTCGCTGCGAGAGATCACTTTTGCTCCAGTTGAACAACTTGTCAGCTGCAAATTCGCAACCCATCCTCGTCCCTTCACGTCTAAGGACTTCGTAATATTTATGGATCTTCAATAAAAATCGAGTTAAAGCCAATAGATGGTGAATAGCCTAAGTTGTTGCTTTTATTTAAGGCAACGCAATAAAAAAATTTACATCAGTATAAAGTTAAAATATAGTTAAAAGCCATAAAAACTCCGTAAAAGGTTTAAAAACAAACCATTTAGCGCTTTCGGAAGCTAGGCCGCTGCCATCTTCGGAAGTGGTGAGCTCGCTCCCCACTTCAGCATTTCGAGCCATGTATCTTCTATCTGAGGATGCGTCGTATCGTTGACGGCGCCCTCTTGTGTTATTATTTCTAACGCTTCCCGTTTTAAACGATAACTGTGGTTATTGTAGTTGGTTATTAGTCCAGTCAAATTTTCAAAAAAAAAAGGGGTTACCTGGAAAGTTTTCCGGGAGTTTTGAAAATGGCCAATTTTATAGATTTCGATGTGCTCTTTCCGAATTTCAACTTTGCCGCTATCAACTTTGCTCGTATCTTTGCCGCTCGCGCCGCTTTATACAAAAAATGGCGCCCAAAAGCAGTTTTTTGGCAATATCTCCTTTCCGACTCATTTCACGAAAAGATCAATTACGAAAATGGAAACTAGAGAAAATTTCCTACAACTTATGTAATTACCTTTTTCTCGTAAAATCAATAGTTTTGGCGTACGAGCGCCGAAAAGTGTAGTTCAGTACGCGTTTGGGCCAAAAACTCATTTCCACACCACCTTGTGAGGTAGGGTAAGAGGCGCGTTTCTTTTTTTTTCCGTGGTATCCCCAGTAGGCCTAATCCACATGTATTTAACTCAGGGATGGGCAAACTACGGCCCGCCGGAAGGTTTTATCCGGTCCGCAGATAGAATTTTGCAGGATGTGTTTTTAAGCGAGTTTGGCAGCTGAAAGACGACATTGTGTCGTTCTTCCATGAGAGACAGTGTTCTGAGGAGTGCGAAATGTAAGAAGATACAGAACGGCTTTCGGACTTTGCATTTTTCACAGATCTTCTTTGTCATATGAGCAACTTGAATATCAAGATGCAAAGGAAAAATCAATTTATCGGCGATATCTGGGCCCATCTCAAAGCTTTTAAACTAAAACCTAATCTGTTTACTGGGTAGCTAGCTAAGAACGACTTGTCTCATTCCTCGAGGTTAAATTCAATACTCTCAATAAATGAAGAGAAGCTTAAGAATTATGAAGATGGCTTGAAAAAACTGCATTTTGAGTTCGAACGCAGAATTCAAGATTTCAGTTCCATTCAAACAGAAATGGATATTTTTACCATGCCTTTGAACGTAAATTGTGAAGCAGTAAGGTTAGATTTGCAGCTTGAATTAATTGAGTTGCAATCTAACGATCATCTCAGGCAGTTGTTTCTAAATATTCCAAAGTTAGAGTTTTACAAATCATTATCGTTTCCCAAATTTAATATCTCACACTCAGAAAATTATTGCTATGTCTGCTTCATCTTTGAACAAGTGTTTTCAACTATGAACCTTAGAAAGAATTCTTTCAGAAGTAGACTGACAGATGAGCATTTAGCCTCGTTCCTTAGAATGAGTACATCTCAATTCGAACCTCAATATAAGGAACTTTTAAAAATGAAATTGCAATTTCATTCATCTCATTAACATATTTAAATTGTAATACTTGTATATTGTTTTTAAAATTTTAGAAAAATTTATCTTGACCCGTCAAACTTTTTTTTTTCGATTTTTGACCCGCGACCGAAAAAGTTTGCCCATCCCTGATTTAACTAATCCAAAATTTAACGCATTCTCCTTCGCTTCGCTGTTCTTGATCGACCAGGTGTTGCAAGTTCATTGTCTCTAGTACCGATCGAAATGTCACAGCCCGAAATTTCTTCTACGTCAGCTGCGATGGGATTGTCAGTTTCATCACAAACTTCTTCTTTCTCGATTTCATCATACGTTTGATTGAAAATAGCCTCCGATTCTTCCTCTTCATCGCTATCTTGTAATGGAACTTGCGAGTTATCACAGGTACCATTGCAATTCGTGCATACAACGGTGTACATTCGTGCATACAACGGCTGTGGATGCAGAACCCAGCCTTTCTGCATCCACAGGCTTTCTGAAATCTCTTTCTGCATTTGCAAGAAATAAGTTTTAACAAGCTTTCAGGAGCTGGGGGGTCGAGTGTGGTGACAGGTGTGGTGATCCTTGTTTTTTTTCCACCCCCATTGCTCTGCATTTTGCTCATTCCCATACCACTGCTGAACCTGATGATAGGTTCGGCGAGAATGTTGTCTTGTTCCTTCTGTTGGTGGTAGCGACACAATACTAAATTTATTTTTATATGCTGATATTGTGAAGCACGCATATCTATAGTTATTTAAAGACATACTTTTCTTACTTTTCACATTACTGTCACTGTATAATTCAAGAAGGAAGCGTTCTCCAGCTTTAGTAATGCTCTCTGGATCAGCATTCGGATTTTTGAATACCTGGATAACCACGTTTACATCTGGATTTTTTCGGAGTACATCAATAAATTTCATTTTTCCTTGATTAAATAATGCTGATGTTGTATCACAGCCTCTGAAGGCATGCAAGAATAAAATATGATCTGCGGCTGGTTTATCCATAATACATTTTGTTGAATATATTTGTTGCGAAATTTTTCCTTTTCCTGGTTTGAGAATATATATGACTTAACGCGTAGATACAGCCATCAAAAGAATAAAAAGATCTACATCTTCGCCAACAACTAATGGGGCCTACTGGGGATACCACGAAAACAAAAATCGCCGCTTACTCTACCGGACCGCACAAGGTGGTGTGGAAATGCGTTGTTTGGCCAAAACGCATACAGAACTACACTTTGCGGCGCTCGTACGCCAAAACTATTGATTTTACGAAAAAATGGTAATTACATAAATTGTAGGAAATTTTCTCTAGTGTCCTTTTTTGTAATTGTTTTTTTCGTGAAATGAGTCGGATAGGAGATATTGCCAAAAAACTGCTTTTGGACGCCATTTTTCGAATATAGCGGCGCGAGCGGCAAAGATATGAGGGGGCAAAGTTGAAATTCGGAAAGAGCACATCGAAATCTATAAAATTGCCCATTTTCAAAACTCCCGGAAAACTTTCCAGGTAAAACTACCAAATGGCTGAACTATATTTTCTTAACATTTACGAAATCTATATCAATATTTTCTTTTAATGCTAGGCGGGAGATGGCAGTATTTTGTCTATTATATTTTATATCGCTAATGTGCTCCTTAATCCTATCCTAAATTTTTCTTTTTGGTCACACCAGTGTAATGGCCGGGAAGGTTAGATTCTTTATAAGTAAAATTTTTTTTTTATATCGCTAATGTGCTCTTTAATCATATCCTTAATTTTTCTTTTTGTCACACCAATGTCGCTGGATTAGCGATATAAAATATAATAGACAAAGTACTGCCCTCTCCCGCCTAGCATTAAAAGAAAATATTGATATAGATTTCGTAAATGTTAAGAAAATAGCCAACTACAATAACCACAGTTATAGTTTAAAACGGGAAGCGTTAGAAATAATAACACAAGATGGCGCCGTCAACGACACGACGCATGCTCAGATAGAAGATACATGGCTCGAAATGCTGAAGCGGGGAGCGAGCTCACCAGTTCCGAAGATGGCAGCGGCCTAGCTTCCGAAAGCGCTAAATGGTTTGTTTTTAAATTTTTACGGAGTTTGTATGTCTTTTAACTATATTTTAACTTTATACTAAGGTATCTCCGTGCATGATTTTAACTAAGTAAAGATTACCTCATCTTCTAATCATGTGTAATTTCCTTTTTGAACATTTAGCAACTCCTTTTAGCAACTCCTCTCCCAACGGCCCCAGAAATTAAGCATAAACAGCTTTAGAGTGCGAAGTAAATCGTACCTGTTGTGTAGAAGTCAATATTTTTTATCTATATAGTGGGCAACACTTACACGCAAATGTACGCCACTGTAAAAAATCTAATAATATAGTTCCTTAAGGAAGAAGCAACTTATTGATCAGTGGGCAAAACGTGGTTACTGTAGCTTAATTTTAAGATGCGTGATAGCGCATGATTTCAAAGCGTTTCCTTTTATCTATTCATTTTGAATGTTGAGTTGTTGAATATATTACAGTTAATGAATCAGCATTTCATTCATTCTTGTTTTCGAATATTCACTTTACAGTGTGCCAGGTAAAGTCCGCTGTCACCCCAATAATTTCTGAAAGGGCCTAGGTATAGTAAAGTTGCCATGCTCTACGCAAGAATACCGCTCATAGCGCCATCTGGCACCTGGATTATGGATTAGCGTTCTTATCTCAAAAACGACACGAGATACGGGGAAAAAGTCAATTAGAAAGTTGTTCAGCATCACCGATTTATTAAGAAAAGATACCTTGCAGACCACCGTCCAGATGGGTATTGTGTTTGACAGAAAGCACTTTTAGCATGAATTATAAATGAGTTTGATGTCAGGGTAGTGCAGTTTGGGGAAATTCGACTTAACAAATCTGCGTTTTATGTATTTCATCAGTAACAGTATTGGTACGAATTAAAGACCATCATGTGCAAATTAAGGTGTCCTTTCACACTAAATCGATGATGCTGAACAATCCTGTAATGGACTTTTTTCCCCTTATGTCGGATCGTTTATGAGATAAAAACGCTAACTCCGAATTTAGCTAGACTCTAACATTTACTACAAGGAATAACTTCCTTTTACTACAGATTCCTGGTATTTCTGTTGATTTTGTCCCTGAAGCTCATGAAGTTTTCGGCAAGATTTCCAAAAGATTGTATGCACATCTTTGGAAAATAAAAATACTGATCGAAGGAACAGAAGAAATATGGAATCTTAAATAAAACAAGCTTTAGCTTTCGTTTCCAAACAAACAAGATGAATCAAGACTTATAGCCGGAAAGTATAATTAGGATAAAATGTTTCAGAACAACTTCCAATTAAAATATTAGTTTAACATATACTTATCTCTAATGTCCGGATGATAATAATCACTTTAAAAGCAATTCTAAGCAGTTCTTTAAAACGATTTTTAGACAGAAAAATATTTTCATCATTTCCATGGAAAAACGTTAAACTTTATAATAACCTACATATGTACTAAGTTTTTCAAGAGAAAATGAACAGTTGCTTGGCCATATTCATGTTAATTATGTCCTGTAAGGAGAGACTTATTGTAACTTCTTATATTTACTGTAACGAAGAAAAATGTATTTGATGGTTCTTATGCTTATTCAAACTTGCAATAATAATAATAATAATAAATATGATCTTTTTTAACCACAAGAAATTTCGTGACCTTTGGTCACGTCATGTTACGTTTTCGAATGCATTCGTAATGGAAGATTTTTGATTCGTAATTCATGGCAAAATGTCGTGAAGATCGAATTAACTACTTTCGTTGGCATTTTTTTCTGTTATAAAAGTTTATTTAACTATCATCTTTAAATGTGATAGATTTTCTATTAATTTTTTTCTTAAAGTCAACAAAGGAGATTTTTTTTATATTAGGCAGGACTATTGCCGAAATTCTTCAGAAAAGTGATGAATGTCGTAAATTTTAGAGGATCTTCTGGGAATCAAAAATTTCCTTCGGATGTTTTTGCAAATTTAAAACCAAAAAGTCTTGAAATAATGTAACTTAGGAACAATGTAACTTTAAAATTTATTATGAAAAATGGACTAGTATATATTGATTGCCGATCATTTATTGAAGTCTTTTTTATTTAATAAACATTTATTAGCTAAATTCATGTGATTATTTTTTGTATAATTTAACTGAGATTCATGTAATATTTTTTTTAAAGTTACCTTAAATGTAATTGCACCATTCTTTTTTTGATCAAAAGTTTTGAAGACGTAATGGGCGTATAAAGAAGCATCTGAAATGTAAGTATGAAAGTTTATTATTAGAAATAAATAGCAATATTTTACTCTCCAAAAGAATGAGAAAATAAAATTAAATAAATGTTGTAATATCACTATTAATATTAGGATTATATGTATAATCCAATATTTAAAATATTTACATTATTTTGTATATCAGCATTAAAATTCTTAGATTAAAAAAAACATTTCTAAAAGAAGAAAGCCCATAAAAAGAGATAATGTATGGTTATTAAATAAATACATAAAAGTTAAAATAATTTTACATTGACATATTTTTAAAAAATCTTCAAGCTCTTTAAAATATTTATAATTACATATTTTCCTTCTTTAGGAGTTAAATTTTTCTAGAAGCATTGTTCAAGTCAATAGCAGTTTTGTGTTATAAGAACTACAACTTAAATTTTTTTAAAGTCTAAATTTAAAATATACGAAGCATCACAAAATTTCTTCGTTTTTAAAGTTCAACCTCATGTTTTATCATCAATTTCCATACATGGATTATCGCATGTTTTTTAAATGGGTAAAAAGATTTCCATTAATAAATAATGCTTTTAAAAGCGAAAGTATTACTAATCTATGAAAAAACACAAAGAAAAATCCTTTTTATTTTTAACAGAGCAGACTTTTCATAAAAACTATCACGAGCTATGAATTTATTAGAAATAAATACTTAATTACCTTTAAAATCACATTTTTTATTAAATGTTAACAGGTCTAATCCCCGAAAGGAAACTTTTGAATTTAATTAAATGAGAAATGTAGATTATTAATGATATACCTCATTAATATTTATAAACATTTGCTTGTCAATTCTCTAGTGAAACGTTTATTAACAAGTTATTTTTTTTTAAAATGGTGCAGTTTATATAACTTTTCTTGTAAGCATTTAAATCACGAACTATTTAAGGCTTGCAAACAGTATCAATGTTTAGTTCTTTTAATTCTCTAAATAAGCAAAACATTAATGATATAAAGTAGCGGGTTACAAATGTTTCGGAAGAGTACAGTACACCTCGTTGACTTGACCTCAAATAGAAATGATGGTTTTAAAACATCACCTTCACGCACTTGTTAATAATGAATTTAAGGGCGAGAAACACAATTCGATCGTTTTCTGCGTCGAACAGTGGAAACTTCGAAATATATCAATGTTTCTTATTCAACTGAAACAAACCAGTCGTAATTTGATCACGTGACAGCGCGATAGCTTTGTTCATTGGAAGCATTCTGGGGACTGAACCTTGAACTGGGGACTGAAAAACGTTCGATTCGAACTCGATTGCGCGCATTTCACTTGAATCTCGACCTAAGCGAAGGAGTGATGCGTCAATCAAAATCCTTAACTACGCTTCACAAACAATTGGTTTATTGACCGATTATTCTATCAAAAGAACTTTTAACTGTAAACATTAGTTAAACGTTGAATGACAAAGGCTAATTTATCTTTTGAATTGCCATGATATTGTCTATTACTTGAACAGCATTTTCATTGATATATTAATTGGTGCGTGTAAACGAGTACTCATTACTACTTGATTTCCAGTCATCTTGGTGTTTCCTACCTCTCTTGGTGGTGAGAAAACCTGTATATTATATTTATTAAACGCTTTAATGATGTACAAGAAAATATAATAAACATTAACTAATGTACAGCAACGGAAAAAAGACACTTGCCCTTAATTCGGCCTCCGCACACAAGCGGATTTTCCGATATTCGCGGTCGCGGTCAATATAAAGTCAGCCATGACAGTCCCGTTACATATTTTTTTCGATTCTTATTGGTTTCTTGCATCCAATGGCAGCCTTCATAATATTTGATTCCAATGTTTTAACGGTCAACTAAAATTGAAAGTTTTGTCATCTTCTACATACCAACTGATTATTGTTTAAATTTGAAGTTATTAAAAAAGAGAAGTTCTCGAGTTTTATAAGTGTTTGGTGTAACTTTTAAAATGAATTGGGAACCTGGGAGTATATATTTGCGTATTTAAAATATATTTTGTAAGTTTCTTTAGTTCTTTTTCCAAAAACCAAATCTTTGAGTTAAATTTCATATGATGATTTGACTATGTGTTTTGAGCTATAAAGTTATACAGAACACACTGCTTGAGCTATAAAGTTACTACATGATTCTAATGAATTTTCATTAGAATCAGACTACGATATGAAGATTATAATGAAGTTCCTCATCGTAAATTAATCTCTAATGTTAATTGTAGCTGCTAATATTTGCTACTCTCCTTATTATTAGATAAATAAAAAAAAATTTAGGTTCATCTTCTGAGAATGTCGTCATGTGTCATCGGCAATTAACTAAGACTGCAACTAGATAGGTAATAATAAAAAATTTGAAAATCTTGTCGGCAAAGTAAAAAATTTTTTGGATGTAAGGATGATTTAACACATGACTGAAAACAATTATTCTCGATGTTATCGTCATGGCTTTTCTGATTTCTTTAGCTTTTCAAATGTTTAAATCCACCTATACATTTTGTCCAAAAAATAAAAAAAATCCGCCTGTGTCAACAGCAAATTTACATGTACGATACATGATTTACGATTGATTGTACGATGCATGATTACATGTACGTTACATGATTTGCAAATAACTTGAACTTCAATTTGCTGTACTTTATAAATGTATAACTATTCTGTTATGTAACGTCCAAAAATTACCAGGGGTGCCTTTTATTCCGTAGCTTTGTATCTTAAAAAATGGAAACACATTCATTTAAACTGTACGACAGACACAAAGAGTAAAAAATAAGCGTAGCCCTTGTTAATAGACCAAAATACAAATTAATGAGAATAGTTACAGATATTTTCTTTTTTTTTAATGTGATATTTACGGTTGGTATCAATTAATTCAATATAATTTATATGTATTGTGTCTCTCCGTTATTCGTAATACAAACTTAACTAAACCATGAATGCTGTTGAGAACATCACATACTTACTACCGTATGGGAAAAAGTGTGAAAATATTAATCTGAAAGTATCTTCTTCTAAATAACCACTGGGACATTCCTGAAATTAAAATGAACTTATTATGAAAAAAATAATACAATTACACAATTGTTTTGAGTAATGTTTATTAATGACGCATTTGTAAACTTATTAAATCTCACTCATTTATGAAAATGTGAAAGTGTACTAAATTTATATTTTGATTAAACTGCATGGCAAAATTAAATTATAATATCTTTGAAATGTATATAAATTAACATATAAATGTTAATTAATGTAAATAACATATAACATATAAATGTTAATTAATGTAAATAAACTGCAAAACTTATTTTAAATCAGTGAAAATTATTTAAAAACGCTCTGCAAGATTTCTTACTCTTTCATTTAGCATAAAACGAAGTAACAGATATAAAAATTGCAATATTGATCACCTTAAATATTTGGAATTTGTGGCAAAAAACTATTAAAAACACTCCTCCACAACAACTACAACTCGGTGAGGTCGTGCATTATCATCAATCTGAACGAAATCATTGCAAATTGTAACAGAATATGGGAGGACATATGGACCAAGGATCTCCTCCGAATATCTCACACCAATCAGAGTTCCTTCCTGGAACACATGTTGGTGAGTGTGACCAAAGAGTGAGATCCCTGCCAAAACCATTATTCCACCACCTTGGTAACTGTGTCTTTCAAGGGTGTTGGATTGATGGTATCTGGTGCTTTGTTCCCTCCAGATCAGCAGACGTCCTGAATCTCTCTCCAGTTTCAATCTGTACTCGTCTGTAAAGAATGAAGAAGCAGATCGCTGTCTGGCCCAGGAAACGTATTATCTTGCCCAAGATAAAAGCGCCATTCTCTGGCGTCCCTTCAGGAGGACACACACAAATGGTCGCCTTGCATAGAGACCTACATTAAAAACGCCTTCGCACCGTACTGGCGCATATTCTCCTCCCTGATGCTACAGAGTGGTCTGTAACAAGTTTTCGCACAGAAATGGTTCTTCTCTTTTGGGCCGAAAGAGCTGTAAAACGGTCATCCGCAGGTATTGTAGCTCGTGCTCGACCTAGGACATGTCTTCTGGATACAGAAGCTTCTGTTTGATATTGATTCCAGAGGCGGTGGACCACACTGCAAGACACATTAAGAGGTTTGCATCATCAGCCTGTGACAATCCCATTTCCATCCATCCAAACGGCTTCTCTGAGTCATTGCGGGACCCTACTGTATTGTCAACAAGTCTGCTAACAGCTGTAAATCAGCAAAAAGTTACACGCGTAATTAAAAAGTAGCTATCGTTATGCATAAATGTGCATCAACTTCATTTTTATCAGTTATATAAGGTATGGGCAACCTTTGGAAAGTTGCGAGCCAAATTTTAGGATATTGGTGAAGTCGCTGGCCGTGTAATAGGGGTTTATATGGGATTTTCAATGATTTTTATGGATTCTGATATGTTCCGTGGGCCGGATCAAAAGCCTTGGCGGGGATCACATCCGGCCCGCGCAGGAGGTTGACCGCATGTGATTTATATTAACTATAATTTTTTTGTTAGAGTCATTATTTTTATGGTGAGCTTCGAAAAACGCGTTCCTTAACTTTTGGAGGCCAGTGTGTTTGTTTCACTACATAGTGTTCACATTTGTTTCAACGGCAAAATAAATCTGCGAATTATTGTATTTGCGAATAAATCTGCGAATTATTTGTAAATTGCGCTTTCCGAGATCCGTATTTTCGCTTGCAGTCTCAGTTATTGTTAATTTTTTGAAACTAAAATTTTGTGGCTTCTGTATCAAATTGTGACAGTCTTTTCACTGAACATGTCACTCCTTTCACGCTTCTGTAAATCTTTGTTTTGGGGTTAATTATTTTCAAATTTAGGGGTACTTCGTGAAATACTTTATATATACCAAATAACACTTTTATACTCTATTTTAATTATTACTTTAACTATGAAGCAAATATTTCTTTATTTATTGATATTGACAAATATACATGAATGGAAAATAAAGTGGTCTGGTTTTGAACCCATCATTAATTTGTTTGTTAAATAAATCATGATACAACCAATATTATCTAGTGGATACATCATTGTCTAAATATTCACCATAGTACTAAACTGATGTAAATGTGATTCAAAACACGAAACGAACAATGGCAAAATGATGTCAAATGAATTTATTTTTCAAAGATAACCCTTTAAATTAGCCTCAAATACCTGTTAAATCTTAGCATTCTATGGGCAGAAAATTTTTATATCCTAAGACTACCATAAGATCTCATTTAAAACCATCTAAATTTCAAATATAAAGTAATATATAATGAGCTGCTGAATTATCTTGCAGATCAAATAAAAGACTGTTTTCCCTATTACTACAAATCTATTATTCTGATCGAAGTATCAACGTCACATCACAAGCGCATACATATTTATTTAGCGAATATAAAATAACATGGCCTGAAATCAAATACATTTTACCAACACAAAGCTGGAACATTTATTTGCATCTTCATAAATGTGACGCATTTTAATGATAGATTTATGCTAAACGAATTTTAAAAAGCTATTTCAATTTCAAATTTCTGTTTGTTTATTTTTTTAACTATTATCATTTAAATGTTTTCTCCTTTAACAAAGATACAGCGCTTGACATCTAAATATTGATTGTATACCTCAATTATTCTGAATCGTCTATTTTAGGAACGTGTACTTGATTTCTGATCAAATTGAGGTAATTATACGTATGCTTACTGGCATTGTATTGTAATAAATAGATTTTCAAACCATTTCCAAATCTGTACAAGTGTGTTCCTGGGAAAAACAAAAGAGAGATTTTTAAGCATTTGACTCAACGTTTTTAGAAAATTGCACAATCTTGTTGAGTCCAAAAAAAGTGCGTTATCATTTATTTTCACTCAAAAATTTCACAAAAGGCATGGAAAAGGCCGTAGAACACTAATAAAGAGAATACCATATTAGTAAAATCACAGAGTTTACAAATGTAAAATATTCTGAAGTATTAAAATGTTTATCCTATACAGAGTCATACATTAAGTGTAAAAGAATATATTATGAATAAACCGTTTTGCGTCAATTGCTAAAGCTCTCAAAACGATTGTTAGAAAGGTAATTTTGTTTGACAACTAGCTTATTTCCTGTGCTTCTTAATAAAAAAGATTCAAACAAAATGCGTTCTGGCACTACATGATTTTCACTTTTAAAATGTATGACAAAACAGTAAACTTCTGCGAAAAATATAAATAGACCTTTTGAAATTACCTAAGTTTTTGTTCTTTTATAAATACCATGCCGTCCAAAATACAGGCGCCTCTTTTATTTTTTTAACCCACATTTTAAATAACCCATTTTATTTGCGACCAATTGGTTGAACTTGTTCATATATGTTCCATTTCAAACACTAGCGATAACTTTTTCTTAACCCTTTCGTCACTACTGCCTCCCATTGCCGACGGCTACTAAACGTACTGTGAGTACTACTGCCGCTCCACCTAAAACTTATGTAGCTATGATTACCATAGCTGCCAACAATTACGGAATATCATCAGCCATTTTTTGTAAACAGTAATTTTTGCGTTACAATATAGCAATTTTTTTTTTTCGATGAATGCTGCAAAACACGTTTTCGCGGCTTACACTTCCGTACAACGCACCAGTCTTGTGAAAACTTCCTAGTGCCACAAATATATAACCGCTACAAGCTCCTCCGTACCGAAATGTTAATATTTCTATGTCCCGAGTCTGTATGTAAAATATAATAAAGCTTTGAATTCTTGGGGCTTCTTTTTGAGCTTTGCATGGGCCATAAGGCATAATAGAAAAATTACAAATTCTTTTTAAAAAAAGTATGCAAAAATAACAAACATATATTGTCTTAACTGAGAAACTGCTGTTCATTCTAATGCCTTTTTACTAACCGCGGAGCTGCTCCAGATCCTCCAAGACAGAGATCGCTGAAATTGGGCAAGTTCCATTTACTAAAGCTCTATTGGGAGGAATGTATTTTTGTTCATCTTTTCATTTCAGTACTGTATATTTTGACGCATACTGTACTTTAAAACTATTTCTAAGTATATAAACACGCAGAAAAATTTTTAGTGAGTCACTTAGTCGTGGTTTCAAACACTCGAAATGTTATGTAACCGTTTTTAATTTTACAAGGCAATCTACACTTGTTTTTAAAAATTTGGTTATGTTGAAATAAATATAGTAGGCAGTTTCGAATAAAATTTAACTAGTCAAAAGGAAGTAAAATGTATCTTTACTTGATATTTTTGTAGTTCTGAATTTTTTTTTAAAGTATTAGTATTTCGATTACCATCATCCTAACTTAATGATGATAAACTGGCCATTATGAATGATATATTATGAATAACCATTATGAATAACCATTACGAATGATAAACTGGAGCTCGTATCATGGGTCTTATTGCTTCAAATTACCGTAGGGGAGTTTTATATCAGAGACACCATCAAACCCGAAATATTTATATTTACGTTGTGTACAGATTATCTATGAAGAGCGTAATTTTCTTTGAACGATAACTAAGCGGATAAAATAGTGATTAGATTTATGTTAAGGATCACATTACACTTCTGCTATGATGCAATTGTTTAAAAAATCTGTGACACAAGTTACTATAGAAAGAAAAAGTTTGAAAAGGCAACATTTTGTGCATATACTGTGAAAGATTTTTTTAAATTCCCGCTTCAGTTAAAACATTTATATTCTGTAAAAAATTCTCCAAATTTTAAAACAATTTTACATAGTTAAAATCCCCACTAAAGTGTTTTAACTATGTAAAATACTTGTGTGGGTATAAAAAAATCGTATGTCATTATCTACAAAATTTTAAGAGCATTGATTTTAGTACTGTATATACATTATTAGAAGCTATAGTTTATCGAAAAACAAACTTCAAAAATTTTGCACACATTACTACAGACATGAAACATTTTTCTGAAAATAGAATGAGTAAATTATCCTGATTCGAGAATGATTTGCGACTTTTTCATATCAAATTGAGTGACTTAGTGTGAAAGTGTGTGAAAGTTTTTAGAGAAGCGACTATACTAACGACTATACAACAGGAATATATAGTCCTGTTTTTAAAATAAGCATTTAATCTTTAAAAAACCACAGGAAATTAACTAACTAAATCTTGTAAACCTTATGCAGTCTAAATGTAATAAACTATGTAATTTCACATTTTTTAAATTTTTGCACCAGATTATAAAGTTGTACCATAATTTGCCGTTAATCTGCCCTGTGATGCCAACATGACATATCGGTTTTCGGCACTCGTATATAACACTTGTCATGTATTTTGCACGGTGCATGTTATATACAACCCCCCACATCCTCTCAAAGCATTTCTGTTCTTGTGGTTTGTGACAGCAGATTTGCTTAGTTTATTCAATACGTTAAAAGGAATTTAATTTTGCAGCTGCTAACTTTTAAGGTGAGGCTGTTAGTTTTTGCTTAGTCTAGCAGTCTCTCACAGTACGATCTTTGGCAATTGTCTTCATCGACAAATTTTGGTAACCTTTTAAAATTTCTGCACGTACTTGTTTAGGTTTGTAAAATTAATGCACAGATTTGTGCTTAACTCCTGCATCTATGAGCACCTTTTTCTTTATGTTGGCTTTTTTTTTAGCGCAGCATTGCCACGTTTGTAGGCTAAGTCAAATTTTATCGCTCCGATAAGGGATCTCGCTGCTCCAGTCCAGCGACTAAGTAGGCAATAAAAATTGTCAGTCCTTTCCACAGCCCTCCTTGCCACACAAGGATTTTGTAAGATTTACTGATCTTCAATTAAAACCAGATTTAAATTACTTGAAGGAGTTTTTGAGTTGTTGCCTGTGGCAAGACGCAACGGAAAAATGCATCTTCTCGTGAACATTAATGGTTTCCTGCTCCTGAATTTCAGTTGCTCTTTTACCCCACCCCTTGTGCGGCCCGAGTTGAACTATAACTGTACCATACGCCCCTTCCGATTAAACGCTTCTTCTCCACATTTTAAACCAATTGGAATTTCGGAAAATCCCGTGAGAGCGCCCCACTTCCCTAAATAACATTGTTCAGCTCATGAAATTCAGCGTTAACTGTATTTCATTTCCCAGAAGAGAGCAGATATTTTCGTTGTGCGGGAAAACCACGTAGGGTCTACAAACTTCCTGCGATTTTGAAAGTAGACTTTCTGACTACAATATAGACCAGTGGTTCACAACCTTTTTTCTCTTTGCGAACGCCTTATAGAATTCACTTATTAAAGAGTAAGTGACTCCTTTAGTTTTATGACTTTTCGTCGTTTTTGAGGGGTGTGGATGCGCATTAACGGGATATTAATATTCTTTTCTTCCTTAAAACACTGTGTAAGCGCCCCTTCGTTTTTTCTACGATTGTTTGTCGCGTTTGGTAGCGTGAATTAACTATAAATTATGGTAGATTTTTTTTGCAAAACCACGTAGAAATATTTTGTGGCTCCGGTTAAACCCCAGTTTCCAGAATAACGACCGACAAATATTCACAATATCGTAAGAAAGAGTAAATTTATGTGGGCGTGAATCACCGGTTGTAAACGAAAAAAAAAAAAAAAAATCCAGGTGCGTAGATAGAACGCTGGGTATGCAAATGTGTATACGCCCATCATACATGAAAGTGCGAAGCTAAGTCGTTCGAAGTTGCTCCAGAAATTCATGTACGGTCTCAAGATAGCTGTCTAAAGAAGTGGAGGTTTCTTTTAGGAGGTTCCTTTAGTTCGCAAGGAATCTCGCATCATGGAGGATGAGATGTGAGGAGGATAGCTTGTCAACAAGTTTGGTTCTCGCGTGAAACAATGTGTAGCAATTCGCCGCCAGTCATGATATTTCCGTAAGAAAAGGCTTAGTTGATTCTCTGGTGTTCCCCAGACTGAGCCGAAAAAATTAAAATTTTGTGCTGTTGTTTTAATTATTTATTTTTTCCCGTCAGACAAGAAAGGTGATCCCATACATCACCGTACCCATTTGTCCATCGTGCAATACTGAAAAAGTAACGGGAAAAGAACACCTGTTCCGATATGGGGACCTTCGTGGACACACAGAAGTGTCGACATAATGGAATTGAAGAGCTTTTCTTGGGCATGACTCTGTTTTTTTGTGAGTTTTTTCTCGCAGTATTGCTTCTCTGTTAAGCCGGGACTCCACATGGAGAGAGAACAGAATTTTTTCCGAAAGTGGAATTCTCTTCTATTTTACGCTTTACGTCCACGTTCGGCCTGTATTTCACTCTACTTCGGTTCAGCCCAAAACAGATGCAGTGATGCAGTCTCAATCTAGCGTCTTCATTTTAAATCGTTTGTTGTTCTGCACATTTGATGATTGAAAAAGAATGCATGAATAATGAACAAAATCTTGCTATAATGAGCTGTAATTTTATGTATCTGATGCTTTTGATTAGGACAAATGAAATAAAAACATAAAAATAGATTCTGAGTTCAAAAGATTTTCCTAGGAAGAGAGGAATATGGAATTCGCAACATTAATTAAAGGTCTCCGAACTGTAGATGAAGAGTTCTATTTTGAATACGTAAACTCTCGCTTAAATAAAAATCTCTTTTTTATTATTCTACTTTTTTCTGATTGCATAAAAATTTCATATCACAATAAGAGTATATTCCAGAAGCGCCTGTATCTCAAAGGCTGTTACCAGACCACTAAATCATGGCGCCATCCTGTTTTCTGCCGGGGCGTAGGCCACGCCTAGACGGCTATTGTGACTATTCCTACTGCCTAGTACATGAGAGGAAGCGCGGGCAGAAAGATAAAAATATAACATTCTCAACTCCGCTTTTCCGCCACTATCCTTCTGGGATGAAACTGAAAAGAAAACGGCTGTTCGTCGATTTTCTGTTTCAGTCGGGATCTCAGCTCCAGTGGAAAAAAAAGCCATTGGAAAAAAAAAGTCTTACCACCCATGCTCCGCGATGTGTAGTACATAGACTTTTTAAATGCTCTACTGACTCAATAAATTACATACTTCTTTTATTCCTGTTTCAAAATTTAGTTTGTTTGAAAATTGAGTTAATAAACTCTTTAGCTTGCATTTGCCACGTTTTCTCCATAATTTCATACTTTCGGAGTATACAAATGTTCAGACGCCAAAAAAAAAGAGAAAAATTAAGTTACATATCGCCTTTTTTTAAAATTATCATTGTAAAGCAAAAGGTTAAAACGATAAATTTTGATCAATCACTACGCGATTCTTCTTTCAATTTCGATCGCGAAACATGATGGGTTTATATCACAACAGTTAATTGTATTAAACAACTCTTTCATGGAATTAATTAATAATGTCATTGCATTTACACATTCAAAATATTACAACCTTACTACTAACTCCTCACATTTTAGTAAAACTAATACTGGGGCAAACAAAATTAAGCTGAAAGCAAAACACAAACAATGTTAAGAAATAATCTCATATTTAAATTAAATAACCTGGAAAATTAATATATTTTCTGATTTGAGAATTTCATGTTTTGAATTCTATGTGCTTACGTACAAATTTTGAAACGAAATTACTTTATTTGCAATATGTTTATTCAGGTATAGAATATGAGAAATAAAATGTTGAATCTTAAAAATGCCTAAGAAGATGAAGTAAATAACTTAAGGACATCAGTTTTCTTTTCTTTTCTTTTTTTTCTGGTATCTAGTTCCTATAATTTCTACAGTGCTACTCGTAGACAAATACTTCTTTTATATTTTTTTAAAGCTCAATAACAATTTTTGTTATTATTTGATTTAATAAAATAATTTTTAAAATACTATATATACAACATTTATCAGCATTTTATCCGTAAAATTAATTTTACTATTTTAAAGTAAGACGATGAAAATTTACCAAGACGTATAACTTTTATCTTTCCTGTTTCCTGTTTTACAATTTAACGAATGAAGGTTATTTTGAAGTAAATTGTGAGCGTAATAGAAAGCCTTTTTCAATTTTTGACAGAAATTCTTGTCTTACTTTTAACTTTAAAATTCACCATCAGTTTTAATTATCCATTACATCCACTGATACAAATCGTAGTCTTGGAAAATTTAAAAGTAGGAAGATATTGTATTATATTAAATCGTAATCTCTAGATTGGGACTATGGACTGAAAACTTTAACAAGTTTGGTCCGTTTCATTGGGGATAAAGAAGTTATTTTAATGATAATTGATATCGATTTTTCTTTTAATGTTTCACGGTTCTTACACAATTTTTTGTATGTCTTTCAATATTAAGTACCGCATTGAGTGATTATTAGTCTATTATGACCATACTACTCCCTGTAATTTATAGGCAAGGAAACGATTTCTGTATATTATTCTTCAAACTAGTGAATTCAAATGTCTGTGAGTTAATATATATATATATATGTTAAAGTTAAATTAATTGTCTGCAAATTAACATTTCGGATCAGTTGAAATCGAATTTCTTAAGAAAAAAAATAAAGCAAAATCACACCGCATAATAGATTTCGAAAATACATTCAAAGGAAAGGGGTCTTTGAACTCAAGAGCAAATTGATTATAGATAAAGCAGAAAACTCCGGTTATGTAAGATAGCGAGCAGATGACTCAGCATTTTTGACCCTTTCTCTGATATCTTACACCGTCCAACATACATTCGCATATATCTACGAGCCCATAAGACCTGCTATAAAGAAGACACTTGTGTTCTGTTTCATATACGTAGTAAAAAGACGGCAGTAGAACGTTAGATTACAATATGATGGTAGCAACCGTATGAAAAAGAAGAAATTTTTTATTTTTAAAATAAAGAACTAGGACGTGAAAAGCTTCATTTGTTTTAAATAGAAATTTATTTTAACCCTCCAAGCGGCTGAGACGTAAAATCCCGTCAACTCCGTTCCAGTTTTCACTGCAATGCATCTATAACTTAAATTATTTATAACAGTCAGGTATCATAAAATATGTTCCGATATTAAAGCTTGTAAGTAATTTAGGAACTTTTATTTTAATAATTGCAAAACTTCCTGTCAAAATTTTATGTTTTGTATAATTTTAAAGCTACATGAAAATTTTACCGTAAAAACAACTTTACACTATTTGCCCATTTCCAGGACGCTTAGAGGGTTAAATAAGATGTAGAGAAATGCTCATCTAAAATACAGCTCATGGTTGAAGTTCATGGTTTAGATGTTTATTTTATTGAAAACTGTATCATGTAAATAAGCGTTTTAATGCATACTAATAGTAAACGGATGAAAAAAAATGTTTTTCCTTTATCTTTATGCTCGTAAAAAGTAACTGAAACCAGGGATAATTGGCTACAGGAGTTAACAGGTGGAGTTCCCATAATTTGATTGTTTGTAGAGGGACTGTGCAACGAGTTGCAGAAATACTATCTTCTTTCTTTCCCCAACACCATTGTAGTTTTGCAGTGTTATCGACGTGCAATGAACATTTACGACATTTTTCCCTTTTTTTTTCATTGGAAAGTAATTTTCTGCTGCTTAATTCTGTTTGTAATTTCTAATACACATCTTCATAATTGCAGTTTAACTTGTGTAATTTTTTACAGTGTTCGATTAACTCTATCAACTTGATGCGTGAATTATTTCATTTTTTAACTTTTGTGAGGCTATGCTTTGTGAAAAAAAGGAAAAATTGGGCCAATAAGCGCATTGAATACGGGTTGAGTTGACTCAGTGCGCGAACTAACCCTGTCATTTATAGTTCAGAATTCTTCTGCTATTTTATCCCGTTTTATGGATTAACCTATGCCAGAAAAATTATTCAGAAAATTGTATAGAAGGTATTTCGTTATCAAAGATGAAAGTTAAGAAATGGAAATCTCAGCTTTCAAAATGCGTAACACTGCCACTTTTGCTTGTCCATAAGTATCGCTAATTGGGATATGTAAGAAACCAAGTCGAAGGACTACTAAAAACTGCACTGCCACAGGCATGCACAACAAAGAATATCAAAGAGAGAACACAGAGAAAAGAGGGTTCAAAACTTTCGGAACTTATGGCCTGTACAAACCTAAAGACTCGATTTTATATTTGTGTAACAGTAGAAATCGAATAGGCCAAATATATATATATATATTATATATATATATATATATATATATATATATATATATATATATATATATATATATATATATATATATATATATATATATACTAGCTGACCCGGCAAACGTTGTTTTGCCATATAAATTATTCCTAGGATTATTTTAGTAGAAAGAAATGACTAACTTATTGTAAGTGTGTGAGGATGTGGTATATGAGTGGAAGAGGCATGGAGCGCTGTGAACAATGCTGAAATATAAAAATAACACAATACCAAACATTTATATTTTTTATTCATTGTAATTTATTCTTTACATTTATATATATCGCTAATTACAATAATTTTACTAAAAAATAATATCAATCCCTTAACGGAATAGAGTGAACAATATTTTTAGCTAACACAAACAAACTGCATGGTTTGCCCACTCGAGATCATGCCACGTATAATTGTCCGTGTGAAAAACATGGCGTGCTCAAATCTAAGCCACAAACAAACATAGTTTGGCCTTGAGACTTATTCATAGTCATTCCATAAAAAATTTTGTCCAAAAAAAATAATAATAAAAGGATGAAAATCTGAAACATTTTCAGATTTTAAATACGCACTATAGCGCTATATATTAAAATCGTATCATAATTTATGCGTCGTCCCTATTTTTCTCTCATATTCCATTAAGCTGGAAAGTGTATATTATTCATGACTGTGCTGTATTTTTTTTTCTTGTTTCGTAAAACCCATCTTTGGAATCAAAATCTATCTTAAAATCGTCTACTAAAACTATTTTACAATATTCGCCAAGTATATTACAACTACACTTCATCGTTCTATATATTGTTTCGAATGCGCATCATAATACATGCGTATACCATGTATGTCTTTCTTGGGTTGATTCCTACTTTAACGCCTCGACTCTCGCCAAGGTGGCGATCATTAAACATATGCAGTTACAATGACAATTTTTTGCATTTATGTGGCAATCATAATTTAGAATTAAAATGGCGATTTGGAACAACATGTAAGCACAGCATGCCGTTACATTTTTATTTATTTTGGATTGCCAATTAATGTAGTTGTAATAATAAAGTGTCTTCAAATTCCTTAACTGGTGCGTTTATCGCTAATTTGTTTACTTTAGTTTTCATCTAGTTCTTTTGGGAGCGCCGAAACGGTACGTACGTATTATGCCGGCGGTCACTTCCGCCAAACTACTTTTTCGTCAAATTTGCTGGCAAACTATTGCCAATCGTATTCCAAACCATCAACAATTTCATGTGCCCGGCATTTATCTTGGTGAAAATTGCTTGTCTTGGAGGACCGCCGGGATAATACGTAAGTACCGTTGAAACTTGTGCATTACTCCCAGAGACCCATGACTGCAAAGCTCACCAAAGTACGGGGATTTTTTAGGTTGGCGAGAGTGGGGGGCGTTAAAATAGGAATCAACTCTTTCTTGTACCATAAAACACATCTTTGGAATCGAAATCTATCTTAAAATCGCCTACTGAAACTGTTTTACAATCTTCGCCAGGCATATTCGTCCTATAGGCATATTCCAACTATGCCGCAAAGACATGAAATGGGAATCATAATCCATGAGTGTACAGTGTTTTCCTTTCTTGTTCCACAAAGCACTTCTTCAGAATAGAAATCAATATTAAAATCGCCTAATAAAACTGTGTTACAATATACGCCAGGCGTTTTCTAACTATACTCGAAATATATTTATAATAAATTGTCACGTTTTAGCTCCCCATTTAGCGATCCATTATCAAAAATTGCAAATCCTTGTGCGACTTTCAACATTTTATTAACGCCCCCCCCCCTCTCCACGTTATCTGGCAAACACATTTGAAAAGGGACTCGATGCGCTAATGCCTAGACAAAAATCCTGATTGAACTTATTAGCACTCTGGTGCTAAAAATTTTGAGGTGGACCGCCCTTGTGACTTAGGGGTATGAGACAAAATCATATTCGCAGACCTAACGAATATACATATAAAATTTCTTTAAAATCGGTCGAGCCGTTTTGGAGGAGTATGGTAACTAACACTGTGACATGAGAATTTTATTTATTAGATATACCCAATATGAGTTCAATCGAATGTACCATTTAAACGCTAGAGCACTTTCAAGAATTTCCCCCCCATAAGCCATAATGTAAAAGAAATCTTTGTAGTAGCCCAGTAGAAAAACTATAAGTTCTATACACATTAAAATCAATGTCGGTCTTACGATGGTGGTTTATAACATATATACCCAATTTGAGCTCAATCGAATGCCCCGTTTAGGAGCTATCGTGTTTACTCACATACACACAAACACACACACACACACACACACACACATATACAAACATACATCTCGTAAAAATAGCATAAATGAATTCAGAAGACCTCAAAACGTGTTAATACATCAAAATCTCGAAGTCGAATTTTTTCATGATTACAATACTTTCCTTACAGGGTACATGTTCGGAAAGAAAAAAGGATGAAAATCTGAAACACTTTCAGGTTTTAAATACACACTATAGTGCTATATATTAAAATCGTATCATTAGTTATACGTTGTCCCTATTTTTCTTACTTATTCCATTAAGTTTCAAAAGTGTATCATTATTCATGACTGTGCTGTATTTTTCTTGCTTGTTTCGTAAAACCCATCTTTGGAATCGAAATCTATCTTAAAATCGCCTACTAAAACTATTTTACAATCTTCGCCAAGTATATTACAAATATACTTCATCGTTTTATATATTGTTTCGAATGTGCATCATAATCCATGAATGTACCGGTTTGTCTTTCTTGGGTTGATTCCTACTTTAACGCCTCGACTCTCGCCAAGGTGGCGATCATTAAACATATGCAGTTACCATGACGATTTTTTGCATTAATGTGGCAATCGTAATTTAGAAATAAAATGGCGATTTGGAACAACATGTAAGTAAAGCATGCCGTTACATTTTTATTTATTTTGAATTGCCAATTAATGTAGTTTTAATAATTAAGTGTCTTCAGATTCCTTAACTGGTGCGTTTATCGCTAGTTTGTTTACTTTAGTTTTCATCTGGTTCTTTTGGGAGCGTTGAAACTGTACTTACCGTATCGTACAATCGTATTCCAAACCATCAACAATTTCATGTGCCCGGCATTTATCTTGGTGAAAAATTGCTTGTCTTGCCGGACCGCCGGGATAATACGTAAGTACCGTTAAAACTTGTGCATAACTCCCAGAGACCCATGACTGCAAAGCTCGCCAAAGTACGGGGATTTTTTAGGTTGGCTTGAGTGAGGATGTAAAAATAGGAATCAACTCTTTCTTGTACCATAAAACGCATCTTTGGAATCGAAATCTGTCTTAAAATCGCCTACTGAAATTGTTTTGCAATCTTCGCCAGGCATATTCTTCCTGAAGGCATATTCCAATTATACCGCAAAGACATTTTAAATGCTGTTTGGAACGGGAATTTTTTTGAGTTACGGCTGGAAGTTAGGTGCAGCCACATTTTAAGTATGTTTTTTTCATTTTCTATTTTAACAATGTTTGAAAATCTTTTTTACAGGTCAGGGAGAACTGGTGTCCGTTGATTAAACTAAAATTATATTAAACAGGCAATATTTCAAGATATTTAAGCTTCAATAATTCTGTTAATACAATAGTCTATAATTCTGTTAATACAATAGTTCACAATCTCCTGACACCAGTCCAGAAACCTGTAACTAACAAGCACACCAGTCTCCCTCTGATGAATTAGCTGGTTATAGCATTTTTATGTTTATTGTCTTGTTTTTGTATGTTTTTTGACAAAGACTGGGGTTTTTCGGGTTTTATAATACAATGTCACTATAGGCGCGAGAAGTTATATTAGAGCTGCAGTTGCTGCGCTCATAATTTTCGTGATAATCTTTACTACTTCACTTCTTTCTATAAATATTATATATATATATATATATATATATATATATATATATATATATATATATATATATTATTAATGTATATATATATGTATATATATATATATGTATATATAAAGTATGTATATATATATGTATATATAAAGTATGTATATATATATGTATATATATATATATATGTATATATAAAGTATGTATATATATATATATATATATATATATATGTATATATATATATATGTATATATAAAGTATGTATATATATAAAGTATGTATATATATATATGTATATATAAAGTAATGGGATTTTTGTGAAATTTTGGATCCCATTACTTTTAGATCCCATTTAGATCCCATACCGAAAAATCCCATTACTTTTAGATACATCTGCAACACAAGAAGGTTAATAGGTTATAATATTAACAATATTTTTCAAAAAACTCTTTGTAAAATTTATGACTTCCTGGATTCAAATTTTTCTATTAATACTGGTTTTTGGTCCATTAAAAATAGTTTTTCTCTTATACACTGGTTAAAAAATATGAATATTTTTATGTTACTGGTTTTTGATTTTGAAAATCTTTTCACAAACATTCCAATTTATGATTTATATAGAACTTTACTAAATGTTTTTGATCATTTTAACATAGAACATGAACTAAATATTAATAGAGAATTTTTTGTTACTATTTCCAATTTTTGTCTTCACAATAATTTCATATTATTTAATTCAGTCATTTATCGCCAAACTAAAGGAATAGGAATGGGCACTAATTACTCAAGTACTGCTGCTAATCTTTATTTATTTTTCTATGAATATAACTTTTTCAGTAACAATCCATTAAATTTTGCAGTGTTCCGCTACATTGACGACATTCTTGTCGTCAATGGAAACTTTAGTGATATCAAACATTTAATTTATTCCAGCAAACTTAACCTCAAGCCATATTACTCTAATTCTAATTCTGTTACCTTTTTAGATCTAGATATAACTTTATTTAACAATACTTTACACATAAACATTTTTGATAAAAGAAAATATTTCAATTTTGAGGCTATATCTTTGCCTCATTGGTCATCAAATATTCACAAAAAAGTCTTTGCTAACATTTTGATCAACCAACTTATCAGATACTTTCGCTTATGCAGTAATAAACATCTTTTAAATTATAATATATATTTATTAGCAGCCAAATTATTTTATACAAATAATTTTCCACTTGATTTCATCAATAGATATTTAAAAAGTTTTGATAATAGCCTGAATCCCTGGTATTAATCCTTCCTTTACATTTTCACTAGTTTATGCGTTGTAGAAATCTCTTGACAAATGACACACTTGCACCAAAGCCCACAGAGTGCTCTTAATACAGACTAGAACCTCAGGGACGTGCTTTTAGTTGATGAATGGCAACAGATCTTCCACACGCGGATTGGACAGGCAATGGACAATGAATTACAGGATTTTGGAACTACAGTTTAACGTGTTTCTTTGGTTTTGTGGCACATTTGCATTGATTGTTCTTCGATTTTTTGATTTGTAAGTAAAAAAAATTTCTTTTCTTTCCCATAGGTAAGGGGGAGTCACACCTCTGAGATTTGCCTGTTACAGTTTATATTTCGAATTAATATAGTACACTTTTATAAATATCTTAAAACCTATCTTAAAACTGTTTTAACACTTTTAAATCAATCTTTGCAAAATACAGCCTTGAATATAATACATTACCTTGGCAAAATCTCAGGCTGTGAGTCTGAAACCTATGGTGTACAGTTGTGCATTTCCCCCTCTGATGAGGACAATGCATTTTACAGTGTTTTGATGTATTAACAATGACTGGCTTGGGGGGTTTTTTCTATATAAATTTTCTAAATATTATTAAACGCATGTTTTCTTTTATGCTGCTTTTTTAAGCGCTAGGTAACATGTGAAGCAACTGTAATTTTGTTGTATTTTTAGATAAAGTTCAACTATATATATATATAATTGAGATGCTACACTGAGTAGAAATAGATAATTTCTTTGTTTAAACGTGCTGGTAAAAATACACTTGAATAATCTTAAATACATACCTTATTTGAGTTTCATTTACTGTGGATGGCAAAATTATTAGGAACAATCACTGGTATTTCTGTATTTTAGTTAGAAAAAATATTGGTTCATAAGATAGATGAATTTATTTTTATTTATTCTACATTCCTTTATTACTCTCAGCTGAAAATGTATATAATTAATGTGCATAATTGGATAAAAAATACGGTTAATGTCGGTCAGTATTTGTTGACATTCCCTTCAGGCCATACTCAGCCATTCTCCTTTTAACAATTTTGTTGGAAAATGATAAGCTATTCCCGCAGTAATTAAGTCATTAGTCCAGCGATCTTTTTCCTATTTTTCGGACAAATTTTCCGAATCATCCTGTTTAAATGGGGAGTAAAGAGCTGTTTTCTATCTCAGTTCCTTGTACTTTTAGGTGAATGTGATACTAAACATTAATTTTTCAGTTAGTTAGCACCTGTCTGTCAGTATTTGGTGACATTCTCTTCACCCTATACAATTGTTGTTTTATTACTCCTGGGCATATTTCCATGCACTTTTTTGCATCTTCTTTGATTTCTGGAATGTGATGCTAAACATTTATTGATTTTTCAGTTTGTTAGCACCTATCATAGATCATTTTCATGACGATTTTTCTCTTTTGTATCCCCTTCAAATGTGTGGCAGGGTTCATATCTGTACATTTGGCAGTTAGGAAACTATACAGGTGAATATTGTAGCGTTCGTAGCATTATAGCAAGAGACTGAGTCATGTATAAATGTTAACTCCTCATTTTTAAGGAATCATTCCTGCTTTTGGGGTATCAGGTGAGTATGTAAGACTTGTCTGTATTGGCGCTTTTTCATGGTTTATTGCACAATGTAAAGATGGCCATCCTTTTAGCACTTACACCAGCACTAGTATTTTACAGAATGTTTTATCCTCTTCACGATGTAGCCGGAAAGATATTTTTTACCAGTGTATCACTGGGAAAACGTGCTTTTCTCATATAAAATCTCGAATGTTGATTCACCCGAGAAACACACCTGAATAAAATAGTTCAGGTTAATTGTTTTTTTTTTAATGTTTAATTTTTCGTCATTGACAATACGCAAGAGCTCTTATAAGGCTTTTCTTTTTCATTGCATCAATGAAGTGTGGTTTTTAACTGGTCGACGACTAGTCAGGCCATACTCAGCCATTCTCCGTTTAACAATTTTGTTGGAAAATGATAAGCCATTCCCTCAGTAATTCAGTCATTAGTCCACCAATCTTTTTCCTATTTTTCGGACAAATGTTCCGAATCATCCTGTTTAAATTTGGAGTAAAGAGTTGTTTTCTATCTCAGTTCCTTGTACTTTTAGGGGATAATTATACTCCCCTGATACCCTAACTTCAGGAATGGTTCCAGAACAATGAAGAATTCATATTTATGAATGACTCAGCACCTTTCTATAGAGTTGAGAGAGTATGACATTCTTGGCTGACTCTTTTATACCATTAATGTTGGCGGACTCTATTCTGACAACTCTCCGGTCATGATTTTATCAGACACTTCTAGGAGATAAAACAGAGAAAAATTTTCAAGGAAATGATTAGAAATAAACTCCAAATAATTTAAAAATTAATATTGTTTTTAGTATCTCAATCATGCAATCAAAGAATGCACATATAAATTAAACCTACAGCATATTTATTTCATTTTATTTTATTTATTTATTTATTTTAGCTGAAGTAAATGCAGTAATAAACTACAATAAATATATATAAAATCGTTTATCCTATGCAACCAGTGTTTTTCTAATTTGTTTTCGTAACTGAAGTGCAGAAATCATTTTTGCGATTGTTCCTAATAATCTGACCACCAACTGTAATTATTTATAAAGCATGTGTTTACTTGCCTATACCCATAAGGTACTGGCAACATGCCCCCAAGACGGAGCAAGTTTGTACACATTATTTTACTTATTTTTCGCTTCCGTTAAATTTGAGCTATACACATTACAAACACAGAAGTTTGGGGTAGCCAAATATATGTGCTTTAAAGGTGGAGTTCAATTTTGTGAGAAATCTTATAAAAGAAAAAATCAATAACTTCATAATTAAAAACTGCGTTATACATTTTTCCGTATAAATTCCCAGTCTCCCCTAATTATACTCAAAAATTTTATTTAAAAATTTTACTATGTTTGTTCTATGAAAATCTAAGTTCATAGTAATACAAATATAAGTAATATTGAATAAACTACATTAAAAATTTATTAAATATTTGTGCTTCCATTTATCATAAACCATTTATCAGTATTAGATTTGTTAAAAAAATAATTTTACAGATTTGAATTACTGTATTGTTATAATTTTCCATGAATAGTTTAATGAATTAAAAACGTTCGATTTTCGATTCAGTCCTATAGAATTTAAATTTTGTTTATATTTTCACAAAAAAGCTATTAGTATCCTTATATAACTAGCGTATAAATTCTCAGCATGTAAATTTAGCATGTGTTGTTCAAGAAACATTTTCCTGAAGCATATTAATTATTTTTGTGCGATAGATATAGTAATGTAGACATAAGCACTTTCAACTAGTGCATGTTCCTGTAAAGTCGTTGTTATATAAACTGCTATTATTTTATCTTATATGTAACTCTTTACGCAAGCATGTAGTTTTTAGTATGACTAAGTATTCTTCAAGAACTAATTTTCAGCCCTTTCATTAATTATAATATTTATTAGAAATAATGCACCATTGTTTTAAAATTGCGAAACGTAGTGTTCTAAAATTTTTCTGGACGGAGTGGTATCTTTTTCCCTGATTAATTGCCTAAATAAGAATTTCCTTTTTAATTAAGAAATGTTTTACTGAAATTAAAGATTACGAAAGAGACATGATTTTAAATTTTCATGGAAGGATTTTGTAAGCTTTCTGAGGCTTGCATTCAATTTTTAGTATGTTCAATGAAATACACCAAGCCATGAGTCATTTCTGGATTTTTTATGCTATAGTTCTAGCCCGTTCAAATTAACTAACAACCGTGGCCGCATATTAAATTTAGTCAGACACGATATCTCAAGTACCTATATTATATCTTCTATCTATTAATTAGCTAAAAGTACACAGTAGAAATTATTTAGGTCGTATGGGCAAAACATTTTTAATTGTTGCTGACACTGGCGATGCATTACCAAAATGGGTTTCATTAATTCATATAGTTTAGATACATGGATTTTCGTTCATTAAATTTTCTTATATGCGTCATTAACCGTTAATTTTACATAATACCGTACTCCTGAGTAAAAAGTCCATATATTTATCGAAATTAGGCAATTTTAAAAATCTGAAATTTATCACTGCTAGACATATCGACCTCTGTCGTCGATTTTCGAGGATTCGCCTACAGGGGTATCCGAATATTCTGATATTTTTTAGCTCAGCAGAAGTTCACTGAAAATATTAGGTGGACTGGAAAATAATATCCTTTTTTATATAAAATTCAAACAAATAAATTTCCAACGAGTATTGAATTACAAACATGCTGTGGCTAAACAAAGTGCTTATCTTTGATAAATTTTAAAGCGAGAATTATAAACATTTTTTGTTTTTCTTTCAACAAAAAGTGGCCGCTCTATGCTTTTTTAACTTCTACCCTCCTTGGAGGATTATATTTGAAATTTTCTGAAATCGATTTTTAGGTATTCGTTAGTGTTGAATTTACAGAATGAATTCTATGGGCATCTCTTTGCTTGTTTGAGATTACTCAGGATATGCGAAAAGAAAGTTTTGGCACACTTTCCCCCCATAAGCTAAAAATTTTGAAAAATGCTCTCGAATCTAGCAGCTAAGCTAAAATACGCGCATACTTGTCATATTCCCTAGTACTAGTTTCAGTAGTTTTGGCATTGTAGAATACTGACATACGAACAAATTACATTACTTTCCAGTACACCAAATTGATTTTCAAGGGGGGGGGGGTACAGCGTTGGTCGAACACACTAATTTTAGTTTGTTTATCGAAAGAACCTGGTAGTAGATTTTTTGTAGAGAGCCCAGAGAGATATTCGAACTCACGCATATTTTATTAGCTTACCAAAGAGCAACTGATAGCAAATGTTTAAGGCGGCCCCACATCAGTGGCCAGACTCAGTGATGTTGTTTTTAGATTATGGTGGATTAAATGATTTTACTAATATTTTCTTATTTAAAGTAACAGTCACTGTACTTTTAACACCACGCAATTAGTGTTGGAGACATTATCAAACAGCCGACTACTTTGATAACTGCTCAATGTAATTTACCACATGTACTGGCACTATTGGGAATTATACTTAATTATCGAAGATTAAAGAAAATATCCGTTTTTATATAACATGTATGTGTTATATAATTACTACGTATGTGTGCTACAGTTCAGACTCGTACTATTTATAATTTATACATTCAGAATGAAAAATCTTCAACCTTATTATTTTCAAAAAGAGCTTTTAAAAGAGAACCTTTTATATAAAACGTCTATTTATAATGAGAATGAAGGCAGACTTCGCCGTATCGACAGCACTTATAGATAATTTTTATCTGTCGTGTTTCATGCATTTGTTTTACTTTAAAATTCTCTTTTTTATTACTTGCTATGGCGTGTTGGAAATATTCTTGCTCGATTATACTCGTTTCCCCACATCACTTTGAAAATAACATTAATCATTTTGACCTTAACTTAAAAATTCAAAAGCCCAGCAATTTAATTTAAATTTTAGGAAAGACTGCTTGAACTTTTTTTTCCTTATGTAAGATTAGAAATTTAGATAAAGTTTTATAATTTTCTCATTAAAAAAAAAATGCATCATGTTTACATTTTCTCCACATGCATTCTGTTTACAATGTTGTACATGTGTTATAAAAGTATTGCAGTAATGTAGTTAATTTAAATTTCTTTTCTATTTAAGCACATGATTTATCAAATGAAATATATACATTTTCTGTACAAAGGCACACCTCTGCATACTTCAGCATTACTTTTAATATGAATTACTTTTAATAAAGTGCCAGTAAAGACACTAAGACCATCAAGACACTAAATATGAGTAACTTCACATGCTTATTAGAATTTTAAGTCTAGTAAAAAGCAAACTACATAAGTGACTTTTAATTACACGACGGTGTGAAGGGTGTAACATTTTCCAAAGGGTTTCAAAACTATGTTTTATTGTTTTCTTTTTGCGTGAATTGAGACGTTTGCATCACCTATGACGATACGTCTTGGGATGCGGATTTCAAAAGCTAGATCCCTCATTTGGAATTGGTAGAAAATTACGAGACCACTTAAAGGGCAACGATGGTCTGCTTAATAGGTGCCCTCATAATGAAATTACAAACTTCTGCGGCCCTTATAGTGGTCAATCCCCCAGCAAGCTGATGACTCGATCATTAGAGAGAAAAAAAAAACATTAGGTATGACAAATGTTTACATATGGAAGGGAAGAGTCCGCTAGATTAAAAGTATGCATCAAATTTAGAATTAATTCAAAGCTTTCATAGTACTTAAAGTTAAGAAATTGTGACTCATCAGAGCCTTAGAAATAGAAAAAATAATAATAAAACAATTTAAAAAAATAAAGCCTATCCCCCCCCCCCCCGAGCCTGTCAGAATCGCTTTTTCTCGCAGTGCATCTGTCTATAATGTTCTCAAATAGATTAAAGTACTATGAATAGTACGTAGCGTTTATTCTGGTTATGTAGTTCCAGAGCAAATGAAAATATTTTAACTCATATCTGGTAATTACACATGTATGCTTCTTTGAGACTAAGAAGTTTTTAAAATTTCAATTTCCTGAAAATTCCTCCTGAACATTCATTTATTCCGCGTTTTCTTATCTTTTGTTCATTTATATTCATCATACACTCATTACATCAAAACTAATTTTAAAAGATTCATAATATTTTACGGGAAGCGTATCTGCAGACGTCTGTAGCCGTTATGAACAACGGACATTTTGAAAGATATTAATCAAATTGCTCACGTTGCATTAAAGAAATGTTTGAAATCAATATCGTTTCATCTATTTTTATCCCATCCGCTTGCAACTTCTGCTATTGATTATCTAGGGCTCCAATCTAATTATTCTGAAGTAGTATATAATGAACTTTAAAAAATTTCACATTTAATAATGAACGTGTGGCAAAATTTGTAAGATCAAACCAATTATCCCACAGAGACTTTTCAGATTCTGACTTTAATAATCTTTGTTTATGTTTTAAAAATTATTACAAGTACAAAAATAAATTATCCTTTACATTTACAAATCTTGCATATTATTGTATTATCCTTGACTGTTTTTTATTTTACATTTAAATCTGAAGATAAAACTTTCAAAAAATCAACAGTAAAATTAATTCAAATTATATTCTAAGTGTTGCATGCTGAAATAAATGGGCGTAGATGAATTTAAGAAGTGGATGATACGTTAAAAGTGCACTTCTATAGGGTACAATAATCTACAACTGTAACATTATGTTATCTCAAATATGCAGCTCATGCTTTCGTATGACTTAAGTTATTTCAAATAGCGTTCATTTTATTTGTTTGTTTTCGTTCACAACATTTTCGTCCAAGTTGTTTTCGGTCTTTTATTTTTAGGTGTGCCATTTAATAACCCTAGCTAGATGACGATTTTCATAACAAGCAGTTGTATATGTTAATAGAAATAATTTTATAAGGGCATTTTAAAGGGGTATAAAGGTATGTATGACCTCTAAATGTTTTTAACGTTTTCCAATAAATTTGAAAAGCATTTATCATATGGAGTTGTCTGTCTGTCCGACCTTACTACTACCGTAATTATAGTAAATACGCATTCATTTCTACAATTTATGTACATACATGTTATTACTACCTACAAAACATGTACTCTTTTGAAAATTATGCATGTATTACTTATAGTTCTTTCATGACAGCACCCAAATAATTCCAGTTCGTGACGCTTTATGGCAGCCATTGTCTAAAGTGTATTTTAGATGTATTCGTTTACTTCGAACAAAATAAAAGTGATATATGTTAATAACGATTAAAGTATAATAATCTCCATAGAAAATAGTATATAAAGCATTTGTAGCACATCTACAGTAGTGCACAAAAGAATATTAATATATTGCGTTCTATGGCAGTTTCGGTATACCGGATGACCAAAGAGTCCACAAAAACTTTTAAAATCATTAAAAAGAACAAATAATGATAGAAAATTGCGGTTTGCAGCAATAGGTTTAGCGGGTGATGGGATTTTATTTTAATGACAAGAAAGGTTGTAGTTCCAAATATTACCGATAGGTGACGTTGGCATGTATAATGGGAAGCATGTTTCCAATTAAAATTGTTCTCTTTTAATGAATTTTTGAAGTTTTCAAGAACTTTTAACGCATCTTCTTACATTAAAATTTAAAAATTCATTAAAAGAGAACAAATATGCAAAATTGCGGCTTGCATGGATAAGATTAGAGAGACTTCGGATTTTTTTTTAATTGGAAACTTGGTTCCCATTTTGCATGCCAGAGCCACCTATCGGTTACATTTGGATAAACAACCTTTCCTGTCATTAAAACAAATCCCATCACCCGCTAAACCTATTGGTGCAAACCGCAATTTCCTATCATTCTTTGTTCTTTTTTAATGATTTTTTAAAGATTTTAAGGACTTTTTGGTCATCCGGTATAATCCACAGTATACAATAAGCATGTAAAAGCTTATATCAGCTAACTCTTCATTAAAAATTTGGATATTGAATCAAAAATTTCTTTTACAGTTTATCACAAAGTCACATTAATAATTACATATAGAATTTTTGAGGTTATCTGCAAAATCTATGCCAATTTGTTTACGGTACATTGCCAAATTTGGGCCAAAAGAGGCATTCGTGTAGGCATTTTGCAAATTTTGTTTCAAAAATAATTTTTATTAAATCTCAACAATTAATAAATTGAATAAAATGCAATTCGTTATGAAAAGTATTATGAAAAACTATACCTAACTAAAACGTCTTATATTCAGTACCATTAAATAGGTAGAAATACTCTGCTTTATAGTTCTTTTTTTTTTTTTTTGCTAAAGAATGTACAAGACCAATGATATTTAGCTTGTTTAGTAGAGTATCTATAGCAACATGAATAGCACGGTCATTAGTGCAAATACTATAACTTCGGGTATAATTTTGCCTGCAACACGTCCCAACCTAATCACAAGATTGACACATAAAATATCATTCTCGAATCTTGGCTTTTTCTTCTTTCTTTTTCGGTATATATTTCGGTTAGAATCTAATATTGACTTAGTTGAATAATTTAAAAATTTCGCTACTATCTACTTCTAAAACTTTCACGAGCAAAAAATGCAACAAAAAAATCATCTTACAAAATCAATAAAGCCTTAATTATGAGTATTTTTTGCTTTTAAATTGTCTCTTTTCTTTCAAGTGATATATTACACTTTTTTTTCTTTATAAAGAGCATCATGTAGTCATTTGTTGCTTACTGCTTTTCTAAATAAAAATATCGATAGATTTTTCAAAATTTCTATACAAGTGGGTAATTTTAAATGTTATTTCTTCAAATGTCGTTTTAAACTAATTTAAAATAATGGAAATATTTAAATTTTCAATAACAATATGTTCCTTGAAATTTATTATAGATAAATTATACTATTTATTCTTCCTTTTGAATAAATCTCTTTAAATAATTTGATGGACCATCCAATTTCTAAGAAGCTTTAAAAATTTTTAATTTGTAGATTATGTTTGTTACTTATTAATTTGTTTTGTCCCTGTGAGTTATAGCAAATACCACGCTAGTTTAACTATATTAGTATTACGTCAAATTGTCAGCTGTACTTCAGAACTGCAGAGGGTCTAAAGGAATGCAAACGTTTTTCTCGGGATTTCACTCTCACCTCTTAGTGGTATATATCAATTGCTCAGAGATTGACCGATAGTAGCAGCGCACTATAACTCACTTGTTTTTATTTTTTTAACATATATACGTGTTCAGAAACACATAGCAATGTAGGATCGAACACGTTGTCTTAAGGCACCCTTTAATGATTACTTCGGAAGTAGTGCTTGTCTAACTTTTTAATCGAATATCAAAAGCATTGGCATTTTCTTCGAATTAAATGAAATAGAATATGTAAAGCATCCATCTTAGTAACAGCATTCTGCGAAATATGCATGTTTTTCACATCTATATGTTCGGAAAGTTCACCATTACTTTAAAATCTTATACATCAGGGCAATGTTTCCTACTCCTAATTGCTATGTGTTTCTGGACCGTTTCGGTTCCCTCAACCACCTCTTAAAGATTTTTCACAAGAGTTTTAAAACACCCTGTGTATAAGTAAATTATTCAGTAAATATAAAATAATAGAAAATGATCGAAATTACATACGCACTACACACAAAATTGGTGAAAATATTATTCTCACAATAGTTTTTTTACTGAACAATAATTTCTCCTTAATACTCCATTGAAGAAGTATGGGCTTTTGGCATTATTTCAGAAATACTGCGATTCTATCCGGAGCTTCTCGTAAACTTTTTTGAACGTGTGTATCAACAGGTTTATTCTCACATATTTAGATTATTATGCTGAAATATTTTTAGTTGTAAGATACTTTTATAGTTTTTTCCCCGCAATTGTATTTAAATAGCAATTAACGTCAGAGAAATTTTCAAAAGAAGATTCTTTGGAAAAAACGAAAATATTTCTGATGGTGTTTATGATATTACAAAAAGGTTATTGGTGAGGGGGAAGTGAAGTGAATCATTTTTGAATTACAATATTTTAATTAGACTTGTATTGTAATTCCGAACATTCTAATGCATATATAAGTTGTATTAGGATTTTCGGAAGCGTACTTAAAACAAAGCTTCTAGGTACTAAATTCTTTATATTTTAATTCTCCAACGTAGTGCAAATGAGGACTTTTGTGGTCTCTATGTGGTTAAATAATGATACGGTGTTATTCAATTTTAACTTTTAAATCGTTGAAATCTCAACTCAGTTGTTTTTATTTTTGCTATACAATACATGCACATATTATTTAACAAGAATTTCATAAAAAAAATCTGGTAATAGTGTTTTTCTATTCAACATTCATGTGGCTATCTCTTTAGAAGAGAAAAAAGTCGGTCATAGGTGCAGCACGTTCAAATAAATAAAATTTTAAAAGTTTTAAAGGTATATATGTATTTTTGTATTTATGATCTCAATTTTATACAAAACCGATCGAACACTTAAAAAATGATAAGTAGAATCATTATTTAGACGATTTTCCAGCCATATTCAAATCACTTTTATAAAAAAATGAAAGCAGGTGTAACTAAAGTTTCAGTATTTAAAGATTTTTAGAATTATAATAAATAAGGATTCGCTCTATATACACTGTGTTCAGTGCTAATGGTTCCCAATTGATATTTAATAAACCGTTAGTCATAGACACATAGTTATTCCACTTACAAAAATGTTCTAACGTATATTATCTATTATATCAGAAACAATCGAAGTCAATAAATTAATTCCCATAAAAATTACTAAATTTAAGTTTTTATACGGTTACCGGTCCTATCAGTTATATTTAGTTAAAAAAATTCCTTTATATAGTTTCAGGCACAAAATAAAAATCGTCCTTCTACGACCAAAATTCTTCTTCGACCAAAGTTACAGCTTCTTTAAGTTAGATCACTTTTTGAGGAGGGTATATCAAAAGGGGTTGCATAGAAAATGAATTTGAGGAAAATTAATGTCCATGGTTTTGAGTTTTGTAATATTTCTTAGCAATTTCATTAACTATTTTATGAATGTAGATTGCAATAAAGAAGATTAACGTTTAACTATGTGTATCCAATAGACGAACATAAAAATATAGTTTATACTCAATTTTTAAATAAACTTGTATTAGATGAGAGTAAAATGGAAAAAAGGGAATAAAAAACTTCATTAAACATTAAATTAAAAAATGAAACATTTTGAAATACGAATGTATACATTGTAGAAACTTAAAATAATATTATAAGTCCTGTTTGTGCAATATTTGTTCAAAGTAGCTTCCTTCTACTTCAATGCAAATATGCATCCACGTAGAAAAATATTTCTGTAATTTGCGTAGCACACGCAGTGATACGCATCTGTATGATACACATATGCGATTTAGTAAGTCTGATCCCAGATAATTTTTTATAGAGCGTCACTATAACCCTCTGCTTAATGATCAGTGTTCTGTAGTTTTGCTTCTGTCTCCGCATTATGCCAGAAAATGAAATTAAAACCTATAGCTAAAAATTTCAATATTTATATGGTTTCTTAACGTTCTACCATAACCGGGTATTTTTAAACGTGGAAAAGTGACTTAAGTCAAAATATTTACTACTCCATAAATCGGTGAATTTTGGTTACAGAAGGACGAATTTTTTATTGTGCATGATAATGTATACAGAATTTTTTTTTCCAAATATAACTGATAGGAACAGGACACCGTATAAAAATTTAAATTTCGTAATTTTTGTAGGAATTGGTTTATTGATTTCGATTGTTTCTGATATAATAGATTATACAGCTTAAAGCATTTTTGTAACTGGAACTCTTGTGTCTCCGACTAACGGTTTAGGAAATAGCCATTGGGCACCGTTATCACTAGACACAACATATAATGAACATTGTTAATTATAAGTTGTAGACATTATACCAACTTCAATATGTGCATTAAAAATTTTAATACATAGCTGAATTTTATTATTAAGTGACTCAATTACAAAACATAGGACAATGTATTACCGGTTTGATATGGCCATTGGCTTTTCCGGCTTTAAAGCTATGAATATTTCATTGTCTTGAATCTTGAAACATAACATTATCCCACGCGACAAATAAAAACAGTATAAGCTCTCTTAAATGGCCCATGTAAGAATTTAATGGCGCGTAAAAGGATTCGATATGTTTTCGTGTTCTAATTATCTGTTATGAAGTAAAAACAATTATGTGTCGCAACAATTGTGTTGCGAAGAAATTTTTTGATAATCAATTTTGTGTATGGTATATTCTCATTTATATATAATTTATGTACATGATAATTAATGAATAAAAAAATATGCAGAAACTGCTAAACTGGTCTTTACACTTCCAATGTGACACATAGATTGACTAACTGCTTGACGAAGTTATTACTGTCGATAAAACACATTTATGTATGGTTTATGCTTAAGTTTAAAATAAAAATTACGGAAAAAAGTTTCTGAAGCTGAATTTCTAATACAACTTATTATTTAGTAAGACACAATGGAAAATACATATAAATATATTTTTTTCCATTGCATTTTAATAAATTGCATGCATATATTCTAACTATAATTTTGATTACAAAATTCACAGCATATTAAACACAACTTTTGCGTTTCAGATCTTGCATATTTTTTCACAAAACAGACCTTTACGTACATAAATATGAATAAAATATGCAAAATATGATGTTTTATGTTAAATATATATATATATATATATATATATATGTGTGTGTATGTATTGTATCGTAACCCTTCTGACGGCTCGATTAGGAATCATCTAAATTTTAATAGATATGCATTACATTACACTTCAAACAAAGTTCTAACACTATAACATCGAAAGTACCTAATTTTGGGAAAGACATTTTCCTAAATATCTTCCTTTCCAACAAATTGCGCCTTAAATATTTAGAGGAGAGAGCGTAAAATAAGGATATTACAAAGTGTCTTGCTATAATATCTCCCCAAATTATCTTTGATGCAAGAATCTCTTGTATAACCAAGTTACTGCTACCAAATATAAAATTCATCAACTTGACGCTTTTTCCCAGAGCGGAAATTATTCGAGACATTGATATGATCTTCCAGAGAACTCCCATCAACATGAATAAAGTATTTATGCTTGGTGACAAGGAATGTTCCAAAACGTGTTAATCTAATTGCTCTTAAGTGTTTTGACAAGAGCATTTCTAACTAGATGCTTCTTCTTGCACAGTGTCTAATAATTTAGAAAGTCTTTAACTTCAAAATGCTTTTGAAAGAATGTAATTTATTCTTTTAACGATTGTGCTGTATTTGTTTAGAAGCATTTGAGCTGTTGTCCTTGTTTTAGGTTTGGTCATATGTTACCAGATTTCAAGCGAAAGAATATTTGTCAACATAATTTAAATTGATATCTATTATCAAGTATTTTCTTTTGTATGAATACAAAAATAATATAAATAGAAACATATTTATATGTGAAGTGACTCAAAGCGTTTTGTCTGCTTACAGGTAAAAGTATTACTCTGGTGATTATACAAATATAGCCAAAAATAACTTCCAGGAAAACTTACTGTTCGTACTTACTCTCCATGGATCACTTATTGGTATGACCATGTGGGTATTGATACATCACTTGCAATACCTTATTAAGGTAGCTGTAGTACATTTTGTATTAATAAACTTAGAGTAATATCCTTAACTTCCAGTTCATTAGTAAAGAGGTGTATTTTATTCATATGAAGGAAGAGAGATTTTATGTAATTGGTATATAAAAAAAATCACTGCACAAAAAGGCTCCAACACAGCTTTTCACTGACACGCCTAAAAAATTATGCATAATATATAAGATGGTATATTTTGAAATGTTTCCTTTCATTTTTCTTCAAATTACTTCCAAATTGTATTCATGTTTGTATTAGATACTATTTTAAAAGCATATGATGTTATTTTGGGTTTAACCCTTTATTCACTGAATTGGAACTGTCTAGAATATCAACATGAAACTCTATCTTTTCTCTTGTTTTAGTCAGGCAATGAAAGCTCAATACTGATTATGTAATATACAAGAAAATTGAGCAAAAATACTAATAAACACTATAGCTATACGTCAGATGACTGTTTCATAAGCAATTAATAAATTATTTTCGAAAGAATAAATCACAAACAACACTGAAGGAGTCAAGTAATACTTCGATTGACCTACTTTTGAGAAATCTTTTCGTTTAATCGTAAAATAAACGTCTGAAAATTCAAATAATGCTCATATATTTTTCATTGACTGAATATGATTATATAGTGAGCGGAAAACTAACAACTGAAAACAATCTTACTGTAACAGAAAATTGCAGTCATGATATAAGCTGAAGTGTTTGGTATTAGTTTTTGAAAGAAACGGTTACAACAAGTTAATGATTTAAAAAAAAAAAAACTGTATGTTTGAGGTACTTCTGAGTAGATAGAGGTTTAAGCAATATTCTATTTGTGGTCTTTGTAAAAGCTTAAGTGATGTTTATAAATGTCAAGTTTAAAGCAATATAAAATTACCTAGATGACTGCAAAAGGTGGTACAATAAAGCGAGAAACTGTCGTACAATAACAATATAGAGTTCAGAATACAAAATTATTTTAATTTTTAATTATTTTAATTTACCAAAATTATTTTAATTTACTATTATTACCCAAAATTATTTTAATTTACTATTTTAATTTTTTTTCAGAAGAACAGACAAAATTTCCGGAAAACTTAATATTCAACAGGTAGCCCAAAATGATCCTAGCATGTAAAATAATCCACGTATTTTTTCTTAAAGACAGGTCCTAACAACTAAATAACGCATAATCTAGTTATGTCAAGTCAAAAAGAAGCAATTACGAGTGCTCTTGAGTGAGGGTAAAATGATCCTTGTGGTTGTTTTTCAAAATTCTATTTTTTTTCGTTACTCAGTTTGGGTTATAATATTATTAAAATATGTTTATGATGCAAAATATAGTATAACACAAAGTAGCAAAATACCAACGTTTTATTTAAAAATTTATGTTATTTTATACAAGTTTTCTTCTTAAGGGAATCAGTTTGGGTTACCCTCCCCTACTTTATAGAATATTTTAAAACGTGTTTCATCTGCGCAGTGTTTTGAAGAATCTTTTCTAAAGTACGCTGTAAGTTTCATTTAACTTGCTTCACTTCTACAAATTGATTAATTGATTTAAATAGACTAATAAAAATTACGTTTTTTGTTTAGCTATGCATCATATTTGAAAGAAAATATGTTTTAAAGTAATAATGAAATAAAAGTGAGCGAAGAAAAAAAATATTATTCATTTTTATTGTACACCTGTCTCATAAATTTTCAGGTTAAAAACAGTTAAATTGAAATAAAGCTTGAAACATATATGAGCTATGGAAGCTTATATATTTTCATATCTCTTCTATAGTCTATTAACAGGTTTTTTTTTTTTTTTTTTTTGCAAAATGATATTTTCTTTTCCATATTCCTTATATTAATAGAGTTATCCAAATGAAAAAATATTCATCATGTGTGTGTGTGCATGTGAGCGTGTGTGTTGAAATAAAAAATCAGTTTCCTGTATGTAAACTTTAATTCGCTCACTGACATATAAAAAGTCATTCTTAGCTGTTAACCCATTTTTGCACTTACTTCTTCTATACAAGACACAGAAAGTAACAGAAGGAATTTTTATTTGAGAGCGTAAGTCTTCGGTTCAAATATACTGAGAGAGCAACAAGATTACCTTCCCTATATTTTTTCTTCTAATTCAGGAACTATAGACATTTCTCGAAGGCATTACTAGGCATCAAAACTAGAGTTACTTGTTTTTTTAACTTAAAATGTCGTTAGAATTAGTATAAAAGTCGATGTAAAGTTTGATCATTGTAAAACAATGTCCTCCAAATTTTGGTATTATTCACATTAATGAGTTCAGAGAGTCCACAAAGTTTGAAAAGACAATTTGTACGTAATTGTAAAAATTGTAAATAGATACTAATAATTTTAAGTTTAAAAAAGTTGTGTACATTTACGATGATTCAATGACTAAGAATTTTTTTTTTTTTTAATTTAATGGGAAGTTGGCCCAAAATGGTCCTAACGGACAAAACGATCCACATGTTTTTTTTTTGTTTTTTTTTTAAATAAATATATACAGGTAGCGCTACCTACCGGACATAAACTAGTAAGACATAAACTTAAGACATAATCTAGTTGTGCCACTTAATGAAGAAGCAATGGCGGTATTCAAGCAATCACAGCATTCCGCGACTAAATAGAAATGTTTTAAAAATTGGGTTTTATAACATCTGCTATAAAGTAAGTAGTAACTTTCCTACTTATTTAGATGTAAAGGCTTTCATGTAAAGAAATATGACTTGGTTTACTGAACGGAGTATGTTTTTAGAAGATAATTATACTTGCTAAGTTTGCTATATTTCTCGGCGTCATCCATAATATGACCTAAAATGGGCAGCCACATTGCTGGGTAAAATGATTCATCGACTGAAGAAGCTCCAATACGGGGACCTGCCATAATGGCAGCCTTTCCACCGTTTCCAAGATGCGTGACTGCCAGTACCCATTCCATTATTTAATTCACTTCTGCCTTATTGTACGCTATTAATTTTTGAATTATAATTTTGAAGTATTCCATTTTATTGTTAGTGGCACTTTTTCATTTTAAAATGTTTATAAAAAATTTATGCATACTCTATGATTGTTAAACTTATTTTATTTCATTATGTATCGCAATAAATACTTTAAAATCTTTTATTTTGTCGATAAGAAATAATTTACAATTATTTTCTAATGAAGGATCATATTGCCCGTTGGGTGAGGGCAAAATGATCCTTTAGACACTTTCTCAAATCTTTATTGTCACACTTTATTGTCAGTGTCCTTTAAAATATGTTTATGATGTAAAATATGCTTGCAAAGGGCCATAGTTTTATTCAAACATTTATGTTATTTTATACAAGTTTTTTCGTTCAAGGAATCATTTTGGGGCACTTTCCACTATTATTGTACTTTTGAAAATTCTTTATGAAAGAATTTTTTTAATCATGTCTGAAAGGTTAAATACATTTATGAAAACATTTAATAAGCACTTAAATCATTGTTTTCTCCTGGAAATTGCACAAAAAGAAAGCTATGTTTATTTTAAAAAAGAATAAAATGCACAATGAATAAATATATTTTAAATTATTTAAAATCCATTTAAATGACTAAAAAATTCCAATTTATAAAACATGCAAATTTTAATAAAATTTTTTATATAAAAGCTAAACATGTTTGGAAAAAAAAATTATCTTTCAAAGCAAAAATTCGTTTTTGGCAATTTTTGGTTGTTAAACAAACTTTCGGAGTGAATGGTCTTGTTAAGCAAAATAAATGAAATAGGGAAGGATTCAGTACACAAGGTCAGTGTTACAGTAGAACGTAGAAGAGGATGCTTAAAACTGTTTTGAAATCGAATAGTTGTTACTATAGCAACGAAAATGAAGGTGTTCAAGCATACGATAATTCATTGCAAAACTGCACTTTAAACAGACATTAAAAAAAAAAAAAAATTCTTGGAAAGCAATCTATTTTGCAGATAGTTCGTTTAAAATAAATTAAATTTCCTTTCACTTTTTAAAAATATGCGGACATATTTTACTGTGTTAAAAATATTTTTTCATGCTTCATTATTAAAAGTGAATTATTTTAATTCTAATGAATGGACTTTTAAAATCTACTAAGAGTTGCCGAACTTTACGGAATATTATTAAACCACATTCAGTAAACAGTACTTTAAATTTTGGATTTTTGCGAAATTTCGTTTAACGTGCATACTGTTTTGTAAAAATATTTTAAAAATATACTGTTTACAAAAAGTGGTTGGTTATTTTCCGTAAAGGCTGGCATCTATGCACCTACTTGTGTCACTTCGACACTGAAAATTTGAACTAGAAAAAAATTGTAAGAAATAACCATTTTATGACTAAACCTTTGCAATTGATTAAAAAAAAATCTGCAATGTATAAAAATTTCTATATTTTTAACATTTTTAAATCAAGTCTTTGATTGCATTAAATCTAAAATATTATTGTTTATAAGTTAAAGCATTTCACAATCACGAGATTGTGAATCTCGTGAAGAATTACGTATAAAGCACTCTTTCTGCACTTCATTTGTATAAACATGCATTATTTCTGAACGACGTGTCATAAACAACATAATTTCGTGTTCCAACTTTCTTGAAAGTTGTAGATAATTATATTTTTATTGGACAACTTATAAGAAGATTTGTATTTTCTACATAGAAATTGACATAATGTAAAGACATACTTTCCTACACTGGATGTTTTTACAGTTGTAATATTTATATAGAGAAAAAAAACTGAAAGTTTTAAATATTTATTTTTCTTTTTTACTTATGAAATTTCATTATTTTTTAGTTAGAGATGTTTCAGTATATTGAAATTCCATAAATTATATTCTCAAATTGAAACAATTATCATTCGTTTTTAATAAATTTATGTTTAAGTTTTAATTAATGTAGTTTTGCCATTTACAAATTTCTTTTTACGTTTATTTATGAAAAAAATTCGATTTTTATTGCGTAAATAAACGTAAATATTAGATATTGAAACTATTTTAAATTTCATTGGTAACTTTAGGCAGCAATTCTTTGAAAAGAAAAATGTTTGACTTAAGGAGAAAATGCTTTTAGAGTATAAATATTCCAAGTTCACCATTATTATTTTTTTAATTAATATCGTTATTCACCAAAAATAAAGTTTTAAAAGGAAATAACAATTATTTCCATTCGACAAATTTAATATTATTTAAATTCTCACTTAGCATAAAGAACTATTATAAATTACAAAACTTCTAATTAGAGAGATTCAAATTTCTGTTATTTAAGAAAAGCTTGGTGGTTAAAATTAAGTTGAAAACGTATTATTTACTATCATATTACATTCTTATAAATCTTCTTTATAAAATATCAATTCAACTTTATTCCACAGAGTTGAAAACGTATTATTTACTACGATATTCCATTCTTATGCTAATAATTTAACTACTTTCTTATAATGAATCTCAAAGTATAAAGTACATTTTCATGAACGTTGATTTTTTCTTACTGACAATGTCGTAAGAAACACCTAATAACATATATCATACTTAACATAGAATAAATATTTTGACTCCTTTTAATTATGTTAAATTTGTTCTAAATCTAGAAAATTATTTAAAACAATGAATTGATCCTCGCTATTAATTAAAACATTTAGCCTGTATTTTTCTGTTTCTTTTTGTAACTTTTAAAATTAATGTGCATATGTTTAATAATTTTGTGTTACATTTTATTATACTTCATTTTTTATATCAGATTTCAAATCAAGCTCACAACTACTACGGAATATAGCTAACCAATTTTAAAAACAATAATTCTTGGCTTAAAATACCGCAAAATTTTAGTTCTATGCTTTGGGGCTGGTTGCTATTTTGAAAAAAATACTAAAAGATATGCTGTTTACAAAAGTGGTTAGTTATATTCCGGAGTAGTTGGCATCTATGAACATGATACAACAATAAAGAATTACATTGTTGTAACAGATTACTTTGAAGTAACTGAAAAAGCTTTTTCAGTTGTTTTACAAAACGAATCCTTCAGTAATGAAAATTATGTCAAACTTACAGTATTTAAAGATAGCCAGACGCTTTTTAGAAAAATTATTGGCGTTGTCACATGAATAAAATTTTCAAAGTATTGCAAGAATTGTGATCCATATTCAGTGAGTATAAGGTATTAAAAAAGTAAAACTTACAAAAATAACAGAAATATTTAAAAATTTATAGGAAGTAAAACCTTTAAAAATAATATACGACTGATAGTATTAAACATAATTTTTTTGTATTTTTATGTAATCTTAAAACTGTATTTTATATGCTATTCTTTTGAGATACAAAATATTCCATATTAATTTTTTTTTTTTTTTGAAGACAACTAGCTTATTTAAAAACATTCAAATTGATTTATTATGATAAGAAAAAAATCTAAAATTTTAAAAGATATTCATGAGGATTATACTCATCTGTTAATTTGTTTCCTCTAACATTCAGTATCACAAACTTCCTAATAAATACTAGGGATAAATCAGCACAAAAATAAGTTACCTGTTTGAAACTCCTATACATCAACTGTATTTCTTTCTTAGAAAATTTTGTTTTCCTGCAAAGCTCTTCTAAACAATTAGTACTGGTATAAGGTAGCAGATATCTTGGATGATCCATGGACGGCGCTTTCCTGGTTTCCTTAGCGGCCCCTGAGCGCCGATTCGGCGGTGTCAGAGCGCCCAGTTCTCCGCCACTCTATTCTACTCCCCCACTAAATCTAAGCCTAATTCGTTGTGGCTGACTAAATCTGCGCTCGGCTTATGTCAGCTGGTAAAAATTCGTGTTTGATGCTTCCGAATGCAACATGTCAGCTTAGATTTATTAGAGCGAGCGCTTGTGAGCGAGTTGAAGTGCTGAAGATACTTTAAAATGCAAACCGCATCGTTTTGGCCGCGAGAACATAATGCCAGAGACTTGGTGGAGTTTGTTCGTGTGAGGTAGGGAAAATGTCGCCAAGGCGCCGCCGGTGTTGCTCTCCGAGCTCCCAGATCAGATCTATGAATTTCTGACAAGCAGCTTCTTAAACATTATTGACGTTACTCTCAAGGCGTAATTTAAGAAATGGCACCTGGCAATTGTAAATAAATTAGGTATAACGATAGAAAATATCACTACACTTAGTTTTATATTTTCGCGTTGATGTATTTCTTTAAACTACATAGAATGCCGTGCTTTAAAATATGAATATGAAAATGATTTTGCTGATTCCATCTTATTTAAAGCATAATATTAAATTTTGATTAAAAAAATCATGTGAGTTAGCTCTGAATATTTCAAATATTTCAAATAAGTATTTAATGGTTGAATGAAAACATCTCACATTTTATTTGGTGCATTGTTCTCTAATTTAGTAATTACTGATATCAAAAATCGTTACTCTTATAGTTTGGATAATTCTACATGTATAGTTTTTCATATAGAATAATTCTATCGAAAAGCTAAATGCAATTCAAACAATATGTATCACACGATGTAAAATAATGTTTTTATCTATGTATTTATTTTATTCATTTATTTTCCGCTTTTTTTATTCTTTTGTTGTTGTTGCTGAATAGGATCTTAGAAAATATATTTTAAAACGGTGCACCCATATGTGGCTAAATTTAGACACTAACGTTACGTAAGCGCTCAATTATAACATCTCCTTTTAAAATCCAGCTTCAGCGCCAAATATGGAGTTTTGTTGTGGGTTATTGCACGTGCAGCTGACGCAAGCTCTTTTCATCTCACGCGCAAGCTGACAATAAGAGAATATATTTCGTGGCGCTCAATTTATTTCGCAACTCTGCAGGGAAAACTTACTCCTCGCGTTATTTGGTTATTTAAAAAAAAAGTGGGGTGCAGAAGATTTTGGTTTGAGGGTGCATCGTGTTTGCTTTCAGGATCAATCCGAAAAGCTTGACTTAATGGCATCCCTATGATAAATAAAAGACCCGGACTTAAAAATATGGCAGTTTTGTATCGCGCCACAGAGCGTTCTCAATTGCTGCGTGCCTTCAAGGATTTTTCCATAAATTGCTTACGCTGCCTCTTAATATAGATTGAGGTCATGTTTGTAAAAGAATGAATTTATCTCAAATACTTACGGACAGTTTTCTTATTCTGACATTAATTTTTTGCAAATGAATCTGGAATTAATTTCTCGAATACTAAGTATTTCTTATCCTATAATATCTAACCAGATTTAAATAATAGTTGGGATTATGTTGGTGAATAAGTCATTTTGTAGCATAGAATAAATATCAGGGCTTTTATATCTAAATGAGTAAGGATAATATTTATAATAAAATTTTATACTTTAATAGAAATATATAGATTGATACTAATATTTCAGTAATGGAAAAAATATGTATTATTTTATTTATATATTTATCTGCGGCACGGGCACTTATTTGACAGTTTGTAAAGGGAGAGGGGTAGCAAGTCTGGGATCTAGTCCCACAAATGTACTATATTTTAGGGTTGAACCACATCTACATTATACTAGTACGTAAGTTATTACGGTAATATATATATTTTCGCAGAGTTGGTGGGGCATGTCTCCCTACCTGCTCATAGGTATGAGTGTTCATGTCTGTAAATTCGGGAAACTACTTTATTCAAGAGTATGTAAATGCATTATTTGGGCTTCATTTCTAAATAATTCATAAAAAATACCTTTTCATTCTTACATACGTAAAAGAATTTTTTCGTAGATTAGTTACTACTTAATCTCAATGTTAAAGTTACTCAAAGTAGTTTGTATTTCGTATAAGAATGAAGTTCACGTTTATTTTTACATTTAAAAAAATTTCGTTGAAACAATATTTACACATTTAGGTTAAGTTTTTTCTGTTAGAAGTATGGTTGTTAACTAGAAAAATAAAACACTAACTATTACACAATTAAAGCCTAATAATTCTTTCTTTCCATTTCATAAAAGCAGTTCAAATTACTGATAACTTCCATTTTAAAAGTACTCCTAACAAAAGCACTTGTTTTAATACATCTATCAAGCTTAAGCAAAATTATTCCCAAGAAGAATAATTTCCATTTATAACTGTTTATGAAGATATATATTTTTTTTTGTTCGATACAGTAGTGATTTTTGACTAAAAACTAGTAGCTTTTTTGTATTTCATATCTAAAATTAGATGCACATTTCAGTAGTTTTAAAAACTGGACCTTTAACCTTTCAAGCATAGCAGAGTACGATATATTCGCTTTTTTACTTTATGATAAAAAATGAATGCCTATATTGGCAACTGCAAACTAATATAGTAGTTTGAAAATTTTCTATTATTTTATACAGTGTAGTCACTAGTCGAAGTCAGTGTGTTTTGACGAGAAATTCCACCCAAAAAGTTAAAAAAATATTTTATTAAAATAATATTTTATTTTTATTATAATATTAAACTATTATTAAGTGTAATTTTTAGTCATTTCAGCATTTTATGCCCTTAACATTTCCTACGTCCCTTTGATGTATAATGTAAACTAATAGGACATCTTTTTTAGAAAGTGTCGCCTCATTTGTCCTGAAAACTCGTGACTTTCTACAGAATAGGCTGAATAAATTAAATAAAAAACTTTGTGAAAAAAAACACATAAAATATTACTTGTAACTTGATACGATCGTTTCGATCAAAAATTCTCTCTGTCTTCATCAGTCAAAATTCCTGCAGTTGTTGCAATCAAATTTTGTAGACAGTTGATCGCCGTAATAGCACATTAGCAGTAAAATATAAAATCAGTTCCTTTTTTTCAGAGGAAGAAAGTAAATAATAATGGGCTATATATCAATTTGCTTCATGATTCTTTTAGAAAAAGTATCTATTCTTGTACATATTCACTATAAAGAATATGAAAATTGTCGATTTTATAACTCCTTATATTTAAGTTTTAGTGCTTCATATTTTTAGTAAGCAGTACACTTGATAGTAAATTTACGACGCTTATTTATTTGCATCAGTTTATCATGTGATGAATATGAGAAGTATATAGGAAACAAGTATAAAAGTATGTATATAGGATATACTTTTATAAATATATTATTTTAATTTGCCTTCTTCATGACTCCCTGTTTTTGGATAGAATACATTGGTAACTAAATTAGAAAACTACAAAAAAATTGGTAATTTTCCGAGATTCGTATAATAATTAATTGTCCGTTTTACGTAGCTTATTCCATTGTATCAATTTATCATGTAATGAACATTTCTGGAAACTATCCAATAAATATTTCTTAAACAGTAATTGAGTAAGTTGTGATGAAAATTGTGATAGTGTTTCCTTTTCATTAGATCAGTACATTATTTGGTTTCAGAAAGAAATCTTGTCACAGAAAAGTTTTCAATTATTTTCATTAACAGTTTTAGTAAAAATGTTATTCAAGATGACATCACTAACCAATTCTATCTTATCTTTTTTAGTACAAATATTGCAATATTTTGATTCTGCCTTTTGTGTGATATAAAATCTTTCATGTTTCAAATAGCAACTCTTTAAAAGAAATTCGATAAAAATATTTGCAACACCAAACAACACAAAATTTATTTATTTTATGATATGTAGAGAACATGTTTTAAACGTCTGATAATGCTCTACTTTCGTATATTTTAAGTTATCTGCCGATCATCCAAAAAAGTTTTATTACCAGAATGTAATTTTCTGCTAATATATTTGTGGTTATAGACATTGTTTCATTGAAATAATTTCTTTTTAAAGGAATTAGATGTGCAATTTTTGGTACGCTTAATGGCTATGAAATACATTACAAGTTCGGTTTCACTCATATTCCAAAAATGTCGAAATAAGCAACTGAAATGCAGTAGAATATACGAAAGGGCACTATGTGAAAAGTAGTGCGAAGAACAGAACATGTAAAACGTGCATTTGTCTACATCTCTTATTTTCAAAAGTCTGTGGCATAAAATTCACATCCAAAAAGGGGTAAAGTCATATTTTGGGAAAACTACCTAACGTCACTATTCAGTAATAGACGCTGATGATGCAGAAGTGTTTCTTCGTACTGTAAGGAGCACGCTCTACAGATTCTAATGCTTTTTTCGTGCACCTTCAACCGTTTTCGAAATTAGAATAGTAAGTTCTTCGCTTGCCAATGTGTGGTGCTATAACTGCCTTCATAGCGCATTTATTCAAGTTGAACTTGTGTAAATACGCTATACGTAAACATACAGCGCATTTTTTTCTGAATTTTTAAGATAATCGTTGTCTTATTTGAGATAAGTTTTGAAAATCAAGCAATCTTACAATTTTTCAAAAGAATACTTTTTAATGTATTTTTTTAAATATATTCTTTTGAAAAGAAGTTTTATCATAAATTTCAGTGCATATTAATTATGTATATTTTACTTGCATTTTCTGTGTCATTTTCCTTTTTCTTTATGCTAATACTGTATAAAGAAAATGCTGTTTAACTTTTCATTTAAAAAACTGTTAGGGGTTGTTTCCACAAGAAAATAAACTTAAAAATGCCACAAAATTCCATGTATTTCATTTTCAGAAAAATAAATAATAGAGAGAAAAATGTTAAAAATTGCAAAAATCGTATTTCCAACTACAACTGTCGGGGTAAAAGATAAAAATATCATTCTTTTACCAATAAAAAAAACCGTTTTGTTTTCAAAAGCGTCTTTTATTCTTTCCTTTGTTACAAAGCTGTAATAAAAATAATAAGAATTGTAATCAAGTTTGTCGTATGAATAGATTAAAGAGTTGATTGATTTAGTGGCATTATATTCTTAAAAAAAATCAATTATAAAGAAGAAAAAAGAACGCTTCACTTAATAAGGTTGTAGAGAGTCATTCATTTTCTTCTATTTCCTGGAGAAACCTTATAATCAAAGTGACTTACTCAGCGTTTAAGGAAAGGAAAAGAAAATAAGTAGATGCAGTAAAACAAAACTTTTAAAAAATATCACAAAGTGATGAAAAAGGAGTAATTTCCTTGAAATTGTCTTCTTTGAGCCTAGAAACCCCAATATATTGATTTATTTACTTCCCTTGTATTTTTTCTCCGCTTTCTTGGGCACATATTTGAATATTTGAATATTTGCACATTTTTTTTATTCATGAAGTTATCTCTACTTACCTTAATTGAGTTACAAGCTTGTAACTTTGATAAAGTAAGACAAACTATGTATATGCGTAATTAACTACAAAATCTGATACGTAAATGTGAATATTATATTTTAAATGCTATTAATATTTTGAAAATTTCTTTTTTCTTTTTTTAGATTTTTTGTCTGTTATATAGGGTGAATTTGGCATAATCTGCCAAACGAAAAGGGGTTAAAGAGCAGCCCATGTGGAACATAAAGAAACCCTGTCCTATCTCTAACCGTTTCCGAGTAATGGTGGATAGAAGGAAATACTGTATTTTGTTATACCGCCTGAAAAAAACAAATTTGTAAGGTTTCTGAAAGTCTTACGTTCAAAATAAGTACATATTTAGAAAGAGCAGCCATTTACATCCGGATATCTCTGTTTTATGAGGAGCTACTAGCGCTGAAACTTTGACGAAGTTAAAATTCGAATTGTAGCCAAAAACTGTAACCGGCGACTCCGCAAACACCCTTTTAGCCAGAAGCGTTCAAAAGTCCCCAAAACTGGTCCATTCCACAAGCTTTAAAATGAGCCTACAATAAAGCATATTGGTGTTCTAGATCAGGAGAAATGCAATATTTTGTCTGCAATACATCACCAAAGTCGGCATACTAGATACCGGGTAAATTAAATGCATATAAATCTGTTACTAACTATATGTACATAGTATGTGTTTTCATCATACTTGTGGTGGTTTTTTACAGCAGTGGTTAAAATTTGAGGAAAACTAAAGCCTAAGATGATCGTACAGTGGTAGTATGCCGCGCATAACCTGCCTGGCAAGTACTCCTAGTATTACGCTGAAAAAATTGAAAAATGATTGATATACACCAAAACACTAAAAAACTAAAGACTCTATGAATTGCAACTAAATACCATTTATTCTTAGTCATTCCATTAATATTAATTAACAGACGATATTGACATAATTTTAAACTTAAACATGTCTGGGGGAGATGTGGTTTTGGAGGATAAGGGGTATCCACAAAAGTTTTGAGACGCAAATAATAAATAGATTACTGGGAATATTCACCATTCTGATGAGGTAGCCGTCTTTACACAAGACACGATCGACGCGTGCCCTCTTGGAACCGCTGTCTTTCTCTTAAGCCATCATCTGGCCTCTGATTCCATGTTTCTTTTGAACACAACTTGATCATATTGATTCGAAGCACACACTGATTTTTTAAGTCCGTTCACACCTTTTTCAAACTCTCTTCTGCTTCTTTTTCTCTCGCACACTCGTTCTGTCGTCTTTTTTTTTTTTCTTCTCCCACGGGGTTGTTTCCTCTTTTCTTACCCCCTCTTACATCATTGGCTGGAGTTTCTGATTTGTTCGTCTCGGGGAATTAATGCATCCTCTCGTCGAATCCCAGACATGTAGGTGGATCATTCGGGAATATACCCCGCCAAATTTGCATATCATTTTCGGCCATAAATATTTTCGGCCATAAATATTTTAACGTTGACAGTTCATTGTGCTATAGTGTCCAGACTGTCCATTGCCTGGCGCCTCTTCTAATTTACGGTCTACTTGTGTGGTCTTCCCATGGGAACCGTCTCAAAATTATATTTTACTGCTGTTTCACTTCACCACAATACTAGTACATGTAAGATACGCATTGGTAATTTCTTTGCATATCCCTTTGTGGAAAACGTCATACTTCTTTTGTTTCCATTGCTGTATTTCTAAACTTAATAAAATGCTACTTTTCTTCTTTGGATTTATAGCTTTCGTCTTTGCATCTGACAAAACAGCAAGCTCAAGCCGAACATGATATTAAAAACATGAAAGACCATAGCCCCTGTGAGTCTCCTTATTCGACGAACGCCGATTTCGGTGATGTATTGCAAGCAAAAGATTACATTTCTCCTGATCTAGCACACCATTGTGCTTTATTGTGGGCTCATTCTAAAGTTTGTGAAATGGACGGGTTTTTGGGACATTTGACCGCTTTTAGCTAAAAGGGTGTTTGTGGAATCGCTGGTTGCAGTTTTTGGCTACAATTCGAATTTTAACTTCCAATGTTTCAGCACTTGTAGCTCCTCATAAAATAGAGGTATCCTGATGTAAATGGTGCCACCCCATAGGATTTTTTCTGCTCTTTCTAAATATGTACTCACTTTGAACGTAGGTTTTCCAGAAACCTCAGAAATTTGGGTTTTTTTAGAAGGTACAAAAAAAAATTCCTTCAATCCACCTTAATTCGGAATCGGTTAGAGATAGGACAGGGTTTCTAGGGTGTTTTAAGTTCCACATGGGCTGCTCTTTCACCCATTTTCGTTTGACAGATTATGTCAAATTCACCCTGTATATAGAAATTATTCATATTTTAATCCAAATTTAAGCTAATTATGTAGGTAGTTTTGTTTTCCAAAAACATTTTTGGTTAAGACGAAACTGGTAAAAAACAAAATGTACGGGTAAAACAATATATTATGAATAATAACAGACAATTAATTGTTAATCATTTAATTCAGAATGTTTCTGCATTTTTTAAAATTTAAATTTCTTATGCATATTTTCAAAAATGTGATTTTTTTCATTGTGTTTTAAATTATTCTTTCATTTTGTTCAAAACAGTTTAGTTTTACGAAATTTAAATTTTTCCGTTGAAAAAAAAACCCAGGGGTGTATTCCAAACGAATAAATATATAGAAAATTAAGCATTACAATTATTAAATATCAACTTTTGTTGGAACAAAGGTAAAGCTTTATATAAAGAATTTATGAAAGTTTGAATGTATGTTAAAAAAGTTATTATTTATCCAACTTGCAATATACGAGTTGCGAAAATAATAACTTTATATAGACTAAATATTGCATATATGTGTATAACAAATAATAATGTCTATGAATAACAAAAAATAAAAGGTTATGTAATGTTCTAATATACTTTTTGTATAAATTTGAATTAAAAAGTAATTTTAGAATTTCATTATTACCCATAATGTTTATGTAATATATATAGAGAGGTTTTTCAGAGAAAAAGTGTCTTTAAATCATTAATATTTATATCATTAATCAGTGGTCCGTCAATCAAATTATTTCTGTAATCACGTTAACTTTGAAATGGTTATTATTTATTTTCATGAAAAAAATTAAAACTTAACTTTTATGAATCAAAATCAAATATTTTAGAAAGATTTAAAAAATCTGTTGCATCTTATTAAAAAAGTTTTTCCTGGTCTTTCAAAACGTTCTCATATCTTTTAATTATTATTTAATTTAATTTTATTTTTTTTAGTCATCTTGTTTTTTTATAGTCAAGAATCATGAAATAAATTAACCATAGTGGTACTTATATTCTCTTTTTAAATAAACCTTAAGCGTTTTTTTTATTTATCTTGCACAGAAAACTAAAATAAACTACGTCTCAATACGGATTCTTTATTTTTATAACTGCAATTCATTTTTATTTATAGGAACGAACATCTCATAAAAACATTTTTTTCCATCCAGTGAAAATTATTGTCTGGTAAAAATTTGTGCTCTATTCTCTGTAACCCACAAGAAAATATTCTTTTAATATTTTCCTTTATAATTTATAGCCTAGTTTGTCTAACAAATTACATTTTCCAAGCAGCATAAGCTCTGATTCTATCATGCTTATGAAAATAAATTATCCACTTGGAAGGCATCTTTCATAAAGTATTTATTTTCTGTTCTCAACATCTTAATAAATAAGTAAAGATAAACGTTAAAATAAATCAACCACTTTATCTATAACAATGAAAATAATAAGCAGCCTAACAGCTTTTAATAATTAATAAATGATGTCCATTTGAAATGATTTTATTTTTAAATTGAGTTTTGTAAGTCTTAGTTTCCTCTTAAAATAGAATAAAAATATGAAACCACACCAAAAGAAGTAAACAGATAATACTTGCTATTTTAATTTTATGCAAGAAGATAAGTAATCAGTTTAAATGTGTTTATATTGTTTTGTGTTGCTTTGTTTTTGCGGTGTTTTGACTTAATTAATGGTTTAACTCTCAAAAACTGAGTTTGCAAGTAAACATTATTTTCAAAATTTGTACTAATTTTATAATTAAAAGGAATATTATTTCAAGGCACGGAGAAATGTATTATTTTACTCAAATAATTCTTTTGCAAGAGCTGGAACATCGAAGTTAATTAATTAACCATTTTGATCTTTAGTCATTCAATCTTTAAATTTCAGTAGTTCATTTGCATAATCATTCAGGTACAAGCTCTTAAATAATGATACAAATTTGATTTTATTTTCATTTAACGATTAAAATATCTTAATTCGTTTAATAATAGGATTTAAAATTTGATAAAATGTGGAAACATGAGGGTAATGTGGAAACGTAACTTATTTTGCGTGAAGAGAGCGTTACCCTAGAGGCGACCGTGTAAACAGTCAATTTCGTCCCTTTTCGTCGCGGCACAACACTTGGAACTACTCGTCCATTGTTGTTAATTGTTGTGCGTGGATTTTTGTTTACACTACTTTATGAAGTCTTTTGGAGGTAAGTTCGTAATATTATTTATTCTAACGTATCATAGATGTATTGTAATATTTAGCAGAGTGTTTCTAAAGTCAGCTATTGGGGAGGTATTGCTGAATTTTTCAATAAATCGGAAGCTAACGTTTATTGATACTTAAGTCGTAAAATCCAGTTTGGCCAAATTGCGGGTAACTTGGACATATATGGATGAGGGCAATGTGGAAACGTTTCCACATTGCCCTCCCCCGAACATCCATCTCATTGTTCTTGTGTGTTTTCACACCGTCTTCGTACAAGAAACAGCTTGAAGAATCCTTTTGTAAGAGTAAGACTAGTCCTTAACAGAAGCCACTTGCAGCCGTTAAGAAAACTAGAAAAATATCCAAAGCTCCTCCTCCAGTTAAAGGAAAGAAAAAACGCCTGCAGTTCAAAATGGAGTCAGATACTGAAGTCAGATACAACAAATCCTTATCTTCAGGAGAGTCCAATCTAGATCTTACAGTTGGAGTAAAAGAGCTCACCGAAAAGGACGCCCTGTGCATATTTTGTGGAAATCCATTTTCGAAAGATATCCATGGTGATCTGTGGATTCAATAGCAATTATGTGAGGAACGGAGTCACTCTGAGTGTGCCGGTACGGAAAATGACTTTTATATTTGTGATTTCTGCAAATAGGACTTACTTGCATATCACCTTTGTCTGTTCATAACAAAAAATCTTGAAAGGATTTTTTTTAACTGTAAAACTTTCAGCTTTTGTTACTTTAAATATTTTGTTGCATTTGTTTCATTTATAGATAATGTGTTCTGTGAATAAAAACATGCTATATTCCAACCATTTTGTGTGTTAGACATTGATTTACTGTAATTTTAGGATGTTTCCACATTACTCTCACTTTTTGAAAAATCGAAATATGCTAGTACATGTGCTAAATATTTTTTTGAGTACATGGTTTTTGCACTTGCAAATCAGAGTCCCATATTTCTAACATTATAAGCCATTTTGAGGCAATTTTCCAGATTACAATAACGATTCACTGATTTTTTACAAGTTAAAAATCAACTGGGTTTCCACATTTGCACCACCTTCTCTATCATTTGATCAAAAATAACCAAAAAAGGCTACTAATATACTAAAACTTAAATATACTGAAAGTTATGTTTACAGCAACATCTTTTTTAATAGAAGAGTACTTTAGTGCGATTATGACTAAATACTGTCGTCAACCTGAACAATATGCTTTCGAGCGAATAAACAAACTGAATACCATAGTAATAAATAGATATAAAAGTAAAACTGTAGACTATGAAGACATCAAATTCTTGTTAAGAAATCTGAAGATGATTTCCAGGTTAATACTGACTCATCAAATGTAATGCAAAACACAATTTCTGGAAAAAAAATAAAATTAAAAAACACGATGTACTTCAAGATTTACTCAAGGAAGTGCTTTCAAAAGTCGGGAAAAAGACTACAATTTATGTCTATAATCAAAAGTTGCTTTATGCAAGGGATTTAAAGAATTTGTATTTCACGGAGGATGATTTGTCAAATTATTTATGGTCTAACTAATCTTACTTTCAGGTAAATTAACTGTATCTTTTACCGATCAAAATATATTTTTTTATAAATAGTGCAATGTATTTTAGCAGCATTAAATGTTTAAATAATATCCATTCATTTCCATTCTTTTGAAGAAAAGCCCTTGTATCATATGGAAGAGGCACTTGGTCAAAGACGCGTCTCCAGAATGTGCAGTGCCGATGCTTCAACATGGAAGAAGCAGCACAAAGATTTAGAAATGTATCCAGGTATCTGGTTTAAAGTGAAATGTTTATTTGTGAGCACCTCCTACACTAAGGTACCATGTGCTTGAGACTGTACTGGGGTCATCATTTTCCAAGATTTTTATGGACATTAACTTGGAAGTAATCATAGTTTAAAAGACACAGTGTTATGCCACAAATCAAAATTAACGCATATTCAGTTTCAACAAAATGGTATTAATGGTCTTATTTCCTATGTACGTATAGTTTCCAGATCTTAATCCATAAAGCATTTGCATGGTTTACTTTCACAGATACTCAGCATTCTCGAAGGAAGATTTAAAGCATTGTCTTCACCAAGAGTGGAAAACTAAGGCCTACGGGGATCTGAGGAAACATTCAATTCTTTTTATTAACTAAACGTGTGCTATTTCTTTCATCTTATCCAAGCATTATGTTTTTAAAAAGTCCAGTATACTTCCGTAAAATACTGCATGTATTCTTATAACACTATGTAGCAAGCATAATATACTGGTACCTACTTAAATAGACATTTATGAATGAGGTACAGCATTACTTAGCAAATCTTTTGAGAGTCCAGGAACTTTAAAATAGCAGATTCTAATATGCTATTCAATTTTAATAGCACACAGTTATATTAACTGTTCAAAATAATGCAAAAAAATAAGTTTTCTTTTATTTATTCTTGTATTGTAAAAATACCGACAAATTGGATAAGCTGAGGGTGACTGCAGAGGAAGTTGGCGTACAATAAAACATGCTATCTAAAATCAATGATATTTGTCATCGAAAATTGAAACTCGCACACCTATTATAGAAATAATGTTCCAATTACTGATTTGATTTGGAGACAATCGCATTTTTACAAGAGATACAGAAAATTATTGGATTTTCAGCACTGAAAGTAAATTTCGTTACTAAGAGTAATTTTGTTTTACTTCCTTGTTTTCATACGTATAATTATCTACTTTTCAAATATTGTGACCTTCATACTTTGAAAGCCAGAATTAAAAAACTAAATACTAGGAATTAGTAAAAGTTCATTTAGTTTCTATCCTCAAATTGGGATACAATGAAACACTTGTGGATGGCATACAATGAAATGTGTTTCATTGTAATCCGGGTGAACCCATTCACTTAAAATATGGATGTTACTGATGTTACTTAAAATAAAGATGTAGCTATTGAATATCTAGATTAAGATCACCATAGAGCACATAATGTTAACAAGTAATTGTTTTTTAATCCTACTCTATCTTCTTCAGACTCTGAAGATGGTAACAATCCAGATTGTCGTTCAACTAGCAATTCAAACAGTACAGATGATGTGCTATTCTCTGTAACACGTATGACACAAGCAGAATCGCTCTAAATGATTATGTTTTAATCAAGGAAAGTGAACTTATAAATGTAAAGAAATGTACTCTGCTGGGGATATAATTTAACTTAAATCAAACGGAATGCAATGTTCTCTACGTCTAACGACTGCGTCCAGGCTTCAAATTTGTGTGTTCTTCGGAATGATACATTTTATCCAAACAACCACCCCTTGATCCTTCAGGTGGTATAGGAAGGAAAGCAGAAATGCTAATTTTTGAATTTGATTTAAATAAGTTTAATATAAAATTAAAAACTACAGGCTAGCCCCTCTAACAAAGCATTATGTTTTCATCTTAAGCTATAACAGTTTAATTAATTTTTTTTCCAGTTAAATTTCTTATTTATGTTTCACTAATGTTTATTATAAAGCATATAAATCATTTATACTGAAATTTGAATTTTGACTTATATTATTCGAGTATTTGTGAAGTGTTTTTAAATGTTTCAATGTATTTGTATTTGGGGTACACTGAAACACTGATAGCCATTTGACTTTTGTAATTTTTTAAATATGTAAAAGCTATTACATACTCATAAAATTTCATTTAGATGAGAATAAATGTAAAAAGTGTCCATTAATTTTATTTTTGCACATTCAAATTTGTGAACAGGAAAAAAAAAGTAAATTGTGTTTCATTGTACCTCAACTTTCCCTATTTACAAAAAGACTGCCTTTTTCCATTTTATCTCCTAAGTTATACATACAGCTTGTTAGGGGTTTTTACCGTCACAATGGAATTCACCCCTTATTTATTTCCGCGTGTTTTTCGGAATTGAGAGGAAATGAATGCCTATTTTTTACACCTGTTTCACTGTTTCTCAGAATCGCATATAATGTTTTAATGCCCCAAGATTCAAAGGATGAATCTGGCAACCGATATCAATACACTTCTTCTATAACTATGAATATCTCGTAACGATACATATTTACGATGAAAGAAAAAAAAATGTTCTTAAAGTTACTGAAAAATATGAGTTTGCAATTCATTTCAACTAGTAAAAGTCATAAATACATTTTTGAAGGGCAAAAAATGAGATATAAAAATGTTAATGGTGAAGTGAAACATATGTTAAAAACGTTGGGAGTTTCATAAAACTAAAGAGCATAAGTGAGGAATTCGTGATTAAATTTTTCTAGTCTGGTGCCTGATTCCTTTGAACTATGCTTGGAGAAAACGCCAGAGAAAAAGGTCACATTTTAGAATCAGATTCGTTTAATCCATGAATGGATAGCTGAAAAAATTAAGTCAGAATATTTAAGTCTATTTGCGGTAAACAGAAGTCCGTAAGCTCCAAATCTTGTTAGAGTGTCTCCAATTAAGTCAGCGTGTCATTGCTATGGTTATAAAAAAGTACTTAGAGATTGCGATACTGGTCTGGTTTATCGATTTCTTAAAAAAAAAAAAAAAAAAAAACTTGTGTTTCAAGGAAGACAATCTGTTGCAACAGGCATGGAAAGTTTTAAACTCCACTTACCACGAAAAAGCTAGAAAACTAAGATATTTTAAACATATTCGTTTCAAAAACTTAATACTTCTTTGATTTCTAATAAGAACGAATTGATGGTGACTGAAATAATAAACTATTGGTTGGTACACTTGAACAAAAAATAAACAAGCAAACAAAAACAATATTTCCAGGCCGTTTAATATCTTCCACTTAAAATTTTAAAAATATGAAGGTAACATTTTTCTCAACTAACACAAGTTCTTTTGTTTCAGCCTTTTGATTAGAGTATTATCAACAGTTTGAACTTAGGATATAGGAGCTTCTTCTCAGAAATTGTCTTTGACAGTACTAGAGCTAACCAAATCGGCATTCCTTTGAAATGTAATTTCTTCGATCATTTCAGTTCTTTAGAAATTGGAACCTGGGATCATTCTAAAATATTTTTGAAAATATCGGTAACTGCAACTATGAACGAATAGATGAAAATGAAAATGACCTTAACAATCAATACAGAACTTTATTTTCAAACTTTACTAAAGATTACGTAGAAATTTTCGAGGATTTCTGTATTGGAGAAAAGAACACAAAATTAAAAATCTCTTTCTCCAAAATACAGCGAAACAATTGCACTTTCTGACGATGATAAGAATACCATTTTTGTGAATAAAAATAATGGGAACTGCACTCAGATACAGTTAAAACACGTTTTTTCTGTGGAAGGAAACTAAGGTGCCGTAACAAAGACGAGCAATCTAATTATTCCTATTGAGAAGACTGCTTTAAATGGATTTAAACAAATATTTTTTTTCGTACTAATTATTATTACAGGTATTTTTTTCATAATTTTGACAGTTTTTAGAACATAATGTACTTAACAAAATCTGCTTACAATATTTTTGTATGCTATCTATACAGAATGTTTTTTATATAAAATTTACGCCATTAAAGAATAATTTGAAGAAACTACTAAGCATATGATTCTCATTTATATAATTTTCAAGTGATATTCTGTAATTCCGAAATTGGTTATAGCATTTAATACCTTTTGATTGAAAAAATTTTCATTCAAATTCATTTACTAGAAAATTTTAATTAAATGAAAAATTTTATGTCGGTAAAAATGTACTTAAAATTATTTTTTAGAGCAGACTGATTGTTTTTATGACAATTTTTGTTTCAAAGTAAGAAACATGTAACACGCACAATCGTGCAAGTTCGGTCAAGGATTAAAAGTGATGTTTCGTGTATGCTTCTGAACCCAGCAAAATTACTATCAAACTACCATATTCATTTGTTTAATTCTTTCGAGAGTGAATTTTCTCTTTTTTCTCATTTCCGTCGCTTAAGAAAACTCTCATTTTTATGTTTCATGATTAAAACATTTGTTATGTGGGTTAGCTTAAAAAAAAGTTTTTTTTATGGAGTATCAGCTCTTTTTTCTTCTTCTTTCTTTAAGTCTGAGGAAATAATTATGGTGTTATGTTGTAGCTATAAAATACCGGAAAAAGCAATTAAATGTGTGTATGGAAACTGAGACATAACTCATATTTAAAAAAACCCAGATATATACGTAAATAAATTAATTTAGGTTTGAATTTAATACCCCATATATACAAGGTGGCCATAATTAAACTGCAAGTGTTCAAGGGATGCTGAAGAAAAACTACCGGGAATATTCCAGTGGAATTTGGTATCTACGCGTTTCAGAACATGCGCAATTCAAATATGCAAAAAATCGCCATTTTCACCCTATAGATGGCGCTGTATTTATGCACCACGATATTTATGCAGGATGGAAAACCCTTCACATCGCTAAAGCTGTTAAAATGTTGCTACATGATACCTTTGTTGCGGAGAGTCATAAGCAGAGGTTTCGACAACGCTTATGTTACGCCCTCTATGTTCACCGGAACTTAAACCTTGCGATTTTTATCTGTGGGGACATCTGAAAGATATGGTTTATAGAGAACGACATGCTTCTGTTGCTGAATTTAAATCTAGCAGAACGAGACACGTGAGGTGTGTTACACCAGAGATTAAATGCGACGGTGGACCATGCTGTTTTACGTTTTCAGCATGTGTTTGCATCTAGTGGTTCACATATTGAGCACATCATGTGATAATTTCATTGAATAAATAATGGTTTAATTGTTTCCAAAGCGTCTTAATGGACTGTTTAATTTGTGATCTTAATTTACGTTAATTTTTGATTATAAGATACAATAAAAATTTAATTACTGAAGCGAATTATATGTAATTTGCTGCTGTAAATAATGTAACTGTACTGTCTATCGGTTTCAGACGTTGTATATGCCACCGGTGAGCGTTGAAATACGGTACAGCGCCATCTATAGGGTGAAAACGGCGATTATTTTTTTTTTCATATCTGAATTGCGCATGTTCTGAAACGTGTGGATACCAAATTTCACTGTAATATTCCCGGTAGTTTTCTCTCCAGTACCCCTTAAACACTTGCAGTTTAAGTTTGGCCAGCCTGTACCTTAGAGCTACTATTAACAGCTATTATTTTATTATTAACAGCTTTAGCAGAATAATATCTTTATCCAATTAGTTTTTAACTTCAACTACTTAGCCCAGTTTTTCAAAATAAAGATGCCTTAAAAATGATGGATTTTGTCTATAAGATGGATGGTTATTGTTATGTGATTTGTTATCTTTATTATTTGAATCACGTTAACGATTCCCCGTTACAGACCCTCTTCATAGCGTGCCTTATAGTTGCATTAATCCATAACTATGATTTATTGCCACTTGAAATCCACTTACCTATTGCCTCATAACATTTGCTCCAAACTTGAAATGTCGATTGGAATTCGCTCAAAAGGGAAGCTAGCGGGCTCAGCTTAATTATAATTGCAATCGTATAATTCTGTTAGATAAGTTGTTAGGTTCATTTCCTTTCCACTTCTGAGATGCACTATATAACCTATGAACCCGTATGTAAATAAATGGCAATTAAATCATTTCGATTTTAATTTCAGTTTCCATTTGTGGACATTGTTTCCTGTTAAGAACACTAAGTTTGTATAAAACATAAACAGCGCATTTGTGTAGTAAAATAAAATTTCAATCAGAAATTTTATTTTACTACACAAATGCGCTTATTTTACTAAACAAATTTTATATAAAATTTACAAATTAATTGTTATGACTAAATCGGAAAATCTGATTTCTTTTAATTTAAATTTGTAATTTTTGCAATTTAGAAGATACTAACAGCGTTACAGGTTATTATACATATTCTTAAATTTAGCTTCTCTTTCTAAAGTCAGTAAACTGTAAGTTAGTTTCTAAGGAGAAATTTGAATGAATTGGATTTTTAAGAAAAATTATGGAGCATGAAACTTTTGAAATGGTCTAGAAAAGAGCACTGTAAATCACCAGTGGCAGCCCAAAAGAGAAGAGGGAAAATAGTTTTTATTGGAATTTAAAGATTTCATGTGCCCTACTGTTTGTTTAATACATCCGGTGTCTATTCTAGTCAGGTATGTAAATGTAAATTGTGCCAATACATCTTGCCTTTGTTCCTTTACAATCCTTTTCTTTGCAAATGTTTTATGCCACCAACTACCGCATGCATAAATCGGTCCAACGACATAGTGCTTCAGTCCGCTGTTCAATTTTAGCAGAAAAAGAGGTTGTTGCCATTGTAATTTTTGAACTATTTTTCCTATAACCGTAACTGTGAGAGCTCTGTTTTTTTATCGCAATCTAGAGCGCATACCTTCAAATGCCAATATCTAAAATTTCTTTTTGATTGGTTAACCAAATAGACCGCTGGAGGTTCCTATTTCGGAGTAGTTTTTATAATAATCACTCTGTTTATATAGAAATACCCAATAATATGGCTAAAAGCTATCCTTATTGCATCAGCTTTTAAATACTCTTAAACTAATTTTGTATAATTGTATTATTATTGAATTCATTATTCCTTTTGCAGTTAAGCTACTGATTAGATTTTCATTTAACATGTCCAAAAACCATCTCGCTGATGCCATCTTTCTAAGTAAATATTTAACTAATTGAAATCGGCACAAATTAGGAAATTTTAGTACTACAAACAACAAACTCATGTACGAAAGCTATATAACGATACCCCCCCCCCTCCCTTCTTGCATCGTTGGTTAAAAGCAAAAAAAAAAACATTTTTTCTTATATATTGTGCAAACATAAACTGTAAAATAATTCTCTAAGTCTTTTAAAGGACAGTAAATAGAGTTGTACGTATTTTAAAGATTCACTCGAATTAACTCTCATTCCTTTGCCATATCACTTAATAATCGAAAAAATACTTTACAGCTTGTATTTAAAATTACTTTAATGGATCATACACTTACAGCTAGAGTGTATACAATATTTTGCCTAATAAAATATATTATCTTTTTTATATACATATAACCAAAACAGCATGCATTTGACAGTGACGCAACTAAGAAATTTTAAAAGAATCTGCAAGAGACGTCATAAGAGAAATTCCGAAATCGTTAAGTGTATAAAGTTTAAGATTTCTGAACTTGACAAGGCATTAAGAAAGCTACATAAAGTCACACGCCTAATGTTCCTAAGTTTATGCTAAGCTGAAGCTTGGTTGCTTTTTTTGCGTAGAAAGCAATAAATTAAAATTATTACTATTTTATTCTTCTGTGCGACAATATCTATTTCAGTTAAATTTTTAAAATAAATTAGAAAGATTTTTACCTCATTGTGTTTTTACGTAGTTTTTCAACATCGTTATGCATAAATATGAATGTGTGATTTATTCACACAGTTATCCATCTATAGAAGTATTTCTTCAACATTTTTAAATAAGTGTAGAAGGATGATGCTGGGAATACCCATAAAAAACTTTTACGTTAAAAGGTATGTTGAAAAAAGCTAAAGAAACATAATAATAACCTCTAATTATCTATGACCTAAGTATTTGTTTTCCGAAGATATTTGCCAATAACTATTTTACTAAAAATTAGTATCATCTATATTTTCACTAAAAATATAGTACATATTACATACTATATAATTACTACTAAATAAATAGCATTAATAATTATTAGATTTACATTAATTGTAGTGTCAAAAATGTATTCGAGTAATAGCAGTATTTCCTTTTTTTTTTTTTTCTTTTTTTTTTTTTTTTTTTTTTGACGAACTAATTAGGCTCTGGAAGCACGCAAAATTTGAAATATGAAACATTATTTTTTTGTAAGCCTTGTTTCACTTTTTCGGAGAAAATTGTTTTAACTATGAAACTCTAGAGCAACTTTTTACAATACTTACACACAAACACACACACACACACACACACACACACACACACACACACACACACACACACTCACACACACACACACACACACATATATATATATATAACATAATATAAATAGCTTAACTTACGTAATATGGAATCCCAAGTAAAATATTTATTAATTGGTAGCACTCAATAACAAATATAATACGTAACCATGAAAATATAATTGAAAATCCAGAGGCTATAAATATTTTAAAAGAGGGCCATCAAAGCCAAAAAGAAGTGGTATATATTAATGACTATGTCATTTTATCTCTCACCCCCTTTATTGAAAATTGTCTCAAAAATGCGACATAAAAGTAAGAATAAATTGCTGAGTATTGAATTGTTTATTTTTTTACTGTGCAATTTCTTATCCTCCTGAATTCTGCATCCCTCAATAAACAGTTATCTACTTAACTGTAACTGTGATCGCACACGCATTCTTTTTACTTCTTCTATACTTTTTTCCTTCTCGATGTTACCTTGTTATGTGATGTGCCTGTTTCTACCGCTCTAATTTAATAACGTAAATGTTATGTTAAAATCCCACGCTTACAATGTTTGAGCCATAACTCTGCCAACATTTCTAAAAGATTATGGACACCAGATGGATTAATTTATTTATTTGCTGGTTTTTAACGTTCGTTTCAAGGCTGCATCATTCATCCTCAAAATGGCGACTGGAACTTGGCGAATTTAAACGCTGAATAATAGTCCAGTTATTTGGTAGTTTTACCTGGAAAGTTTACCGGGAGTTTTGAAAATGGGCAATTTTATAGATTTCGATGTGCTCTTTCCGAATTTCAACTTTGCCCCCTCGTATCTTTGCCGCTCGCGCCGCTACATTAGAAAAATGGCACCAAAAAGCATTTTTTGACAATATCTCCTTTCCGACTCATTCCACGAAAAAAAAAATTACAAGATAAGAAACTAGAGAAAATTTCCTACAATTTACGTAATTACTGTTTTTTCGTAAAATCAGTAGTTTTGGCGTACGAGCGCCGCAAAGTGTAGTTTAGTATGCCTTTTGACCAAAAACACATTTCCATACCACCTTGTGCGGTAAAGTGAGCTGAGCGTTTTTTTTTTTTTTTTTTTTTTTTTTTTTTTCTGTCGTGGTATCCCCAGTAGGCCTAATCCACGAGCGTTTAACTAATCCTGGCGCTCTTCCTAGTCATTAAAGGATAATGGTTTACGGCGCTCGTACGCGAAAACTTGATTTTACGAAAAAAAAAGTAATTACATAAATTGTAGGAAATTTTCTCTAGTTTCTTATTTTGTATTTTTTTTTTTTTCGTGAAAGGAGTCGAAAAGGAAATATTGTCAAAAAACTGCTTTTCGGTGCCATTTTTCGAATATAGCGGCGCGAGCGGCAAAGATACGAGGGGGATAAGTTGAAATTCGGAACGAGCACATCGAAATCTATAAAATTGCCCATTTTCAAAACTCTCGGAAAACTTTCCAGGAAACCCCTTTTTTTTGAACCAAATGACTGGACTATAAAGATAATTACGAAACATGGAAAATCCAAATCAAAGCCCATTTAATAAAGAATGATGCCTGAATTTATGCATCAGCTTCAAATCCTAAACCTGAAGTTTTGGAAAATGACGAAAAATCGCAAGAAGAGTTCGATACGTGGGTCCAAATGGACGAAATAGCAAAAGCAAATATAATCCTATGTATATCGCCATCTGAACTCAAACAAATAAAAAATTGCGACACTTCATCAGATGTCTGGAAAAAACTGGGAGAAATCTATCAGTCTAAAGTACCTGCTCGTAAAGCTGCATTACTGAAACCTTTAATTCAATGTAAGATATCCGACTCGTCTAATGGAATTCACGACCATTCTTGGAAAATTCTTCGACATAGTGGGCAGACTTTCAGAAATGGATATTAAAATAGACGACGACTTGCTGACTGTAATGTTGTTATATAGCCTCCCTTCTACTTGTGAGAATTTCCGATGTGCTATAGAGTCAAAAACCATGGTACAGTGCCCAGCAAAGACACACAGGTTCTCTGAACGTCTATTAACGTTCAGAAGACGTTCAGAAAACGTCTTCCGTACGTTAATAGACGTTCAGAGAACCTGCGTGTGTTTGCTGGGGCGGTAATATCACTGAAAATGATAGACGGCCGAAGTGTGAAGGTCCCGGGTTCGGGTCCCATCGCGCCGTCGTCGATCTAACGATCTAGAGTTTTGGTAGATTTTCTCCAGATGTAACGTGAATACGCGTTAGAACCCCTTAGAAAGTCCTCCTACCAAGGCATCCCTCATCTTAGGCAGATACCCCTCGCGTATGTTTGCCTTAATTACACACAATCAATAGAGTCAAGAGATGGGCTTCCGAAACCAGAAATACTCAGAATCAAAGTAGTGGAAGAATTCAAGGGCAGGCGTAACGATGATGGGCAAGCAGAAGACTCAGGTGCTTTCGTGGCTGCTCCTAGAAAACCTGCTTCTGAAAATACAAATTATGGAAAATACTCGGGCCAGCAGACTCATAAAATTAAGGATGCATCAAGAATAACTTGTAAAAGGTGTAAACGCATCGATTTTTAAGGGCCTGGGTTAGCGAATGTGAAAGTGGAAAAAAGAATAATTTTAAATATGACTAACAGCCTGGTATTCTTATCCACTCTGGATCACTCTCCAATAGGGTTAACAGGCGAAATACTTTTCTGATCATAATTTAGAGTGGAATTACAAAATATATAAAAATCAGTGATTTTTGCCAAAAAAATTGAAAATTACTCTAATTTCTACGAAAGCAAACTTTCATTAAAAAAATTATTTTCCTTAGTTTTGGTGTAGGGGAAACTAAAATTTAACATGTAGAAGTCAGACTTAAAAATCGTGTTGGCCGGTGTTATGTAAGTTATTTCAGTTATCATCGACCCACTTTTGCAATTAATTACAAGGAAAGATCAGGAAACCCTCCTACTTACAGTCGATGAAATAAATGTATAGAGAGAATAAAAGAAAAAGAAAAAGGGGTGCGATATAAAGTGACATAGTCAATTAATATCGTTTTAATATGGCAATAATGAAACTAAAAAATTAGGCGGGTTAAGGGGACCCCTGACGAGGCTCGGAGACCGAATATATATATATATATATATATATATATATATATATTACTTAGTAAATATAAGACGAAAGCCCCCCCCCAGCCCAGCCATTGTTATTATATAAAAAAAGTGTTAAAATGCATTTTTTTTATATAATAACAATGGCTGGCCTGGGGGGGCTTTCGTCTTATATTTACTCAGTAATATTAAACACATGTTTTCTTTTAAGCAGCTTTAATAAGCGCTATATTCAACTGTATATATATATATATATATATTACTTAAATAAAGATAAATACTCTCTCAGCTCAATGGTTAAAGGTTCTGCGATGCATAGTAACTAAAATGAAAAAAAGTAACTGTGAATATGGTGTCTCATAAAACAATGCCATCGAACACTGCTAACAAAAACATAATACATATTTATCAGCAGCCTTACACTATAAATCATCCGTAGTAGATTCAGCAAAACAAATTGCCTGAATGAAATACCTTTATTTTTTTATTAATTTTTTTAAAATTTATTAGTTCTGTTTCTTTAATGGTCAATTTTTTTATAAAATCATAGCTTTTTTTTAAATCGTAAATCCAGAGACGAGGAACAATTTCAGAGTGCAATTCCTATTTGCTGCTGCTTCTTATCTGAGATGAAATCAGAAATCGGTATAAAATACGTGCTATCTAAAAGACATACATTTCAAGTAACATTCCTGTACCCTAGGGGATATTTGTGTATTCGATTTGATGAACCGTGGATTGGGAATTCTACTTTCACGTATATATAAAAGAACATTGAATATCCTGCCGCGGACGATTGTGTAGTTTGTGTATAGAAAAATTATTGTCGCTTGATATATTCGAGCAATAGATATATCGATCAATAAAAGCTGTTCGACAGTGCTAGTTTTTTTAGGGAATTATGGAAATTTTACTTTTGTGTATTTATTTATTTTTATCTGCCGTATGTTTTGCTGCTTTTGCATCTATTGGCAAGTATCTGTAAATTTTTGTAAAAGTGATGATAAAGGTTTTCATAAAACTAGCCCACACAGAAATCTTAAATGCTTAAAGTATGAAACATATTTAACGCTAAGTGAGCATTTTTAAGTGTTTTCAAATTTACGGGGGTTTTGTTCAAAGTTAACGAAAATGCCTATTATTTTTGTGTGTTTCTTCGTGTTGAATTCAGATATCAAACAGAATATAGGCTCTATTCTTTGAACTTTCAAAACGCAGTTTCTGTTTCTCCTATACATGGTGTATCTAAATTGTTTCAACAAATCACTGTAAGCGATATGGCGCATAATAAGGAATCAGAATCATACAGCAATGTGAGGTCAAAAATGTCTTCATGTAGCTGTTAATAATCACTTTAGGAAAGTGTTGAAGCGTTTGTCGAATTTCTTAAGCAAGATTCGTACACAATTGTCTTCTTTTCAAAAATCTCACCAAAGAAATAAAGTAGAATTTTTAAACTACGAATTTTACTCGCATGTTTTCTGAGAAAGATACCGCTAGTTTTTGTCAAACAATGATCGGAAAGTTCACTGTTGTTTCAGCACTCGTTTCAAAGTGGTAATTAACAGCTACCCCCCCTCCTCGCCACTCTTGTTCTCAACCCATGCTAATCACCCCAGGGAGATTCCTTAGAAACGAGAACCTAATGAGATCGGGGGTGAGCTGGTTAAAACGGAGAATGGAAAAAAAAAAAAAAAAAAAAAAACGTTGTATAATTAATGAATGGAACTGTATTAAAAGAAATGTTTTAATTTGTTGCAAAAGTCTTATAGTTACGAGGAAAGATTTAAAAACATCAGTCATTTTGCTTTCTCCTGAAAATTGAAAGTTCGACAAATTTAAAGCATCACATCGGTGGAAGAAGCTGATGCTTGTTGTTCTACATAGCGTAAAGCCTTTTCCCAGTGATTTTGTTCCATCTTTTCAGTCATTTGAACCATTGTCAGTCCTTTTCGGAATATTTTTAATTTTAAATCAAATGAAAATGGCGAAAAACATATACGGTCGGTCAAATCGGAAATCCGGTTAAGTAGCTACTGTATCTTATTTCTATTTTTTACCTTGAACATACTTGAATTTCAAGCAACTTTTTTTCTGGTTAGTTTCATTTCATTCACTACTCACGCCACATAGCTACCATTGTTTCTCCCATCAGTTATTGAATTGCGTTTATCATTCAGATATATATTATAGAGCTTTAAAAATTATATTTATTTATCTCCCCGGGACCCTTTAATTTTCTAAGCATTTAAAACTTAAATTATCGTTTATAATTCATGAAATGATACAGATTTTCATTGCTTTTACTCCACATTGAGCAGCAAATGAAAAATTTGACTGGTTTTACTTTCACTTATTTTTTATTAACTTCTGATCATACCCCTAAAAAGTAATGATATATCCCCATACAAAAACTCTTAAAGGGTGAAAAGTTTGTGAAGCAGCATTTTACTTTATAGCTATATGACTTTTAAACATGGGTCTTGAAAATAATGATATCAAATTTTGAGTGACGCCATGGTGTGACTTTATAAGATTTGTTTTTAAATTCCATTACAAGTACTCTTGTTTTATTTTCTAAAGAAGATTTACACATTCTAGCAATGCTTTAAATTATCAAATACACTGTCGAATATATTTCACTTTCACTGAACCTATATTATGTGTTCAAATGAATTTATTTCAATAATTTGATTTATCTTTTGCATCACGCTATCCAAAAGGGCAAGTAAAAGTTACATAAATATTTACTTTCTGTCACAGTATCTAAACTGAATTAAATGTATTCAAATACATAGTGTATTACAAAGAAAACATTTCTGCAAATTTTGCTTGCCCTCTTGGATAGCGTGACGCAAAATATAAATTATTGAAATAAATTTATTTGAATGCGTAATATAGGCTCATTGAAAGTGTGATATATTTCACAGTGTAATTAATAATTAAAAGCATCGCTTGAATGTGTAAATCTTCTTTAGAAAATAAAACAAGAGTAATTGTAATGGAATTAAAAAATAAATCTTATAAAGTCACACCAGGGCATTTAAAAGTCATATAGCTATAAAGTAAAATGATGCGTCACAAACTTTTAACCCGTTAAGGGTTTTTGTATGGTACGTTTACAGTAATTTTGAGTTTGTTCTCCAGCACTGGCTTCATTCTGCAAAGTGTTGATCAAGCGTCTTTTGGTTAATCAATTGACACGACTATCAAATAATGCTAAACATACGTCAAAAAAGTCCTTCTGAAAAATACCATGAGTGATTGGAAAATTCGCGTGATGCTGCCTTGGAAGTGGCTGAATGTATTGATGGATATTCAAGTAGTGATTTAAGCAACAACATGTCACTACACGGGACGCATAAAGCTTGAGATGTAACTAACCAAGCTTTCATGTATATACGGAATGTGAAACCACACACATCACATACACGTTCTTCCTCTTTAGCATTCAAGTTGAATTGACCCTTCCAGATCTTGAAACAATATATCACTTTGGACATCCAACGGTCATTGCACCTGGTGACATAAATTTCACTCCTCTTGCAGGGACCGTACCAAGAAAGATAATTAAAAGCTCTAAAAACTTCTCCTCTTACTCTGTACTTCGAGATACTTCTTTGCATAGCCGATCGTCTCTTGCTTTATATTTTCCACTAGATTTGCGACATCATGAAATGAAGTTCCAGTTTTGTACTTGTTTTTATGGATGCAGCTACAGGATTCTTCAAAACACATAGCACGAATATTATATCCTATTCCCCAGTCTTGAATGACTTCAAAGACAGCTTCTGCCTCAGCTTCTCCTGTTACAGATGGAATCTTGGAAACAGTCAGTAGTTGAGAGACTATTTTCTTAGAAATTAATATTGGCAATATATTAACTTTTTCTTTTAAAGTGAGATCATACATTAGTTTTCGATCCTAATTAATGACGAAATTAGTGTTGCTGTAGAACTTGGTTTTTATTTTTTCATATTTTTCAGCTCTCTCAAGCATTCTTTGTCGACGAATTGAGCCTTTGTTTATGGTATTTTCATGGATACTCAATCCTAAACTTTTGGCAGTTTCTGACAATAGAAAAGCAGATTTTTGGTCTGACATCTTAGAACGATCTAGAGCTTCTGCAAGATTTGGAGTAATTATGGTTTTACGTCTTCGTTTACTTTTTTTCCTACATAAATTTCGTTGTTTTCAGTATCTACCGACTTCCAAAGTCGCTTCCTGCTGAGTTATTTTCAGACTCATCATCAGTTGATGACAAAAGCTGAACAAAAATTTTTGGTCTTATTTTCTTCATTCGCTGTTGTCAAGCAAGGAGAGTTTGTTTCTTTCAGACTTTCTTTTTTTCTTTAAGGGCAAGTGTTCTATCTACTCCAACTGTTGATCCGCATCTCTCTTTTTTTTTTCTCTGAGCTATCAAAAATTCCTTATCTTCATGTAATACTGATGTCATGGCTAGTAGATCAGCACGAGATATGTCAAAGAGATCTTCAAGATTGGAAGCAAAAGCTAATTCCTTAGCCCGCTTAGTGGGAATATTCGTGATTTGTTTCTCGTAAGAAGTCGCCATTCTTCAAATAACTTTTCAAGCTTGCTTTGGCAATGTTGTTTTATTTTTTAGGAATGCTCTTTTTTTTGCTATTTCCTCAATAGTAATAGGTGATGCTTGACTTATAATCCCCTTCATTTCAAAATGGTAATGAGAAAATAATCTCAGAGCCATTCGTAAAGATGGCAACTTAGTGCCATTTAATTCAGATCTTGTTACTTAGCCATTTATGGCAAATCTAAAAAAAACATGCCATATTTAAAATGAGAAACTTTAATAAAATTTCAAATTATTGTTTATTTACAATTTATCTGCTACATTTTAATAAAAGCTCAGTAATTACTTCCCTAATAATTTAATAATTTTACTTTGAAAAAATAAAATTCTCACCTTAATTTAATAATGTTCAAAAGTGTGTGTCAATGATTCCTAAATAATAATTAAAAAATCACTGTTGAGAATTTTATAAAAATAAATCGTACCTTCCAATGTGATTCAGCATGAAATGAAATTGTTGATCTGATTTTTTCCATTTAATAGGGCTATTTATATCTTTTAACACTAGGAAGACTGGCAATTGCAGTATACCTAGAAAGTTGGGAGGGGCCAGCCTGGACCCTTCTAGATTTTTGAGTGTAGACTAGTTATTTATATTGAAAATCTATAAATATGGTTAAAATTAAATTATTAGAATATAATAGAAACTTAATCATTAAAATTACATAGAATTTTAATTTATATTGATAATAAAAATACCTTATTAAGCAGAATATAATAAGTACTTTTTCAATTGTATTTATATGGCCATTGTTGATAAAATTAAGTTTCCCCATTCTAGAAAATAATAATTACAGATAATAATAAAATGAAATAAAATACGCTAGTTTAATTCATGAAACTGAAAATTCCTACACTAATCTGATTTATTTCACTTTGTATAGTTTTCAAAACAATTGAGGCACCGCACTTCTCTCGAAGCACACTTGCCACAAACTGCATTTTTGCAATCCGGACATGTGTTCCATGTATGGTTAACTTTATAAGATATTTTTATCCTACATTTGACTCTCTTTTTTATAGTTTTGTCTCTCTGCTTATACATTGATTACTCGGTTTCCTTGCATTAGTTATATTTCTCGATGACATGTAGGGACCACGGAGTTCTTCACATAAATGTTGGATAAAATCTCTGCGACTAAGTTTTTTCTTCCCGGTAACTTCTTTATATAAAATCCAAGCATTTATAGCAGATATATCCAAAACATTAAAGAACACATGCATAGGCCAACGACGCGTCCCTGATTTGGTGCTATAAAGGCGTATCATTTGATCGACTATGTCTACACCGTACTTTGATTATAATACGTAATAGTTTCCGGCTTTTTCTTCTCACTGTCGTCGATGATAAAGTTTTTATGAAGAGAACTTAGCAGCAAAACATTTTTATTTTTCTTCCCTTGAAAAAGAGTTAATGTTATATCATTAACTCCCCTGTTTATTACAGTTGATTAAAGATTTTGTTTTCCCAGTTTCGCTGATGGTGGCACCTCTCTGCGATCTCTTCTGAGAGTTCCAACTAGGCTTGTTGACTGCGACTTCAATCTTTCACATAATTGTGCAGTAATAAAATAACTGTCGGTAGTTATTTTTCTTCCTTGTTCCAAGTAAGGTTGAGCCAATTTCATAACAACATCTTCGTAAGCAGCTTGGTCAACTGGCCGCTCTTTGTCTGCACCTGTGTACGGAAAACCATTGAGAACATATTTTGAATCTACGCAAACAAGTAGCCAAAATTTTATCCCAAACTTGTCCGGTTTGCTTGGAATATATTGTGTGAAAGGACATCTAGCCTTTGATGGAAGACGCTAATTTATCCACAGTGAGATCTAATCCTGGTTTATAAGAAGATGCACTGTTTTCAATGAAAGGGTACCATTAATCAGAAGTCAGAGCAAATTTATCAGACTTCAGTCGCTCCTATCTTTCCATTTTGTGATCAAGGCGAAGGAAACGCAAGATTTCTTTGTAGCGATCTCTAGGGATAGTCTGCGAAAATAATTTTAGACCCCAAATAGTCGACCACAAAAAATTCAAAGGAATGTTTTTCACTCCATACAAACCTCTTGCGTACATAATAGAAAAAACAGCTTCAAGTTCATCAAAAGATACAGTCCAAGTGTTTTTATTTAGACGTTGGCGTGGTTCCTCTTCTGTATATTCTTTTATATGCCTTACCATTTGATTGCTGAAAATTAGTCTCCAAGGACTAAGCACACTATTTTCACAAATATTGACTTTCTATCCTATACAAAAGAAAATATCTAGTTCAAATTCACTCACTGAATACGATTTGTCATTCGCAGATATAACGTGAAAGTAGGAATTTCTCGTATCATTGTAAAATACCTCAGGGGCCACTCTGGCCCCTGCCGTCATTCTAGGAAGAAGGTTCAATATTTACACTTCTGTGAGGCTAACAGATAAATAACAAAATAAATAATGAAATGGGATAAAATTATGAAAAGTCAGAAAGTTGCACTATGTTCAGTTAGTTATTCTTGTAATTACTGAACAATAAAGAACGCGAGGGGCCTCACAGGCCCCTCCGTCTTTCTAGTGTTAACAGTATGGATTTGCCATCTATGACTCACGATTTAAATACATTTACAAATGCATTGGAAACATTCCGTTAGAAACTTTTCAGTTTTCCGCCTCTAAATATTGTTAAATTGGGCTAAAATTTTGTCTGGATTTTTTTTTCATAAAAGAGAACAAATTTAGAGGCCGAGAACATATTGTATTCAAACTTCAAAAATAAGCTCCACCCTAGAGCTTCCGTCTATGACTCATTATTTAAAATACATCAGCAAATGCATTGGGAACATTCTGTTTTCCATCATTGAGTTAACTCTAAATATAGTTCAATTGGGCAAAAATTTTGCCTGACTTTTTTTTTTTTTTTTTTAATAAAAAGGAACAAATTTAGATGGCGAGAAGATAATATTTCCAATCTTCAAACATAAGCTCCACCCAACCAATGTCTTGCTGAAGTTTCAATATTTGTCATTAAAAGTAGTTTAGGTATATAGACAAAATTATATTGGAAGGCTTTGAAAATTTCTGATACGAGGAAAACTAAGTTATTTTTATTTAACTCTAGAAGAAAATTAAAAAAAATAATTATGCATTTCATGTAATATATATCAAAGTAATAATAAAGTGTATAATATGCGTTGAAGCTGTGGCGTGATTGAAATAAGCAAGATGAGTAGGGTTTTCGTTTCAAATCTCCTCTTTAAACAAAATGCTTCATGATGCTTCAAAACGATTCTGCTGGGCATTGAAAATCAATACGTGGATGTAGCATTCGGCACTTGAGGATATTTTTTTCTACATCTTTGCAAAAATGAGAACTTAAAAAATAAATATGATATCAAGATTAAAAAATGAAAAGTAAATAAATAAGTAAATAAAGTGGTGTATATCAACCCCTCCCCTTGTATAAAAGTCAGCGTGCTGACAACTTTAACAATAAAATAAAAATCTGATATGGACACCACATGACTTTCTTGCACGTGTATTAAATCAAATATTTACAGCGGACTTCATCTAAACATACTTTGTTTGAAAAAGATAAAATACTGCAATAAAATACGTAGTTTCAGCGATTTTGAACTAAATATTTAAGATATCGCCAAGCTGGGTTCTATTTGAAAGATTTGATTTTGGCACTTAATTTGGTAATATTTTGCCTAAAGCAGACGAAGGAGAGATAGTTAACGAAATTTTGGTCATAGCCAAAATTCTGATTCATCCGAGACTTTTAATAAATAGAAGATAAGGCCTTAATGTACCTAAAGTCTTTTGGTTGACCCAGTAAATAAATTACTCAGCGGATTGCAAACAAAAAGATTCACAGTTAGATGTTACAATAGCTCTAAAACGAAATTTCAACATTCTACGGCTAAAAGTTTAGAGTTATGTTAAATACGTAAATATTTTTGGCATTACACTTGGGGACAAAACTCGCCAAGGTGAATGACAAATGGCGAGATTATGGACATGGACCAAACAGTGACTGACTACAGACATAACGCATTGAAAATGTTCATGTCTGTAGTCCATAAATATATAAGGGTATAATATGCATAAAAAGAAAAAAAAACGAAAAAAAAAAAAAAAACCCATAAAAATCCTTTACTCTAAAATAAGAATGCAAATAAACCTTATAATAATCTCTTGAAACACCTACAGGATTTCTAGATCCTGTTTCATGAAGAAAAAATAAATGTAATAATACTATAAATTAAACAATAAAAGGTAAAATAAAATGAAAAGCAAAAAAACGTGTTAAAGTAGGATTTCCTACAGCAAAACCCCCTCAAACTCATTCCACTAATATTATCCCTATATAAGGAATTGCAGATAGTAAATTAGTAATAACAGTAGCTGCCCAAAAAGATATTTGTCCTCAGGGTAATACATAACATAAAAAAGCTGCTGCTATTGATAATAATAAAATAGTAACACCACTTAATCAAGTCTTCTTAAAACATTTACATTAATGTATTAAAATTCTCTATTTCAATATATTAATGTGCTGAAATTCTTTTGGGCGGCCCTGTAAATAAATTCCTCTTTAGATTAGAACCAAAAAATCGAGGTGCAGAACTAGATGTTGCAACATTCTTACATAAAAAGTTTCAACAATCTACGACTAATAGTTTTTGAGATATGCGAGTTAAATACATACGTACATCAAAAGTCGCCACGATTGTTGGCTTTTGTCGAAGTTTTTGAGGATGGAACATGACCGTCGTCGGACCGTTATCTAACTACATGTCAGGATGGTATTGTTCTTGAAATGGATGAATATCTCTAAAACTGCCATTAACTGTAATGTGTCAAAATTCTTTTGAGTGTTTCTGTAGAAAATCTGTCAATTATAAAGATACTATTTTCGATGGAGAGATTAATTTTTTAATCCTCAACAACATATATAACTTTTGATTCGTTTGAAATAATAATTATCTCTAAAATGCGTTTTAACGAATTTCTGCTCATAGTGCGCAATGTATGCAAAATCTTTTGGTCGGCCCTGTAAATAAACCATTCAGTCGATTGAAACCAAAAAGGTAGGTGCACAACTACATGTTTCAAAAATCCTAAATATAAAATTTCAACATTCCACGACTTATAGTTTTTGAGGTACGCGAGTAACATATGCTCATACGTACAGACGTTCAGATGTCAGGGAAAAACTTGTCAAAATGGACTTTTGGTTGATCAATATGAGTTGCACATGCGTTTGTATGAGCATACATTCATGACTGAGTTGGCTCGCAAAAACTCTTAAAAGTGAATTTAGAGGTAGTTAAAATAGATTTTTTTCTCAAAATCTGGATACGGAAATTTTTCGAGATCCCATTACTTCCTTTCACTTCGTATAAAGAAGTAATAACTATTACAGATAAAAACAAGTTTAATTAAAGAAAGTTTTAGGTAGTATTAGGGGGACAGACAAATGTCTTTTTTTACATCAAATTCAAAGGAATAAATTCTTAACTAGTTTTTAATTACATACAAGCTAAGATTTAACATATAATTCATGCGAAAAAAAATTTTTTACATTTTAAAGCAAGAATTTCATAAATAATATAATTTTCTTGTTTCAAGTAAGATGACCACCATTCCTATCTTTTGAAATCCAGCCCTCTTGGACTATGGATTTCAAAATATCCTGAAAGTTAGAGAGAGATACACTAAAAGAACATTGTAGTTCCCTACCCCCACCTCATAGGTTACTTATTTTAGAAACAGATGTCTAATCAAACACTTACGTTAAAAATCTCACATACTTACCAAATTTCGTTTTGTAAGCTTCAGTTCTTGCTGTGACATACTGAAGGGAAAAAAAAACTGTTCTCTTTCTAGTCCTTTGAAACTTTCGACACTAGTTTATTTACATGAACTTTTTGATACCATAGTGTTCAGATCTACTGCAGTAAAAAATGGAGCTCAGTGAAAGATAATTTATGTCCCGGACGCTCAAATATCTAAAATACAGAGAAATGAAATTCAAAATTCACATTGCATGCTGATAACATACATTTTATGTGTATATTGAAGTTATTTTTATCAATAAGAAACGAAAAAAACCGATTAATGTAGTATCTTATTTTTATACCTATTCTGCTTTAATTCATTCAAAATTACATTAAGTAAAATTACAGTAAGTTCATAAATGCGACTGTTTTCTTTAAAGGAACACAAACGGAAAATATAATTAATGTGTTCTCATAAACCATTCCCTGTATTGTTCGAGCAGCATAATTAAATTTTAAATAAATGGCGGTTTTGTCGTAAGATGAATTACACTGCTGGCCATCGTAAATGCAACACCCTGAAGGAAGCATGCAAATAATATGAAATTTACAACATGCATTAGCTGAGGTGAGATATGCAAATGATTAGAATTTCAGCGCAGACGCACATCAAGCGCGCCTGTGGCGCCACCTCAAAGCGCTATTTAAGGCTTGGAGATTTCGACGGTTTCAAGTACAGCAATTGTGTTTTTCTTGCTTTTTTTTCAAAAAAACGATAAATTATGCCTCGTAGGAAACAACGATCATCTTTTGATCAAGTATCCGAGTTTGACAGAGGAAGGATAGTGGCATACCGAGATTGTGGGTTATCTTTCAGGGAAATCGGTCGTCGTATTGGACGAAACCAAACAACTGTGATGCGGATATGTGATCGTTGGGTGCAGGAGGGTACGACGGACAGACGTGATCGACCGCATCGACCTCAGTGCACCACGTCACGTGATGACAGGCAGATTGTACGCATGGCAGTGACGGACCGCTCAGTCACATCACGAACCATATCACAGCAGATTCAGTCTGTAACGCATCATCCAGTGTCTGCGCGTACCATTCGACGTCGTTTACAGCAGAATGGTCTGTCCGCAAGACGTCCGTTGCTTTGTCTACCTCTGACGCGGAACCACAGACGTCTCCGCCGCCAATGGTGCGATGAAAGAAGGATGTGGACGACAGAATGGAATGAAATTCTCTTTACTGACGAGTCACGCTTCTGTATGCAACACCACGACGGTCGGATTCGAGTCTGGAGACACCGTGGAGAGAGGATGCTGAACAGCTGCATTATGCACCGTCACACTGGTCCTGCACCGGGTATTATGGTATGGGGCGGTATCGGATATCTCTCTCGCACTCCTCTAGTACGCATTGCCGGTACTTTAACCAGCCAGCGCTACATCTCCGAGGTGTTGGAGCCAGTTGTCCTTTCTTACCTTCAGGGCTTGCCAACAGCCATATTTCAGCAGGATAATGCACGGCCACACGTGGCACGCATTGTCCAAGGGTTCTTCGTCAATCACCAGATTGAATTGCTTCCCTGGCCGGCGCGCTCTCCGGATCTTTCGCCGATAGAAAACATGTGGTCCATGGTTGCTCAACGACTGACCCAGAGTTCATCCCCAGCTGTCACACCAGATCAACTTTGGCAACGTGTGGAAGCTGCTTGGTCTGCTGTACCCCAAGAACACATTCAAAGTCTCTTTGAATCAATGCCGAGGCGTGTGGCAGCTGTGATCTCCAACAACGGCGGCTACTCTGGGTACTGATTTTGGCAGGAACCACGCTTCATAGAATGCTGTAAATTTAATCATTTGTTACTTGGTCAACATGTTATCTACACAATAAATTTTGTTGTGATATCTCTTGTTTTTCTTGGTGTTGCAATTTGGGTGGCCAGCAGTGTATATAAACTTTTCAAAATGATTGAACGTGATTAAGATAAAAATTCAATTAAAACTTTTCAACAAGTTAAAAGAGAATCATTTATTTTCTAAAGAGAGAGTTTTCAAGAATTAATGTTATTCCTGTAACTATACATGATTTGAAAATATTGCATTTTTGTATAGATGAAAAAATAAATCGATAATTAGAATTTATATTGAGATTTTAAGTAAAAAAGTTTTGCAGAATTCTACTTTATTTTATTAGTATACTTTAAGAGTGGAAGACAAAAATAAATTACTGTAAAAATACACAGATTATACCACTTTTAAAAAAATGCATTAAAGCTTTTTTGTTTGTTTAACACATGGTCGAATCTTCTGAATTATTTTGTTTTGATACGATATTGCAACAGATAAACAGAAAAAAAAATTCTGTTGTACAGTGCCATCTATTGGTATTCCTGAAAGTTTCGCATAATTCCTTCTCCCACGTCTTGAATAGTATGTTCAACAATTTTAGAGACTTTACAATGAGTTAGTTTGATGTATAGAGAGCTCAGAGAAGGTTTTTTAATTCTAACCACCTGGCATTATATATATATATATATATATATATATTGGTGGATCTAGGTATGGTACCAAATTTTAAAAATGCTGTAAGTATGGAAAAATAACAATAAAAATAACTTTTTAATTTTGAGATAAAAACACAGTGATAAGTTAATAATAAGAACTAATAGCAGAAAATGCTCTCTTTATTTTCGCAGTTATTACATTCTTCGTAAATCTCTAAGCAAATAATTTTATTGTTTGTTTTTAAGGACACATGGAACATAAAATGGCTCAAATTTGGAATTTTCAATTATCGGCCTAAAACGTACAGCAGACTGAGGTGAATTCATACATATATATATATATATACTTTATGCTTATTGGAATACATAACAGTCAAAATATGGCTTTTACAATTGTAAACAAACGTATTGTAGCTGCAGTAAAGGTTTAAAAACAGTACCCTCACAAATACTCTTTGCCAGAACTTCAACTTTCTGCTGTTAAAAGTGTTTTACATTCTAACTGATAAGCTTTTGAACAAATACACACATGGTAGAACTAAGAATCCAAATGAGAGTTTCAACCAATATTTATGGACTCGGTTACCCAAAAAATGTTTTTGTCTCAATTAGTACTTTGAAATTGGGTGTTTTAGATGATATTATGTGTTTTAATAATAGAGATCGCAGCCACACAAAAGTTATAAAATATTTGGGAACCAATCCAGGTGCACATTTACTTTTTATACTAGCTTATTTTATCCAATTTATTTCATTTTAAAAATCACAGTTTTTATTAAACAACTTGTAATTTAATACACGAATAGACATATGCTGAAAACATTACATTTTTCGATGTTAACTAATAGTACACTATTCGTACCTTAAAAATCTAATTAACATAGAAATAAAAATAGCTGCTTAATTAAAATAGTAAAAGCTACTATCTTTTACTGATTAATTAATGAAATATTTTGTAAAAGAAAAATCTCTATTTTTTCAAATTTTCTGATATATTTTAGCAAAATGTACTTGTTTCCGTGATTTAAGCAAAATTTTCTTATTTTCCATCTTCAACTGGCATTGTAACAAATTTTCTTTGCATAATAATTCCTGTATCAAGAATTTTAATCAAATTTACGACAATTTATTTACATATAAATTTAAAGGATCATTTAAGGCATCTAACACTAGAAGTAATTTAATTGCAGGTGACAGACCCTGTAAAGAGCTCATTAAGAAATTCAGCGTATTGGAGTGCTTTCACTCCTTGTTAACTCTTCTAGTACCTAGATTAGTGACTTAATGATAATTACTTACAAGCATGACAATGTTAGTTTGCTAAGGTATATACTTCAAAATATATAAGTACATACTTGTAAAATGATAGGCAAGAATATTAATGTGTAATTTGTCTCAAAGTATATTTAGCCTGAAAACGTTGATTTTAAAATATTTTATAAGCAAGTTAATATTGTTTTCGTACACGCATAAAAAATAATGGCCATACTAATTTCTAAATCGGAAGATCTTTAATCTTTTCACATTTTGGAACAATAAATTTTTCGATATTGATTGTATCCCACACCGAATTTTCCAAATGTTCTTTATAAAAATTCCAATTATACCGGGTTAAGGAATTAATGATAAAAGGATTTTTTATGTGGTCTTGTATAAATGTGAAATTATTAAAAATCAATTTCAAAGGGAGTATTTCGATAGGAATATAAAAATGGTTTATTAATTTAAAATCTAAGCTGATTTCGGAATTTTCGCACAGTACTTTTTATAAATACATCTGTATCTTCAATCCTAAGGCCCCATTAGTTTGTAAAGGCAATAGTAAAGTTTGAAGTAAAAAAAGATTAAAAACATATTTTTAAACTATATACGTGTCTGTTAGAAATATGTTCAATATTTTGTTTTCATAAATTTTAGCATTTTAAAGGTTCGCTACACATTTATTATTACATAATTTTTCATACATTAATTTTCCAAAAGGGTATATCATCACTTGAATAGTTTGATTATTGTGCATGTAATATAAATAAAACCCTACAGGTGAAGAAATATGTTTTTCATCATAGAAATAAACATACTTATCTTCATATTTTCAAATAATGGTAATAAAGAAGAAAGTATGTTTTATATCATCACCATAAGTAATTAGTTACTGCATTATGTAATGTAGTTAGAATTTACTTTTTGCATACGCTAAAGAATATAAGTACATCAAACTGACTGGTACTGTCCTGGATGAGGTTTACAGTTGTTTACAAATGTATTACCGGGACACAAACCTTAATATTCTTATTTAATTCAGCTTTTAGCAATACCCACTTCAATGTTAAAATTAAGTTTAAATTTATGAAACATGAATGGTTTGTAAATGAATTAATCACCGTTATTGTGCTAAATTTATTGCGAACGCAATAACGCTTAAAAAGTAGTTTTTAGTTTCTCTCTTTATAATATTGTAATTTGCTTTCGCAAACTCAGTAAACTAAAAGCGATAATTCTATATTTCTATCAGCATAGACAAAATATAATTGTTAAATCTAATAGACATTGCAGAATATTTTGCAAAATTTAAGTAATGTGAAAAAGCACTGAATTCTCAGTTCCCAGCAGTTTAATATAGACTAAAAATTTATTAAATAAATTATTTGATAAAGTTATCATTTATCTATTTGAAAAATACTTAAATTATTAGTATTGTAATTAGTCCTTAAGTATACTGAAGATGTCACATAACACCACAAAGTTATCATTACAATTACTTTCAGAGATTTCTAGGTTCGAAAGCACCAATAGTCTATAAGAAATTTTGAAATAAGTGTCCTGATAAAGCGCGAAAACTACACACATCGGTTCATTAGCACATGGGGAAAAAAGAAAGAAATACACTCATGTCCATAAATTAAGGATAATGAAGTTCAGGCAAAGAAAGAGAAAGAAGCAAAACAAATTTGACTTATTTGTAAAGTCTATTTATTAAACAAAAAGTAAAGAGCAAAAAAGATGCTATATGTTTGACATAATTAATAAAAATTGCAAGTTTTACTCCCTTGAACAAATTTCAAAAAAGAACCTATTTACAAAAAACAGTATAACATGGTTAGTAGGATGGTTAATACGGAGTATGTCTCCCGGACGATTCAATACAGCCCTGACAACGCCCAGGCATGCTGAGTATCAAATGATCAATCTGCTCTTGGGGAATATTACACCACTCATCAAGCAGTGCACTCCGAAGTTCCGGTAGACAGGTGGGAGGGGGTTGACGGCCAAGCATATCCCACACATGCTCTATTGGATTCAAGTCCGGTGAGTATGCTGGCCAATGCATACGGGTGATATCCTCCGATTGAAGGCATTCGTCTACAATGTTTGCACGGTGAGGACGGGCGTTGTCATCCATAAACATAAATTCAGCACCCATGGCGCCCCGAAACAAACGTACATGTTGTTCCAGAATGACATCCCGATAGATGTGGCCTGTCATCGTTACACTCTGAACATGCAGGTCAGTTCTGGAACCAAGAATAATTCCTCCCCAAACGAGCCATCCTGCACCACCGTAACGGTGTCTTTCAATGGTGTTCTCTTGGTGGTAACGGGTACCTGGCGCTCTCCAGATGAATGTCCGGCGAGAATCAGACTCCAAACTAAACCTGGACTCGTCGGAAAACATCACACAAGACCACTGTTGCGGTGTCCACAATGCATGCTCTCTACTCCAGGTTAATCGCAGGCGACAGTGAGTTGCAGTAAGTGGAACACATCTGACAGGCCTACAAGCATATAGACCAATGTGCCCTAAGCGTCTGTACACGGTCTGCCTTGAAACTGTCGTACCGGTAGCTGAAGAGAGCTGACGAGACTGGTCTGATGCTGTACTCCGTCTGTTTCTTTTGGCAGTAACTGCCAAATAGCGGTCCTCATTCGGCGTTGTAACTCGGGGGCGACCTGTGCTGTAACGTCTACTCACATTACCATCATCTTGGAATCGTTGCTAAAGCCTGGAGATGACACTCTGGGCGATTCCAAGTTCCTCGGATACTTCCAGCTGGGTACGTCCTCATTCCAGTCGTCCGATAATTCTGCCACGTAAAACATCATCCAAATGCCTCCTTTGTGCCATAACTATGCGGTTTTTGCACTGAAAGGCTTTCACAGCGCTTGTGAACAATTTTACTTCTTTGCCACCCTTCCTTATATACCCCTCTCTTACACTCTCGTCATTGTGACGTACCATCCACGCCATCTGGTGTTTTCCTGTAATTTGCATATTCTTTTTCAAGATGTGTGTGATCATTCCACAGGTGAAATTTTTATTTTAGAGATCAATTTCTGTGTGATTCTGAATTATCCTTAATTTATGGACATGAGTGTATTTTAAATATACTCATGTTAATGAAGTCATTTTACGCAAAAAAAGTAAACGGTATCTTATAGAAAATCTATTAATGTGAATATATCTTTTATATATATATATATATAACTAATAAGTAAAACACAAAACATACTGCAAATAAGACATACCTCGCATAAAAATATAACAGCTATAAGCAAGAATTAGAAACCACATTTTGAAAAGATAATAAATAAATAAAAATAATAAAAATAAAAGCCTGCCAAATAAAGTGCAAGAATGAATCTGAAAAATAGAACGGAACGGAAATTATAACTACTGTTACCATCTTCAGGGGCCACAAACAGTGGATTATAATTAATAGCAAACCAAATAGTAGGGCTTCGGTTGTGTGGCACATCAAAAGAGATATTAACTCCATACGTTCTGGGCCCTACCCTACTATAAAAAGGAAAAAAAGAAATCAAAAAGATAACAAAAATATAATAGCAATTATAAATCTACATACCAGACTTGGAGCACATGGAAATCTTAGTGAAAACAAGTAATAAGTGTTGCGAATGTTATGAATTGTAAAAAGTGTAAAATCGTGTTGCCACAAAATAAAAGTGTAAAAGTGGAAAGAAGAAAGTATAGGTGTTGCCAAATACTAAAAGGTAATACTATTATACTTTAAGAGTATCCAGGTATATTAATATAATTAAATATACATAGAATAATAATAAATTAAAATTATTGAATAGCCAATTAAATATAACAATTTTTTTAAAAAAATATAAGGATTATTATTAGTGACAAAGTATGAATAATAAGTTATTGTATGACAGAAGATTAATCTAATAAAAAAATGTTTAGGACAGAATAATCAACAATATAGGAACCCCCCCTTTTTTTTAAATCCCTCCAGATATATATATGGATACATATACACATCCAGATTGTTTTTATACATATTACTCTTTTTTTTAATATGAGAAAATCTTCCTCCGCCTGACCCATCCATCCAATTACAACCTTAAAACCAAAACCCCACCCAACCTCCAGTAAATTCACAAAGACATTAGACACATCATTATCAAGAATTGTATATAATAGATTTATATATATATATATATATATATATATATATATATATATATATATATATATATCAAATGTGCATTAGTTACTATTTGGATATGTTTTCAAATGTATGCTCCCAAGTACTATCCAAATGTTTTTATGGATGTTTAAAACATGTTTAAATCGGATTTATTTTTGTAGTTTGTGTTTAAAATATGAAATATCTACTATCAAAACGCGTTTTTAAACTTCCAAGCAAAAATGTTAAAACATAACAATCTAAGAACAATCTAAGTGGTTACAAATTCAGCAGCTATTTGTAACAATGAATATTTTTTTAAACCGACACTTTATTGCTACGTCCTTCTGAACCCTCTTGATTCCCTCTAAAAGTCTTTACATTTAACCCCAAGATTTACAGATTACTCTGTATATATAAGAAGATTAGAATTATAATCTAACGAATAACCGCATGAGAATGTGTTTATTTAAAGATTGACAGAAATGAAAAAGCTTCAATACATGTCAGTTTTAATTTAAAGTACCACAAACAATAGACATCATTTTTCATTTCAAAATGACAACGCACATTGTGAATAACACAATGAAATTTAAGCGCGTAAGTAAAAATTCCTCAGGAAAAAAATTTCAGAAAGTGACTTAATAATACATACTGTATTGAAATGAGCTCTTAATAACTACATTGATGTGGTTTAGCTTTAAACTATTTAAAATATGTCAAGTTAAGTTTGAAGTTTTATTTAATAAAAGGACTAAATTTTACAGTATAATGTATGGAATCCAATAAGATTGTTGTTTTTCTATCCTTATTTCGTAAATGAGGCTTTATCTTTTAATAATACATTTTTTCATTTACTTACAGCGTAAATCTAGCACCACAAAAAAATTTCAAAATGTCAGACTGAAACGCTTTGGTTTTTTTTTTTTTTGTTACAGAAAATAATTCCTAATTAGAAAACCTGCTTTCTTTTTATTTAACGCTTTGAGAAATATAGAAAAATTTGTCTCTTTTAATATTTTTTACAATAATAAAACAACACATTTCCCACAGAAAGATTATTATTAAAAGGTTTCAACAGTAAACTATGATTATGTTAAAACAGGAAATGAAAAAAATTCCCTCTTAACGCAACAGATGTTTTCATAATCACTTCAAAAAATTAATCCATTTCTCAGTACGTATTTTACCTTACTTTTAATCATACAAAAATAATACGTTCTCTTTTGTAGCCAGTTCTACAGTATGTAACGTACACAGTATTTAGGAAGTCTGTTTTGACAAAAGTGATGAATTTGTTTATGTATCATTAATAATGCATTTGTTTTTTGGAATACAACATCACATTAATTACGGAAAGTAGAAAGATCTCAATTTTTTTTTTAACTTGATAAGTGAAATTGAAAATAAAAGATTTTTCCTTTCCGCAAGGTGGGATTTAAATTATATTTAGACTTATCTTTCGAACGAGATGGGGATTACACCATCGGGCTCATTTTTCTCATACATTTTTCTCACAAAACACAATCCTCAATGCTAAATCAATGGATTGACTGTCGAATGTTGTAAAAATGTAGTCGTTGCCACTGTGATACGCCTTCCTTCAACATAGCGTATAGATGTGCAGGGGAGAGTCAGGAGGTGTGCGACATTTTCAACAAAGATATTTCTTATAAATTATTTTCTGCTTGTACAATTTTGAAAGTTTTGAAATAGCATATTGAATCATTTAGCATATTTAAAATACATAAATTTATGAATATTAAAGTCTTAGTTATATAGGCAAATTAAAATAGTAAGAAATATGCAAATACTTGAGGGAGGAATGAAACATGTTTATAAAAATTGAAGTTTATGCAGTATTTTCATAAATACTCGGGAAAATATGACAGCGTATAGTTTGAAAGTTTGATGTACATTATAGCGTGTATTAATGTAACATATTATCCAAATCAAATGAAAAATTTCCCTGTGCGCGATTAGTTCTGTCTATCGTCGATGGAATTTTGCGGAAATATCGTCTTTATCAATGATGGAATAGTCAGTTTCTTGTGGAAAGTTAAAATTTTATTTTTTCTAATCATGTTTCCTAACCAATTAAAACTGTCTCATCCTTCACTTTGCACAATAAATCAATAAAATAAATTATTACTAAAATTGTCAGCTGCTAGACCTCACTGAACTTTTTATTTTTGAAAGTTATGTTCTTAGGTCTACAAAACATTAAGAATTTTCTTAGTTACAATAAATGTTACTGAAAACGTCCATCGAAAAATATAAGAAGTTATTTACTTTTGGTCTTGTAAAACAGCTTTTTTGTCACATAAAACTCACAGAAATTCATAACTGATATGACTTACAACAATATTTATGATTCTGTGGACTACTTAACTTGGTGGAAAAATAAGAAATAAAAAACAATGCTTCCTTTAGGCATAATGAATGGTGCCCATCCCTCCCGACACTCCTCTATATGTATTTTCAGATGGAATCAATACCTCACAAATTTTACGCCAGACTTTCATTAAAAATAAAGTAACTGGCATACTTCTTTTAGTATAGTTTTCACTGTTATTTCTTCACTTTTCCTAAATAAAATAAATGAAATTTAAAAACATACAGTTTTATCTTGCTTTAGCATAAATAGATAATTTTTGAGTGCGTTTCTTTTAATCTGAAATGAACACAAATAAAACGTAAATACTAAATTAATTAAATAATGAAAAACACTGTAGAAAACAACTGCATTTATTTTCAAACGCTCGGAATCTCAACAAAGTAATAATAATAATAATAACAATAACAATATTATCCTTTATTATTTGGTCTACATTACTCAAGCAACATCACGTTCTAAATTCATCAGTATTATTATTCAAAGTCGGCATTGAAATATTCATTGTGGCATATCATTGTCACATACATTGTCATATCCATATCATTGTCACATACATGTGTTACATGTGGCACATCATATATCATTGCGGCATTGAAATATTCCTAACTACACAGAAATACATTCAATGCAAAAAAAGTCTTAATTAAACAATCTGAAGGACCTCTAGATGCAAAATTGAAAACTTGGCAGGTATTGATTAACATAACAATCGAATGTTTCTCTAATTGCACTCGTAGAATCAGACTACAAACTGGTTTTCTAAGATTGATATTTAAAAAATTAACAATTGAAATTAGATTTGTTTACATTTCCCTCAAAAGTCACAGGTAGTTTAGGTGCTGATAATTTCTAAAACTATTAAAGAGAAAGAAAAAAAAAAGATATGCTAATAAAATGTTCGGGTTCTAACGATGTTTCTACATATGGAGGATTTACTTGCGTAGTTCTAAAATAGAAAAAGAAAGGATTTTTACTTGATTTTAAAAAAGGCCGATATTTTCCTTTGAAAGTATCTGCTACATTCAAAATCTTCCTGCCCTATTATATGTAACTACATGATAATTAATTATAGCACTTTAGTATTTACCCAACAATGAAAGCTACAATAAAGGCAAAACTATGTATGTACTATGGAAAACTCAGAAATGTAAACGGAATACTTTTAGTTCATAACAGGACATATTACCATCACCTTTTTTTATCTCGAAGAATAACAAGAATTATCTCGAAGAATAACTCTTTTTAAAAGCATATCTATGATTTTTCCTGACACACACAGCTGGAAACATCCTGGAGTCAAACGGTCAAGAAAACATAAAACATATAAATGGCGTATCATTTTCATCTCCTGGTCGTCATAGAAACAGAAAGGGTTTTGGGAAGCACTGTAAGGTCCTGATGTTGTTTCCAAGGATATCGTATTTTTGTCCGAGATTGTGAGGCTTTTCCGTCTTAGAGTAGAAGGAAAACAAAAAAGGTTATTTTTACGTAAGCAACAGGTTTTATATGAAAACATCGATATGATGGAAGTAACTAAATGAAGTTATTCTTAGGAATATAAGATTTTGCAAGTCTGAGACGCCTGGGTTTTCTTGAAGGTATAGGTAATGAGTAATTATACATGATCAACTATTCAACACATTATTTTAGCACAATATTTTCTTTCAAATTGACACACACACTTCTGTTGTTGGTGTAATAAATTTAAACGAAAATTCACATTTTTTAAAAAATAAAGTACATCTCGCATCATTAAACTACAAAAGCAACTGGTAAGTTCATGAGAGAGTTTCTTTTTAAGTACATTTTTTTAAGATAGTTTTTTTAAAAAGATTCGTTCATAACACGCTAATTGCTTCAGTTTCTAATAAATAGGAATTTTATAAACTGTGTAATTCTCTCTCTCTCTCTCCTGTTAAAAGTATTTATTTAATGTTTCGGTGTTTTATGTAGTCATTTAATAGAAACTATATTTCAATAATGGTATATGTAAGTATTCCAAGCATTGTTTTACGGCAGAGCGTTCGGGCACGTACCTCGGTTTTGACACGTTTAAAAAAATTGATTTTGTAGTTCATATCCTTCATTTATATATATATATATATATAATTCATCATGTGAAATACATCGTAATAAAATCAGAACGAAACATTTATTTTGCTTCAGCTGAAAAAAAAATTCTAAATAAACTGTTTTATATGTATTTCATTTAACGAGATTAAACATTAAAAGATTGGCTTTTAACCCATTCGTGCCTGGATATTTTTGCGACTTTCTTCGATTTTTGCTAACACCAGCAATAATTGATAAATTTCTGATGTCAACTTTTTGAACAAGGGATGATTTCATTTAAAATCATTATGTATAAAAATTGAAATGTCAACATCCTACTTGGCCATATTAAAATATTTTGTGGAATTGAGGTTCAATACTCGCGAATAAAGGCTAGGAAAAATAAATAACGTTTTCGACTGATAGCGAAAATGCCGTCCCAAAAAAGGGACGCTAGGCATAAATGGGTTAAGCACCACAAGATGTACCTTTCATAAAGGTATAAATGTTTGGAGAAGTAAATTTTTATCTTCTTATCTCAAAGAGAAATATGAAAAATATTTTTACATAAATTAAATAAATAATAGTAATTTAAAATTAATATTTTAGAATAAATATATTAAAAATTTCCTTAATTTTTTATAGAAATGTATATTTTAAATTTTGCAAAGCTCACTTTTTATGGGGTTTTCCCATTTCATATTGTTATCAAAAACTGGTATTTATATTTACAAATAATTAACGAAAACACTAAAAAGAAGAAGACGGAATGGTAGCCATTTAAACTTTTCAGCATTACTTGCGAAATGCCTGTTCTTTGCACGAAGGAAATCACGAAAAGAAAAAACTTTTAGAAGACATGAAAGTTTTCCAAATGCTATATATGATACGGAATTACCATTTTGCTCGTGAGAGATCTAGAAGAGAGAATGAACCAACGTCTATCTAATTTCCCCTTTTTATTTTAAACTGTCAGTTATTACCCATTCAGCTAGGGTTACGAAATTTTTAATAATATGCTGTTTTCTAAATCACCAAAAATTTTAAGACATTCTTTGCGCAGTGAAAATTTACAAAACGTTCGTGAGAAAGCAAAACCTACTCCAAGTTTTATGTAAATTCAAAGTCTACTGTTCTAGAGTAATAACCTATCGTGCTATGAAATTCATTACAGTCTTTTTAAAGTGGAGAAGGATGTGTGAAAAACACGTTTTCGACAATCGCTATTGTCATGTTTGAAAAATATCACTTAAGACGAAATGAGTCCTGTTTAGCTTGCTTGTATTATTCAAACTATAATAAATTACTATTGGAAGTAATAATGCTCATGTAAGCAATAATTATATCAGCATATCTTTGAATAAATTTTATTGTATATATGTTTCAGTTTCGGATTTGAAATGTTTTAAAGTACATAAATGGATTAGGCTTTTTCTCGTTTTTAACTACCTCATGCATGTGACGTATAATAATTGAAATTTCAAATTACTAATTAAGGAGGTTTCTTTAAACCATGAGCTATTCAGGTGAGAAAAATAAGAACAGGCAGTAAGAAAGTTAAACTTAACATAATAATACCCTTACTTCTTTCCCTTGTAACCTTTCGCATTTTGAAGAAATAAATAGGTCTAGACAAGTAATTATCATAATTTTCACTCTAGATTAATGTGTGTTCAAGAAAGAAAGGACGAAGATTTCAACAAATTAATGAGACTTATATAATTATTTTTACTGCGAGAGTCTTCTTGTTTAGATAACTTATATGTCAATAACAGGATGTTTAACTCCGTTTAGTTAAGAAAGTTTGTCTTTTACAGGGTAGTAAAGCATTTAATTTGGCTTTCTTTTACGTCATATGGGTAAGAGGAACGGCTTTTTCCGAGAACATAAAACTTAAATAATTCTTCCGAAAAATTCAGTTAAAAGGTTTATTTTTAAATATTAATAATGATATAAATTATATTCTAATATAGTAGTTTTTTCGTTTTCATTGAGTTTTAATTCTAAAATATTTTATAGCTAATTAGGTAAATAATTTTACGTCAAAGTGAGCTGCTAATCAGTTTTATATAAATTGTTTTTATATAAATATCTGCAGCTTTCAAAGCAAGATTGAATTTAATTAAACCGTCTTGAATTAAATATATGCATTCTTTGTTATATTTATGCATTTTCTAAATATGCTGCATTATACTATATATGTTTATTCATAAAATTAATATCATTAGTTGACTGTAAAGTTCTAATACGTTACTATTTGTTTTTGTCATATTTCTTCAATATTAATATCATTTATTTAATTATTAAAAACTGTTATGGCATCTATAAAATGATTATATGTATCATTTTAGTCGAAATTTTTTGAATAAGAAAATGTAATGTGAGTGAGTATATACATAATAACATTTATATTATTTATGATATAATACTTGAAAATATTTGTAATCTAAATCAGTATTAATGGATTTATAAATTACAGAATAACTTATATATATATATATATATATATATATATATATTATATATATGTGTGTGTGTGTGTGTGTGTGCGCGCGCCCAAGAGCCATTACATTATGACCACCTACTCAACGCGTTGCACCACCTTTGGCCTTCAAACCAGCTGCAACTCGCCTGGTCATGGATGCCACGAGTTCTCGGTAGATACTGGAGACAGGTTGCACAAATATTTAAGCAACGGCCACACAAATTCGGGATACTGGTACATAGTGTTGTTTGAGCTCTGAGCAGCCGGAAACAGGGAGCAGCTGTTCTCCTGGAAGAATTTGTATTGGGCGTACCCTGACACGGTCATCAACGGGATGAAGAAGAAGGCGGGATTCATTCTACCAGGCAACTTTCTTCTACATATCCGTAGTCGAGTCTCAATGTTCCCGTGCACTCTGTAGACACAGTTGACAATGACGCTTGGTAAGGGGCCGTGGTAGCCCAGTGATTAAGGCGTTGGACTCGTAACCGGAAGGTTGTGGGTTCGATACCGGCGTACCACTAAAGACCACCGTGTACATGCGGTGTACTTGCACGTTAAATCCGTGGTTCCGAAAGTCCTCTCGGAGGTCGCTAGAAGTTTCCGAGGGATGCCAATATTCAGAAGCCCCCACCTTCTGATGAGGTTCCAAATTGTGGCGGGAAATTCCGGAAAGGACGCATATGTAGCTCTAAACGACACATTCAGTGACGCGAGCTGTCCTCTCCTGGCAAATAAATAAATGACGCTTGGTAAGCAGAGGTACAAGAGGGAGACATCAGCTCCGCAGTCCCATATCCAACAGTATTCCCTCAGTTGTGTGTTCAGAAACACTTGTACTTGGACCTGTATTGCATTGGTCTGTCAGATGAGCCACTGTCCATTGGCTGAGCCATTCTGCTGTACTAGGTGGCACAGTCTCCCGCGTCCTCTTTCTTTGATGATAGACGCCCAACATATTGGCGTCTATTGCCGTTTTCACAGTCATTAATCCACTTTTTATTAATAATAAGAACAGTATATCGTGAACAACCGACCAGTTGTACAGTTTCGGAGATACTCCTTTCGAGTCTTCGGACCATTACAATCTGCTCTCTATCAAATTCACTTAGATCAACAGCCTTTCCTATCATTCACAAACGCATGTGCAAGATTGATTCTTTTCCTTCTCCAGCAACAGTTAAATACCATTTCCACTTAATTACTTGCTCTCCATGTCATCCAAACGAGTTCATTGAAAAATGTGTGAATTGTCATGTGTTGTGTGAATGAAAATGGCTCTTCGGTATATATTCACCTTAATTTTTATTTAGATTTAAGCATTTTATTCTTCTATTAGGGTGAAGTTTTAAAGTTGAGAATGCAAGGAACGCAAGAACGGGAATACCGTAAAAATCAGATGATAAGCACATTACAATCACAAGGCATTATCGGAAAAAAACAGCTCTATATTCTGGGAATTTGCTTAAACCCTTCTTTGTCACGCGGGTCGCATAAATTCTTAGATCGTTACGCTGAGCCTCAATTTATAACTTATTAACTGTACGTCGTTGAACCGAAGTTCAGGCTTGGGCCGGGGCAGAGGATGGGTTAATATCATTCATAGATTCTGAAAAAAGTGTCCCACAATGTACTAACAGAATGGCTTAGCTTACATCTAAGAAAGCAACTTTACAAGAAATGAAGTCAGGAGCTATCCACTTCAATGCTTCTCTCACAAATTTATAGATAGACATAGAGTTTTACAATATTTCATTCATACTTTTTATAACGGATTTCTAGACTTCACAATTTCATTTACTTAAATTTATTGAAATGTTCACCGAAAAAACTCTTCAAAATCCAAATGTATTTTTAATTTAACATTTTTGAAATTGCACGATTTGAGACTTCTTTAAGATTAACCTCAAAATATTGAAGCAGATTGCGACTGATATTAATCATATGGTTCTAGGAAAATATTTTTTATTTGACTATATTCGTTGAACTCTAGATGTAAAATTAAATGTAATCCTGTATAACTCTCAATAATATCATTTTCTTAACAAGCTAAGGAAGAGAAAATCCTTATAATGATACACAGTTAAAGTTCGATAATCCTTAACTTCCACTCACACAATCCTTAAAGTCTACCCTCTTTAAAACAAATCTCGAGTAATAACATACTACATATGCTATCAAAGTAAGCTTCTAGACATGGAAGTCAGTGGCCCTTGTAATACCTAAATTTCTGAAATTGAAAGATACATTGTCCTGAGACGTAAGGTATGTGCTTGTTTATTGTTTTCGTTCTAATATAACTTTACAAATATTTTTATTAAGTTACTTTTGAAATGAATTTTCTCTTCTTATAAATTTCTAAATTGGAAAATGACTGAAAACGAATTATTCGTGTCAGTTGCAAAAATAAGATCATGTTTGTTAACTATATATATTAGACAAAACATTTATAGACTAATAATTTTATAAAGAGTAATATTACGTGATTTAAAATATTAATGATAATTAGGAGACAAAGCTGTATACTAATAGCTAAATGTTGACTGATGAAAGTAATTAATTTTTTTTGCATATTCATTTATTTCAATAATTATTTATGGTTAAGAAATATACTTATGAAAAAAACTAATGTATTTTAAATTTGTGTAGTTACGTTTTTATATATTTTGAACTTATTCAAACTTTTTGTATGCATAGGGAAACATATTAAAACGTTTTAATTAGACAAAAAGAACCTGGTAATAAAAAATAAAAGATTAAAAATATCTTTCTTTACAAAAACTAGTCCGCATAATAGTTTACAGTCCATTTCTTTTATGTATGACTCAATTTATTGTTTGCTTTGCATAGATGGGAGTTACTTCAGCGAAAGCATGCGTCGTCTATCGGGGCTTTCTTTATTATGTTTCCAGATAGGCATATTATTTATGCATCATTTCTTTTAACGATAGAGAAAATCCGGAGCATCAAAGTAAATCTATTGTCTGAGAGTCACACAAAGGAAAATCTTGATCATTACTCCGGAATTGTATCGTAGATTACTTCTTCAATATGCAAAGGAATTTGTTTTGTTGCAGAAGCTAATATCTGAAATTTGAATGAGATGAGAAAAAAAGTAAAGCATGCCTGGGGAAGTATTCCAGTGTAAAAAATGGTTTTAAAAATGCAAAATATTGCTAAAGAATACGATCAATAAGCACGAAAGTCAAGCCCTTTCGTTTGAATTCGTGTTCACTTCACTGACATTTACATTCGATAAGAACAGACTCAATAACTTTTACTACATGCAATTGTGTCAGTTGATACCACATAATATGCATGAACCAATAATATTATTCAATGGCAGCACCATGTTGACAAAATGAGTTTTTGGCACTAAATTGAAGCATCAATCCAAGGGATCCGAATTTGGGGAGAACACGCAATAGCACAGGATTATTTAAAAAACATGCAATTTTACATCGCAGCACAAAAAACTTACATATTTGCATGATAAAAATTGCTTATAAAAACTTATCACACATATGCTTGTGTGTCTTCTTTCTAATTACTTTCAGATTGTGGTTGTAAAACTCAAGTGCTTAAAAATATATTATAATGTACGGAAGTTAATTTTACCCATACGTTATGCGGTACTTTTTTTTTTCAGTGTGCTTTAATGAAGCAAATGTAACTTGAGTATAGGAAATGAGAAGAGTAGCTTATTTACTACCACCAAACGCAATTATTTACCTCCCAATTAAAATTTATTTATAGGAATTAACATTCTTCTACTTTTTAAAAACGAAAAATCTGATGTGACTCCACTTGACTTTCTGAAATTTTATCGGTACCATTTTTGCGTCTATAAGCCGGCGACCGATAATATACAGGTGATTTGAGCTCATTTGAATGCACCATTTTGACACTAAAGCGCATTAAATGGTTTGTTCCACAGGCAGTAAGAATAACTCTTTTAGCAAGCTTGTGGAAACACTGCCTGTTCTACATACAACAAAATGTATGCACATTATGTAGCCACGAACTATAATAATATACACACCCAATTTCCGCTCAATTGAATTCACTATTCAGAGAAGAGTGAACTTTCAGTAATTTGCTTCCTTAGGCCGTAGGTTTGTAACAATTGTTTTTTGTAGCCCTATAAAAAAACTGTAAGTTTTCTTTTTACACACCAAAATCAATACGGGTTGTACGCGTGTGGCCCAAAATTTATACACTAAATTTGAGCTACATCGAATGCACTGTTTTGAATCATCATGTTCACTCGCATATACACATGCATACACATACATAAATCACAATAAATAGTGTAAGTGAATTACAAATACCACAAAACTTATAAATTTATAAAAATGTCACAGTCATTTTTTTCCATGATTAGAATAATTTCCTTACGTGGTACATGATCGGAAAGTGAAAACAAACTTGTGGATCTTGAGTGAACGAGAGAAAGAGGAGGGCGGGGTTGGGGGTAAATTCGGGGTGAATGTCACAATTGTTTTCCCAGAATACTTTATAATGTATACTTCATCCTAATTATAAATGACTTTTAAACTCTGTCTAAGGTTCATAAAAATATCTGCATATCAAATTAGCAACCATATAACAGCGGACCTTAAAAAATATCCATTGATAAACTTAACAAATTGTATATTTTAAGGAAAATGAATACATTTTCACATTTCTAATTTTAGATATTTCAAGGTAGGCATATAATATGCGCTACACAGTTACAGTTACAGTGTAACGCTTGTGACAAATATAGTTACAGAAACGCAATTTTAGAAATCTAAACAAAAACAGTATTCTTTTATTAGAATCTCGTCTTATTCATGTAAAATCATTTGACATTTTAAAAATACACCCAGCATGAAAATGACTAGCACTAAACATAAATTAAAAAAAATTGTAAACAACTAATACTTTCATGAAAGAGTCATCAATAACAAGCTAGACTGTTTCGCTAAATACAGGGAAATTACAAGATATGATTTGCAAAGTTCACACCTGATTTTTTATGGACGTATTGAATTCTGAGTCTTTAAGGTGTATACGCACATTCTAATAAAAAAATATAATGAAGAATAAAAACTTCTTGCTGAAAAAGAGTAATGGAGATTCCACGCAAATTGACATGCGTACAGGTTTCGACGCAGAATTACATATTTTAATTTTGGCGGCCAACGATAGAACATGTGACGCTGCGATGCATGTCAACTGTGCAAATAGCAAGTTAATAAGGAGGAGAAATATCGATTTCAGTTGTTAAAAGTTGATAAATTCTATGCGAATTTCATTCCTTGAACTCGGATAGAAAGTAACTATGCCTCGCACATAGGTCCGCGAACATATGCGCAGATGTTAGCATTTAAGAGAGGACGTGTAGTTGGGCTCATAGAAGTTGTTCTAATCAGCGAATTAATTGCTCGACATTTGTCTAGGCCAAACACTATGGCCAAACACAGCGTCAAGAAGTACGCAGTCGCCCTAGAGAGAACACAGAGCGTGAAGACCCACCCATGTCTAAGCAGCACTCAAGTACCAGATTCACCATCATCATCAAACCAGATTCATCATCATCACCTACAAGCAAATGTGCTCCAGTGACCTTAAGGACCATTAATAAGCAGCTCAAAGAAGAATGCTGAGCAAACGGCACCACTCGCGCTGACTTTTACTGGCCTCTGTACACTGACAAGCCCGTCTGAAGTGGTGTCCGGCGGTATCGACCTGCAATATCACTACACCGTTAATAGAAGCAGTTCAACGTTTCACATATAATGGAACTAAATTAGCTGCATCCTTTCTATGGAGAAAATGTTCACCCTGAGTTGGTTTCGTTGAGAAGTTTAAACACCAAATCATGGTTCAACGTTTCTCCATAGAAAGGATGCAGCTAATTCAGCACCATTTGATGGTGACATATTAACTATTTTTATTAGTAGTGGGACTGGAGTAAAATTGTCTTTAATGATGAGTCTTGCTTCGAATTCAGCGCGATGACCAGCGAAAATATATCTGGAGAATCTCCGGATAACGGTTGGATACCAATTTGGCTGTCACCAGGCATCCGGGAGTGATGATTTGGTAGGTTATTTTATTTCATAGCAGAACCCTTTTAGCTATCAAACTCGGTTCTCTTATCGTACATCAGTTCGTAGACGATATTCTACGATCCGATGTGCTACACTTCATATCACGTCATCCGGCATTTACATTTCAGCTAGATAATGTCCGCCAGCATATGGTAATAGTTTCTATTGTTTGTTTTCTTGGTTCTCCAACTCTATCTTGGCCATCAAGTTGGCCGAATCTCACCGCCCCTCCCTGAAAACGTTTAGAGGATTATAAGCCGAGCTCTTCCCCCCCCCCAAACAGCTTTCTATTTCCTTATCTAACGAGGTAATCGGAGATAATTTTCCACGATCTCCCACAGGAGACCATCCAACAACATTTTTCGTCAATCATTGTCAAGCTGATTCGGCATGAAACTGCTGACAATTTTTCTGCAATTGTAACCATTTATTTTGTACATGCATCTGCTGATTTTCATCCCATTAGGATAACTCCTTCTTGGTGCGTCTTATTTATTTATTTATTTAGTTTTAGAATGTATGCACACAGTTTTTTTAATTATTTAACTTTGAAACTCAATATTTTATCTAAAAAGAAGTAATAGTTTTCTAGTAGTCCTTAAATTACATCAGATCCTGTTTCACTAGTGAAGCAATTATTTCGATGGATATAAAATACATATCTAACCCTTCAAATTTATTAAAATCAGAAACATATCTAATGTAACAAAACCGATTCATTTCACTAATAAAAACTGCATTAAATGCACTGCAAAATATCCTCTAAAACTATTGTTTCAATAAAATCGAAGGCAAATAACTTCCCACCGTCTTTCTCATGATAAACCATCATACAGTTCGGAGCAAAGCGAAACGAAATCGATACAAATAGCATGAAAGCTTCTTTTCTTCGATTTTAAGTTACGCTGCATCACTTTTAGCTCTCACTTCGCATTTTCGCAAACAATGAATAAACATTCTTTTGGTATGTGCACTTTATCTTTCCTTCGGAAGAAAACTGAACAGTTTCTAAAAAACGAAAGATTTTCTTTCTTTTGCAACGAAATGAAAAATAAAAAAAATATTCAGTACACGCACCAAATGTAAAATTTAGTAACTCAGTAAAATAAATATAGCTTTAATTTGAAAAGAAATATGTATTTTTTTTAAATGCCGAAATATTCGGTTGAAAAACTATCAAGATTTTCATCAGTTGACAAAAAATTTAAAGAATATTAAAATTTTAATAACTCTTAAATCAGTTATATAGTTTAAGTGAAAATGAACGGCCCGCTTTTAAAACAGCGGAATGCCTTCAGAGTTGGCCCACCCTATGACTTGCGCTCATATTTTCTGACCATCTTTCACGGTCTGGTTGACGGTGTCCTACACAAACCCCGAAAGAAGCGTTAAGAAGCGCCTTACAACTCGGCCTTTTTCTATTCCTTCCGTTCAGAAGTAAAATTGAAAAATATGTATACTGTAAGGCTTCAGTTTAGAGGAGCAAAAATATTAACGAGTGTAGATAAAATTGAAATTGTTGTCCGGAGGAAGTCTTCTAGTATTAAGCTTTGGGCATCAGACAGGGTTCGATTTTTGTAGTGTACAAGTTCTTCTTTTTGTTAGTATCATAAGTTATAATAAATAAAATTATTCCGGGCACGAAATTATTTCAAACGTCCACTCTAGCTGCCTCGAAACAATAAGTAGGCACAAGGATGCAATGCGCCTCTTGAAATCCTCTGATTCTCCAAGTTTTACGCATGCGCCAAGATTTAGTCACACCTGGCCGAGGTGAACCAGCACCAGAGGAAGACCCTGTATTATATATGTAGTTTAACATTTTTAGATTCTGTCTTTTTGTCTTACATTTCTATTTCGCTGCACTTTTTCTTGTTTTACTTTTAATTTTTATAGTTTGGTTGCATTTTTATATAACACTTATTTACAATATTTAAGACAAAAGTCAGGTCGTGCTTAACCTTAACTCCTCCTCCAAGCAGCTTCTTTTTAAAGTTATTATTTAGTTCTTTATTTATTTGTTTGTTACGAAAATTTCACCGTGACTAAAAGTTGCTGCACGTTTTAATTCGCATTCTGACATTAGCCAGTAGTTACTAAAATTCGCAGCGGGTCAACCTAGATAACAGATCGAAGGGAATAGAAATTTTTTGTTTGCTCCTGCTAAAAATTATAAGTTAAACTAAACTTCCTCTAAAGTAAAATATTCAAATTAAAATTTGTTTTTACATTCCAAGTGATCTATTTAGCTGGTATAAATGGTTGGTTGGTTGATGTTTAATGGCCTAAGGTCCAAAAAAGGACATACTGCGCCAGACCATGTGTAAAAAATACTAAAAGCAGGGTTTTTCCCAGGTACGAAGGTGTTGTAAAAAACTATTAAAGCTGAAAACAATGAAATTTGAAAGGTTAAAAACAAATTGTAAAAAGGTAAAAGACAGAGTAAAAGAGCAAGGACGTCACCTTGTAGCACAACTAGTTCAAAAAACGTTCAAATTACGTTGGAAACACGTTTTATGACGTTAAAAAACGTGTTTTAAACGTCTTTTGGACTAATTGTGCTACTAGGGCTGGATGGGGCTCCCGCCAGACGTCCTTGCTTTTTTACTCTATCTTTAGATAGTATAAAGGATTTTCCTTTATACATTTAGGCAGGCTGAAATTAATTAATAAAACGAGAGGCAGTATTTAATTTAAGAACTAATAAACGCGTTTAGAGAACCAAACTGGGTGAGTTCAATTGATATTAGAACAACGTTAGCCGATTTAAGTAATGGGCGTCATAAGTTGTTTATTTTGAAAGTTTCCATCTAGAAACACAGATTTAGGATTGTTAAAAGTAGGACAAATGATATAAAGAAGAAAAATGAAAACTGAGTTCTTTTAAAAATTGGATAAGTTTTACTGAAACAGTTTTAAGATATGATTTTAAAGTACATTCATTTAAACTCGAGCTGTATTTCATTTTCTGTAGGTATGCTTATGTTTGCATTTGATTCCAAAAACGTTGACACATTTTAAATTTAACATATAATCAATGAATTGTTTAAAAGGAATGGCTTTTCATTACAAAGTTTGTTTCTTGCCTTAACTAAATTTTTAATAATTAGATGAATTGCAATGGAAACCTTACTCTTGATCGACAGTAACCTGATTTTATATAGATTTTTAAATTTCTTTAGGATTTTTAGTCTGCCCTATACATACACCAAATTTTATTTTATAAATCTAAAACCAAAGCATATTTTATAGCCCTACCACTTCTAATTATTCCATTGTTTTAACTAGATAAACCTTTTGAAAATCTTTGCATAGTAATTATGTATCTTTATAAACACCTCTTATTAACCACTTAAACTGTTCAAATGTTTGATAGAGCACCTGTCAATAAATGTGTAGGAGCTCCTCTTATCAGAAAAAAGCAGAAACGCGACGTTGCAAAAAATAATTACTGTACTTTTATTTTATAAAACCTTATTAGACTCTTTATTTGAATTTCTTCTGTGTAATTCTTAGAAGTTGTTTTGAGTTCAGAATATAAAAAGTAATTTTACGCAACGTAGGCGTAATAAGATGAGTAGTATTTTAGTAGTATGCAGCATTTCTAATTTAATAATTCCTATGTATTGAAAAAATGTACTTTATTAATTATTGTTAGCTTTCTCGTATTTTATTAAGACAAATTTAAAAAGGCTTAATTTACCAAAAACAGATGAATGCGTTTTACAATATTTCATTGAAAGTAAATCTTTTAATCCTATAAGTCCTTTAGAAAGTACAGCAAAAAATTCAATGCTTTAAAATATTTATGCATATATTTTGTTTTATAAAATTAATGCATTAAAAAATCTTAAATAAGTAAACAAACACGAATAAATTTTTAAAAAACCAACATATTGCATTTGATATTTTATCTTTCGAGAAACAATTTCTTCTTTTACATTTTTATATGTGACTGTTATGTCTTTAATTTACTCTTTATATGTATAAATATATCGTAGTCAAGTATCTCAAAACAGCATTTTCCGTAATTATGATATCGCCATTCGAAATGTCCGCAGTGAATGCGATATCCTTGGTACCAACAGAGAACTCTTGAATGAAGCAGATATTACTTTGCACGAATGTCTGGCACGTAATTACAGTGCACCCTTATCTCATGCGCATAAAGTAGTAAATGTGAATTCATTCCGCTCTTAAATATGTGGAATGTTTCGTAAAGTATGTTACGGAAATGATAATTCCATAACGGGAAAGCTAATGCCGGGGATTAAATTCATTTCTTCAATGGACTTTGATCGCATATTCATGTGAGCCTCATAACATTATTTACGATTCATTAATTTACACAAGTAAAATAAATTCCGATTATTTTCTTGAAACATGATGTTTTGATAGAGAACATTATTAACCTATTTAAGCTTTCAAAACTTTAATCACGTGTTAAGTAGCTTGTCGTTTAGATCTACTCTCATTATTTGAATGTTATAACACATTTATAATTGTATGATTTAGAAATATTAAGCATCTTAAGGCCTGAATTAGATTTGCAATTGGCGCTTAAATAGTGAGCGTATCGGTTTTATATCGATGGTCGCGATGCTTCTTGACCATCTATGATCGGTTACGATGTTTTGTCCGTTGCTCATTTGATAAAAAACCCTGTGGTTAATACCTCATTTATAAAATTTTAGCATGGTAATCTTGAGATAATGTACATTTTTCTTCTTTCACAGTCGGTAAAGTAGCTTACATAATTTTTTTTCCTGGATTTCACAGATATTACTCCATGATTTCCATGATCATTACTCCATAACTTCCTTGACAATTACTCCATCATTTTCAAGACCATTACTCCATGAATTCTATGACTACTTTTTGGTCTATTGGAACAAAGAATTCAATTTCCCATGTCTCCGTTCGATGTCTAGTACTCAATAGAGGGACTTTAAACTGGAAACATATATAAAGAGGATGTTCATTTCTACCTCATTGCAACGATTTTAATTAACAGCTTTCACTTGAGTTCAAGAGGAATTAAATACCAAATCTTCTTGAGTACGTTAATAGAGCTGTGTGTACTATTTTATGTATTAGTTTATACACTATATAACAATGCATCATTTTTGAAATTAAAAACATATCATTCCTTTTTAAAAATACGTAGATTGTACTTTCTTACAGATAAAATGCCCGTCACTCTATTTTAGAAATATGTTCCATCGCACAGAAGTAGGCAAAAAATTCTCATTGTTACTCTATTTTAAATAATGAAACCGCACTGTTATAAATATATGTTGAATGTTTCACCAAATAACTGGTGAAATCAGAGAGTTACAAGCAATGACATATACTTTGAACCGCATTAATGGCTCATCCGAAAATGTCTTATAAACGCCTAGTACCGATTGAACCCAGATTTCGGCTCAACACTGAAAAACAGAGTTTTCCAGTGAGCTAACATGGCCGCCGTTAGCTCGCGCTAAGATGTTAGCGAAGATTACAAAAAATAAGAAAAAGCTGCCTCATGAATTCTTCGAAAAGAAAAATCTTTCGTAAATGGAAGAAAGAGCCTTTGCTAAAATATATAGGCTGTGTGAAGGAGCTACCATTTGACATCGAATGAACACGTTTGACAGCAATGGCTATCTGCATTCATTTAAAAGAGAATAGAATTCTTAGCTCATTACTCATCAATATTTTTGAGTTAGTATTACTTTTCTAAAATCACGTGTAAAATACCAGAGCTCAATATTCTATTTATAACAAGAAATTTTTTTATTGCAAATTGAAATAAAACAATGCGATATATCATTTGTTTTTGCTAAAAATTGTGTCAGTCGTGGGTTAGTTGTCAACGAGCGATCATTTGAACAAGTCACTGTGGGTTCGAGTAGAACTTTTTTTTTTCTTTTCTTCTAGTAATGTGTATTAATTTTCCAATATAATAATAGCGCTTGAGGAAGCATCGCTAAAATGGGGAATTTTAGCACCACATTTAACCACCAAAAAAAATGACCGTATCATCTTCTATAAAACATCTACATAGAGACATATTTAGATCATTCCAGATTTACAGAAAATGAAAATGTCTATATACAAAGCAAGATTTCCTGACTGAATGGCTGACTAGCATATCAATGACTAGCCATATTCATTTGGCATTATGCCTTACAATTTTACGAGCTTATTGCTCTTTTGTCCAAGGCGACAATAAGAAGAGAATTCTTCAATTGATATAAAACAAGTCCTTCTAGGATCAGAATAAATTTTTCTATACGTTTTTACAAATGGTCATAATTACCCTAATTTTTAAAAAATAGTATGGTAAATATGACAGTGAATTTAAAATTATTTAACTATGTCGAAAGTCTTACCTATATTACGAAGATACTTTTAAATATGAATTAGCTTGCCTAAAAAATTTTCCGCAAGAAACTTTATAGAGAACCGTCAAGTCCGTTTATTGAAATTTTTTTTATTCTGTTAGTTTATAATTGTTCCTTCCTTTAAATACTTGAAATTAATGATGAAAGATACCTATTATGAGAAATGCATTAAAAACTTTTCGCCTATTTTTTGCGAGAGTTACCATTGATTTCTTTTTCTCTGGTCATAATTAAGTTTATTTTACGATGATAATTACTCCAACCCTATACATATATGTCTTTTCTTCAGAGTTCAGGTTTAAATTGTAAAAATCGTTGAAAAAGGTTTTATAATATGCTTGTTTATTAGATATTTTCTCTAAACAAATTTTTTTAAATAATTTAAAAGCTGTAAACTTCTTTACACTATATGTAACAATATAATAATACTTTAATAAGTGTCGATAATAAAAATTTTGAAAAAGGCACATTAAAGTTTATTTACAATTAAAATGTACTGTATGCGGTAAAAATACTCCATTAGTAAATTAGCTTTTTAAAGTAGATGTATATTTCTGAAACTATAAATAAGGTTTATGAAAGTAGATCCGATTATTTTTTCAAATATAAATAACAAAATTAAAGGTGCATGGAAACTATAAAATTAAGATAAACAAAAGCTGTGTGAAGATTTTCAAACAGAGAAAAGCACTTTATACATTTTCTTATCTTTATAATTGAATTAAAAAATCAATAAAAACTTCAGTTAAATTAAATAAGTATTTCTTTAATTAAGACTATACAACGCATTTTTCTTGTTTGATTTTTTATTTGCTACAGTATGAGGAAGCAAAAGTATCTAAAAAATCCATTAACAAAGAAAAAAGTTCAGTTAAATTAAAGTTGGTTCTTTATCTCTTTCGTCTGTTCAGTTTTTATTCTTTTTCCTTTATCTTTCGTAAATTTAATTATAATACGAATAATTGCTTGATTCTGAACTAAGGCCTTACTTTATGCATAAATAATTATGTCTTATTTAAATGCGATATGGTGCACATATGTGCATAGACATATTTGTTACATGTATTGGGTGTATCACAATTCCCTCCCGGGTTTGGAAGGCTTATAAAAAATATATATTACCAGTGCAGCAACAAAGTTGACTTTATTGTAGAAAGAAATGTTACAAGTTTGATTTCTCAAAAAGTCCAATATATGAACCTTTCGTGACAGTGACGGATTAGTGCAATTTTGACGGGGGTGGGCAGTTAGTTTGTCGAATCATCAGCAACACGAAACAAGCACGGATTAAGGGGGGAGGGGGAAGGGTGACCCACCCCCCCAATTGAGAAAAAAGAAATCAATGTATAAGGTCCTATTTTACTTCCATAAAATGGATGTAAATGCCAATCGCCTAACTAACCGCCCCCACAGACAAACAAGGGGGGAGGGATCCCCCCCGACAAAATTGTATGCAAAAAAAAAAAAAAATATTTACAAACCATTTCATAGGATACAAAAGTCCACCTTTGTTTAAGTGTGAAAAGATTTCCCTACCACACAGGCAGGAAGTAGGAGAACTTCTAATGAGCAATGGTCGACTCTTTATACTATCCGAAAAGTTTGGTAATGCTTATTTACGTGTTTTATTTAACGCCAGGATAGCACGCATGTACTTAATAAAAAATAAATATAGTCTAAGTATGTTTCAAAAATTGCTTTTTTAAATTACTATACAATACATAATAATGTAGATCCGAATGTTGTTTAAACGTATTTGCAACGCATGATCCAGAGACGCCAGACGAAAAGCCGCAGGATAAAGACTAACACACTTTTAAAGCTATGACGTAGTGTACCTCGACTGAAAATGAAATGCGCTGTCTATCTTAAAATAATAAAATCGTCATATAACAAGAAAGATAAATCATGCAAAATGCATCTATCATAAAACACTTTCCAATACAGTCTTCGTTTCTGCTCCCGAATATGGGGGCGTATCAGTATGCAACGATCAGTAATGGAAATGTGTAATCGTCAAACTTGGCCAGATTTACGGCACATCATCAAGAAAAGGTGCATTACTTTTTTGTAGCACTCTGTAAACGAATTTCAAATGTTATTTCCATACTTCAAATTAAGAGTAGGACTATGAAAACGTCTGCATACTTGTTGCATTTTCTAGTAAATGGATTGAAAGAAAAATGCCTTTTAACTGCCATAGACATTGATATATATAAGAATTCGTTTGACTGTTCTTGTAACAGAACCATAGATACTACATACACTATTTTTTATTTTGGTCGGAAATTTTTTTTTCCCAACGGAGGATTTAATTGCATTTTTCTACAGCCAACTTCACACTTAAGCCGCACATTCATTATATATTTTGGCAGCTTATATAGCAAAGCTTGCTTGTGAAAAAAGTTCGAATGATTCTAAGCTGTAGTTTTTGGTTTGCAAATTTTCAAATATGGAAACTGGCAAGCGGATTTTTGACCTATTTTGCTTTTTCTCTATCGAAAAGTTAAAAATGCTGTTTAAAAAAGAAAAATATTATCCTATGTGTAAGGAGAAAATATGTATTGAGAGAACGCCTGTGCTATGGTTTTCAAAATTTTGATCCAGCAATTTTGATGTTGATGACCCACCACGTTTTGAAAAGCCAGTTGAAGGTGATGAAGACACAATAAAGGCACTAATGAATGAAACCCGGCGAATAAAAACTCGTGAGATCGTTGAAAGATTAAATTCATCAACGTTGAACCTTCGTGATCATTTGAAAATCCTCACAGCTCGACATCCGGGTTCCTCTTGTTCTTAATGAAAGACATGACTTTCCGAACAACCCAATAGGATACCGAGCGGTATGTTTTGATCTTTAACAACCTTTATCAATTCTATTTCGTTTGAATAAGTTTCAATGTCCCTAAAATATGCTTTAAACATTGACTTTCCACAGGATGTAATGTATTGGAATTCATTTAGGTGCTCCTGTTAATGAAAATTGAATTCTACATACACCATATTTTAATAGCAAACGTGAAGCGATACATACTAATAATCATAGATCATTTTCGTAGTAATGGATGCATATTTACAGCAGTTAGACTATGAACGGACAGGCAGACAGTACGAAATCATAAACACTTTTAGATCTATTTTTAAACATATTGAAATTTCAGAAAGCTCTTTAGTCACAACAAGGAGCCTTCATTATTTCCTTTTTATAATGTATGTTCCTACATTAATTGTATCGGGAGTATACACTGGCCCATTACTGGAAACAGCTGTCTGTTTTTATAGCAATTGTTTATATTTATCTTTTTGTTTTACTATTCTGCTTCTACTTTATGGATGATAGTCTGTCCATATTATTTTATATGTCATTTATCCTCTAGATAGTATCACAAGAATGTCTTAAGAGCAACCAAAGACGACATTTTAAGCGCTCCTAATTCCCATTTGTACATCCAAAGTGTGTCACATAAAAGGTTTCTGGATGCTCTCTAGGTAATGCGTTAAGAAACAGAAGATATTGATATAATGGTCAGAAAACATTCATCCACAAAACATCATGACATTATTTAGGTGACTGGTGCAATTTTTTCACCCTTGAAGATACAAACGTAGTTTCCTCCCCCCTTTTTCTGATTATTCAAATGCACGCTTAAAAAAAGCACTAAATTCGCTCCGAAAGAATAAATTAGCTGTGACTAATTTAACCCATTTACGTAAGGATTTTTTCAGGACATTCTCCACTTTATGTCGATGCCAGAAGTGATGAATAATTTTCCGACATTTGCGGAATATGGAGGATGTATTTCTTTTTCTAGAATATTAATAAAATAATGTAAGATTTACATTTTACTTTATTATAGATGAGTATTTTGTGGAAATCATATTTCTTAATCGAGAAATTTAAATAGTAAAATAAATGAATGGTTAAACATTTTTGCGACTTACACATATTACGACCATCTAAAAATAGATCACTGGGCGTTAATGGGTTAAAACTGAGACAAACTTGTCTGGAATTTAAATCCATCGAAGAAGAATTTAGTTTTCATAGCGAATTAAGTTGTTTTTTTAACGTGAACATTTAGGGTTATCGCCCATAATGTTTATTATTTCACTTAATCGTTTAGTCTTCTTTGGAATTTCTTTTCAGATGCATAAAATTTCTATCGATTGTTGTTTCGAATTCTAGAAAAGTGCTTTAAATTAATACTGAAAATTAAGAAAAACAGGAAAAATTACAACATTAAAAATTACAGCAAGAGTTTTTAGAAGAAAATTTCGCATTTATTATGTTATATTGACTTCTTGTTCTAGCTTTGAACTTTGAATTTCCCTTTTTTATGCCTTACGAATTTAATGAGCAATTTGCCTTTTATTCAACTGCATTTTCTATATCTGTATTTGCTGTACATGTGTAATTGTATTATTAACTACCAGTCTATAAAAATGGTGGCGTTGTTTTAATCATTGTTTTAACGGTTGCAAAAAGGAAACTATTAATTCTAAAAATTTGAATCCAGTGACAATTCTACTACATATTTACTGAAATTTTTTCTTTTCATTTAGATCAGAGTTAAATATAACACATATATATATATAGAAAGTTAGAAAACTCGCTTGTTAAGATTATTTATTTGAAATTTTCACGAATTTGATTGTTTATTACCACGATAATATTTAAGAAATGGCTTTCAAAATACTACTTCGATATTGTACTTCGTGGCTTTTAATTCATACATTCCTTTATAATAAACATATATTTGTGAAATTAAAATTTCTAAAATAAATTATATTTTAGTCTGACAGAAAATTTATTATTAAGAAAAAATTATGCGATATGCCTTCTTAAGTGTAAGCAAGGCATGAGGAGTGACTTATCAAAATCACAAAGAATAGTTTGTATTTTTTTTAGTTCAAAATCATATTTGTTAAATAACATTCTGTAATTCGGTGTTTTGTATGTCAAGACTTCACGGGGGATCTGCTTAGGGGGTATTGCCTGTGGGGATAATTATTTTAAGGGGCTCTAACGAGAATTCACATTACAACTGGAGACAACCGAAGAAAACTCCAGGCCGTTAGATCGACGCCCTCGCGATAGCGAACCCAGGACTTTTAACAACTTAGCCATCTACCATGCTTAGTATCTTATCCACTCATCAATGGTGTGATCTTTCTCTAGTTGGAATCTAATTTTAGACGTATACACAATTTACTTTTTAACGATAAAAGTGTTTTTCAGCTTTATCACATTAATATGTGAATTTGCATGTACAAGTTAAATACTCATTAGCTGATTGTTAAATCTATGATACACATAATCACACATTTATAGAAAATATTGCATAATACAAATTATTTAAGAGAAAATGTTTTTTTTTTTTTTTTGCTAATTATTTAAGAAGTACACACAGGGCCGGATTTAGAGGAGGGCAATCGGGGCTGCAGCCCCTGGGCCTCCACAAGAAAGGGTCCCCACAACAGACATTTTTTACGCAAAATTTCCTAACGAATACCGAATAATATGCAAAATAACTTTTAAAGAAATATAATTCTGTTTATGGAAGATCAGTTATTTCCCGTTTACCCTTAATTTTTCGTTTTAAACATTTCAAGGCACGTTTCGAATTCTTATCAAAGTGGTTAATATTAATCTTCGATCATGTGTATATTTGCGAGAAACAATAACAAAGTAAATTATCACACTATTATATACTCAAGAAATGAATCCATCGACATAGAATAATAGTAATAATAAATCATGTTACGGAGTACATATAAAAACATGTTACGTTCTATAATATTATACGCTGAAAGAAAAAGTTGCTTGAAAAATAACTTCACGACTTGTATTCCCAAAGAGGTCAGGTACAAGGCGTCTGCTTTGCACACATTTCGCTTACTACTGGAAGCTGAAGTCAACATGATCGGTTGAGAGCCATATCGACATTACATTAAAATTGCTACTCCAGATAAGAAGTAGATATTATTATTTATGTTAATAAAATCTACCTCCATGGGAATCGAACCCTGGACCTCTAGGTTATAAGCAGAGGCGGCCGACACGGTAAGCAATGTAAGCATCGCATCGGGGGGCCGTCTTTGAAGAGACATCATTTCAATGATTTGTTCTGATCTATAGCATAAGAGGGGCGCCTTTTTTGTGTTTCAGGGGGGGGCGCTACATACCTTAGGGTCGGCCCTGGTTATGTGTTAGTTAACTTCGAGCCCACTTCGCCACACTAGTCGTCTAAAAAACTCTTAACTTGTTTGAGAAATAATTAGGAGCCATCACTCCGTTCTTGCACAGGGCCTCCACAAATCTAAATGCAGCAGTACACATTAATTACAGTTGAATGTTAGATTATTTTAGGTTTCTGATTTAGATTAAAATCATTTCTCCAGTATACGGACTACTGTGCGATAATCCAGGTGTTCATTTAACCAGGCGTTAACTACAAAATTGTAATATTAAATTTCACTATAATTTATTTGACCCTTAAATACTCGCTACTATTCCTATAGTAAATTTTCCGCACGGCGTATTTGTTCAACATATTGCATTTAAAAATTTCTGTGTGAAAAGATAAATGATCTTTAACATTAATTTTAAGTCAAACACAATAAACATGTGCTACAATAAAAAATAGGTGTTTGCGAAACTATCATACAATAATGTAAATTTGTGAAATGCATATTTAAGATTTTCAGTATTTTGCTAACATGATTTTGCCAAAACGTTGGAGCCATTATTGAGGGGAAAAAATACGTTTAGAAGATCAAGACAAAACAAGTAAGGGACAATAGAAATATGTTGGCAGTTTTTTTTAATCCCAATTTTTTTTCTTTTTTGTATCCACAAGAGAGACGTAATGATATAAATACTTTACTCAAGCTCATAGGTTCATAGGCATATACCACCGTGAGAAGTTAAGGGTTAAATTGGGTATACAGGAAAGTAATGTCCTATTTTTACAAAATTCAAACAAATATATTTTCAGGAAGTATTAAATTATAAACAAGCTGCGCCATGGCTGTATGGCAAATATGAGTCCCATGCAATGGCAACAATCTGTGCATGGGACTCCAATTTGCTAAATTTTGAAGCGAGAATTATATAAATAGTATATATTTTTTCTTTCATGAAAAATGTGTCCACCCTCCCCCTTTTCCACATCTACCCTCCTTGGAGGATTATATTCGAAATATTCTGAAATCGATTTTTATGTATTCGTGAGCGTTGTATTTCACAGCAAGAATTTTATGGATATCTCTTTTCTTCTTTGAGGTCAAGAGGATATGTGAAAAGAAAATGTCGGCCCCCTATCCTCCATAAGATACGAATTTTGCGAAATGGTCTCCAATCTGGCACCTACGCTAAAAACACACATATGTACCAAATTTCGTATTATTAGCTTTATCAATTTTGGCGAAAAAAACATTATTTTTTGGTGCACGGAGCCATTGCTATGACTTTTTTTAGGGTGGTAGGGAGATGTCGATAAACTGCCAAGTCAAATATCGGTTGTTACTAACTTATTTATTTTTTACCAACTTTATTACAACTTTATTACTAACTTAACTAACTTTTTACTTTTGCCAACTGGGTTTGCGGAATTTTGCCAAGTTTATCAGAAATAGAAAGTAAATTATAGTTTTCTTTAAAAAAAGTTTTCAAAGTTTGCCAACTAGGATCTAATTTCGCCAAGTATAATAGAATTTTGTGAGTGTTGGGGGGGGATGCTCCCCTCATCCATCCATTATCAAGGTACCCGTCTGTACACCTAGTATTTTTCTCATTAATTTTCAAGATAGCAGTGTATAGTACTTGCAACAAACTAAGCAAGAACTTACTCTTTTTTTTCAGAAAATCTTTACTATTACGTTTTTTGTATATGTTTTCATTGAATCATCATAAAATCTTTTTTTAAGGGGGGAAACAAATGAACGCCTAAGTAATTCTCTACTATTACAATTTTCTTCAACACTTTTTTTAAGTATTTACTTCATGCATAAAACTTTATTGCAGTCTTTAATATACTTCTCATTTATTTGATTACAGAAGCATGAAAGTAAACTTAATAAAGTGTAATGCAAGGTATAATGAAAGAGCTGTAGTTAAATATCAATTTGTTTATTGATCCTATTTATAGTGCTCCGTCAGAGAAAACTTTTCTCATTTCGTTAATTAACTTCAAATCAATTGAAATAAAAGGCAAAGAGGGCAAAAGTAATTTGTCTAGAAGGAGTGGGATATAATGCTCTTGGTAATTATGCTGTTCAAAAAAGCCTTATTTTTTATTTGAATGCTTTTAACAATTTAAAAAAATTGCGTTCGAATATTCAGTTTAAAAGTGCTCGTTTCGTGGGACAATTTTTATTAGAAATAATTATTTTAGTCAGAGTTTCGTATCATTATACGCAATGACCTTAACTAACTGACTCACACAACTGAACTCACTTAAGCCACACATTGATTGTAAATCCCTTTTAATTACTTGTGATAGAAGCAGGTACCGAGATTGATTGTTTAAATTTTATTTAAAAAAAATATTAATCGTATAATCAGAAAATGGGTTAAAATCATATTTATTGCAATTTTTTTAAAGTATTATTTTGGAAACATCGCTGTAATTTCTGAGTAATTTTTGTTTATATAGACAATTCATTTTAATAATGTAAAATTATACAAAAATGTCATATAGAATGTTCTTAATGACATCGCTTTATTAAAAGAGCTAGAAACTGTAATTTAAAATAATTTTGTACTGCATAATTACATTCTTTGCTGGTAAAACTCACTACAATCTGATTTGCTTTTGCAAGTAAGGAAGAAACTTTCAGTTGTAAATTTAATATTCAAGTAATACAATCTGATATAAATTATAATACAGATGAGTTGGAAAAAAATCGTCCATTAAAAAAAAATTCTCAAACAGGGCCTGATTTCAGGGAGGGCATTCGGGGCAAGCGCCTGGCCCCCCTACCAAAATGGGGCCCCCAAAATTGTTCTTTTAAGTTTATAAATTTGTAAATTTTGAAACGTTTTCGAAGAAGGGGCCCCCAATGAAGCTTTTGCCCAGGGCCCCGAACTCTGCAAATCGGTCCCTGTTCTCAGATACAAAATAGCTTTCAAACTGAGAAAGAAGCTTTTTTATCCTGTTTGTTGATATTGAAAATAATTGGGTTTTTTCCTGTCGTTAACCTAACTCACCAGCTTCAGATGAACTCATACTCAGAATACGAAGTAACATACATGAAAGAAATTTAAAGGACAAACTATCTTTATTTTTCATGTAAAAGTCTTTTGTAGAACATTCCTTTTCACTTTTTCATTCATGTCTTGAACTTGAAAGTAATTACTAAATTAAAATTATATGTGTACACCCTCCAAAAAAAGTATTCGAGCAAGAGAGAAATTTCCTACGTTGGTTTCGTATATTAAAAATTTTTATCATAGAATATAAATTAGGCTATGTATAAATGTGACTTTCCATATTTCTATCAAGTTGTGCGTTTTTCAAAAACTCAATTATTATTCGCAAATCTAAATTAGGAAATTTCTCTCTTGCTCGAATACTTTTTTGGAGGGTGTACAAATTATATTAGTTTATTAAGATAAATAAATTAACAATAAAACCGTTATGGCATAACCGTTATGTCTTTTGATTGAGGCAATGTCGACCATCCGAAAAAAATATTCAAATTGCTAATTATATAAATGATAGGTTACACAATTGTGGATTGCTAAATTTAAATTTTATCCTGAGTGCATTAAAATATAGTAATTTTATTGAATATGTATTTTAAACATGAGTTAAAATCAATATTTCTTGTCTTAGAATTATCAGTGTTGTTATACTGCGAAAAATACTCGTATTTAAAAAAAAGAGGGACTATACAAGTGTTTGTAAGAAAGAATTTTGTTTTTGTGCCATAAAATTTATCTATAAGCTATTTTATTTTGTTTATCTTACACTTAAAAATATCTATATTCTCCCATTTGCGCATATGGCTGTAAAACGATAAGAAATACTAGTAAAAGCCCATTCTCTGAATTGCCCTCATAAACAGCTGATGCATTCAAGGCCTTGCAAGAAACGTAAACTAGACAACATGTTTGTCCTTGATACAGTAATAACATTAAAAATCAATATAGACAAATTTTAATCTCTTGACACATTTAGAAAATGCGATTTTTTTCCTTGAGTAATAAATATTGTTCATTTCTCACATTATGAGTTTAAAGTGCCTTGAAAAGAAGCTTATATATATATATAACTTTAATAAATTTATATAACTTTATATATATATATATATATATATATTGGTTTTTATTCGACTGATATTTTGATTGTTGTTGTTAAACAAAATAAACTAAAGGGAATAAACTCGTTATATGTTTTCCCTTTTATGTTACCTCTTTTCTCATTATTTTTAACATATTCGTTCGTAATGAAAACCAGAATATAGTTTATGTGTGGAAACAGTGTGACTAATGTGATGAAGAATGTGATTAATAATAATACTAACAGTAAAAAGTAATGCGATTTTGTTTCTACAGAAAATAGCTTGCATCAAACAAATATTTGTTTCAGTCAATTACATTTTAAACATAATTACTGAATTAAAGCAAACAATTTTTATTTAGCGGAAACAGCTCTAAGCAATTACATTTTGTGAGCTTTTTCGATTATCTCAGTCATAAATAAAACAGCATAAATCTGTATTTTCCCAATTTTTTAATTATTATTTTGAGAACTGTTTCATGATTTTTAGAGAACATGCATCATGATGATGCTCGGAAATCAGATATATAATAGTGGTTAAATACACAAATTTAACAGATTTGTACGAAAATTCTTATTAGGATGTGGAATTATTTTTTAAACAAGAGGAGCCTTTGTTAAAAAAGTGATTCAAAAATCCATTTTCATATGCATACATTACTATAACTATGTAAGAACTCCCTGCTTTGTAGACAGAATAATTAATTAAATCTCCTGTTTAATCAATTCGTGAATAGTACTTTTGACAAACCAGGCATTCTGATATAATGAGAGGTGTTTTCGTAAATGGAGAAACAGTAATACTTTTCAGAAGTCCATGACTGAAAATCAGTTCAGAGATATTTCTCTGGTTTCTGATCGTATTTTTAGAACAGTAACACATTTCAGGCAGCGCACAGCTGAAGAGTAGTTTAGAGATACTTCCCACTTCCTCAATGTATTTTTCCTCTTTTTATGGCTTAAACAAGGGAACTTGAAGATTTTTGTAATTTTTTATCACTATTTTAAATTTAGAATAAAGATACTTGGGGATTTTTTTCGGTTAAATAGATAATAAATTATTACACTGTGGAACTTCAAGATTTTTATTATTGTTGCTATCTTAATTCTAAGATAACGGGACTTGACGCATTTTTTAGTTGAAGGATTGAGTTTTATTTATTTTACATTTTTTATTAGGAGATTAAACGATATTTTAGCAATATTTTTAAATTTTGCTTATCTAATCACTTTATGCATTAATGTTTGTGAAATAAGCTGCAGGCATAGTAAATATCAGCTAACATTTTTTTTTTTCCCGGAGCAGTTACACCTAAGTTCCTAATGCCCCCGAGCAACGCCCGACTATGCAGCTCACAATACAAGTTTTACTGCACATTAAAAGGTGTGGAAAATCCAAAAAATCCTTTAAAACAAATGGTATTAAGTACATCAACGTATTAACATCTTATCTGGTGAACGTCTACATTGGATCAAAATTTAAGTTCAACTTAATTCAGATTCATATACTTCAGTTTTTCTGTAAAAGTGAAGTCATGCGGTGAGTTTCTATTTTATATTTATGATTAATACTCTAATACAATAACATTAATGCATGTGAATGGAAGAATTAAACTTTTTAAAATATAATTATTGTCATTACATGAAACCATGTATCATAATGAGATGTAACTTTTTAGCATTTAGAAATAGGTAGGTAGTTTTACAATCAAAAGCATTTAAAACATTAAGTCGGATTTTATAAAATGTTACGCATGCAACACAGAACTAAGGTTAATTAAGAACTTTGTAAAGTAACACACGTAAAAAATATATTTTCAAAGAATGCTTTAAAAGATGTTTTGATAAGCAGAGGCATCCAGTTAATCCGGGTTCTAATATATTGTAATTGTTTTATTTTAATTTTTTTTTCTTATTTTTTTTTCTTTGTTTCTTCTCTCATTTTATTTATTTAGTTTTCGGTGACAGAGTTTTTCTTAACCAAAACTGGGAATGCGAGGGTGCATTAACGGTTGAATTTAAAAATATTCAACTATATGCAAAATCCGGGCGGTAATAAATGCCTGTGTGAAAGATGATGCAGTTTATAGCCTTAAACAGCCAACTGTTACTAAACGTAGCATAGGGATATATTTCTGAATGTTTCGTATTTTAATACAAAGCTGTCTTTTACCAGATTTTAATTATTTCTTAAAATATGCTATAAAACAGCTTCTAAGCATGTTAAAATCTATTAGCAATCCAAAAAATTTCAAAAGAAAATGACAAAAATAAAACTTCCAAGAAAAATGCAAAGTTACACAATCTTCAGATACAAATAAAATTTAATATCTGCATTAACTTTTCCAATAATATATGATTTCATACGCCTTTATTTTTTCTTGATAAAGTTTTTATTTCATTTAATAGCTCTTTTTGATTATAAAATGTCTGCAGATTTTTTTAATCGTAAAAACACATACTAATAAATAACTGCATTAATTATTATATAAATAGTAATCAAAATTACGAAAATAAATTTGATAGCCTTGTTTACTCCATTATGAAGCACACTAATAATTTTTGTATCGTAAAAATACACGATAATTAAAAGCTGTAATAAATATTTGCTAGTTTGAGCAAGTACTGAATAATTAAAAATATTGGAAGCCCCATTTTTTCTCTCCTATTTTCTGCAGAGTTAATGTCATTTTTCTAGCGAATTAAAATTGATAACTATATGGTCTCTTGTGAATATAATTATAGTATTTAAATACATACGCGTGTACATTAATTCATATTTATATAGAAAGTGATACAATTTGATAAACTTCAAGATATACAGGGTGGGTACAAATGATGGACCCGATTTTAAAAAATCAAATTTTCGAAAATACCGCACATATTACAATAAGTGTTGCATGAATGTAAAGAGTAATATACAAAGTTTTTTTTTCCACCAATGATCAACACATGCAGCATATTCCAGATTGCTGTTATTGAACTCGAAACATAGCGACAATGATAGAGAAGAATTTTTGCGTATTAGAGTTCGCACGTGTTCTTTAGTTATTTCGCTGCAGCGTGCATTTAGAAATCGCTACGGAAAAGAAGCAACACACTAACAAAATCATTTTGCGATGACATCAGAAACAGTTTTACCCTTAATCACGTGGCCACCTAGATCCCTAGACCTAACACCATGTGATTTCTTTTTGTGGGATTATTTCAAAAAACATTTTTTATGTACTGTCTATACCGAAAACACTGGCAGAACTTAAAAACGCATTTGTGTCGCATTACGAACCATTGATAGAGTGATGCTGCAAAATGTATGGAACGAGCTGGATTACAGATTGGACGTATGCCTTCTAACAAGAGGGTTATACATCGAGCATTTGTAACTGAAAAACAAACTTGGCTTATTTCTCGGTTCATTCATGTATCACTTATTGTAATATGTGCAGTAGTTTCGAAAATATGATTTTTTATAATCTATCGGGTCCATCATTTGTACTCACCATTTAGCACCATGTTACTCAAATACGGATCAAAACCACATTGATATGCAGAGCCGCAAAGACCGTCTTCGTGTAATTGTTTGTTAAACACATTGGAAAACGTGTATGTAAAGATTGGAAACGTATTGAAGTATATATTTTAAATAGGGATTCATAAGTAATGGGAACATCATCAGTAATTCCATGAAAAAAATGCAATAAATTTTCCAAACTATCCATTTTAGACAAGATGTTGCTGTGAAAGATCAGTAAACAGTTTTATATGATTTTTAACAGATGAATTGATACGCCACTTACAGCCCCTCCCATTGTTACGTTATTTAACCTGTGTATCTCCATTTACGAAATTTCTAATATAGGATTTCCATGTTATCGTTACTATAACCCGTGCTTGTAGATGGAATAATCTAAAGTTGATTCTCACTTTTGATAAATGTACTCAAAATTTCGTTATGCGTGATTTATTTATATTTTAAAACATATTTTTCCATGTAATTATGGATATCATTGTTCAGAGTTCGTGGTCAATACTTTTACGCATTTTATCTTCATAAACCGCAAAAATGTCTTACTTGACAGAATGCCTTAACACATGCTTGAATTCCCTACTTACAAAAGATCCTTTGATTGATTTTATTGCACTTTAGAAATCAGATTTCTGTAGAAATCTACTCGTGCTATATCTATAATCAATCTTCTGTTAAAAAGTTCAATACAGTGTTTCCTTCGATTTTATCTCTGAATATGTGCTTACTCTGAAAGTCTTTCTATCTAGTCTTTCATGTGGGCAAAGATAAAGTATATTACTTTTACTTTAAAAACTATTGGAATATTTTTAGATCCTATTTCATTTTAAATAAAAATAATAAAGATCATTTTCTTTAGTGTAGTTATCAAACTAGGTTACTGATTTACTACGATTTAATATTATTAAACTGCATCTCAAATTACTTCTATCGAATAAGAATTTTCAATAGAATGAAGAAGTCTGCTGCATATTGATCTCGTCTACCAAGTTGTCTGCTTTATTTTGATTATATTAAACATTTTTTTTCATTAAAACTGCTTTTATTATCACTCTGATGTAATGTCTGAAAAATCTAATATTTAAAATAATTATGGGGAATTAATCAGCTAATATATTTCCAAAAGGGAATAATTAAAACTCTTTCTTAGTTTGTTCAGAAATAATTTTTGACAAGAATTCATATGACTATATCTATATGGACATATTAAACATATCATTGTTGTAATGATACAGTAGCATTTATTCCTCAGTATTTTTTTTTTCCTTCGTATCATTTATACACCGTTGCAAAACACATTGGTGTAAGAAAGGTCTGTGACACTATGACGAAACTTATCATGCAAATATAATTCCGTGAAATTAAAAAAAGACATGGATAATTATAAAATGACTGGTGTGGTTATTGATGGGCATTTATTATGAAATTGGAAGGTTGATATACGATACGGGCACGAAAGATGCTTTAAAGACCAACTCCGTGACGTTTACGAGCAGTTATCGGTTGTCGCTTTTAACCCTTTGAGGCGAACCCTTTCCAAATGCTGAAAAAAGGGCAGCCGGTACCATCGCTCGACTTATCTACCAGCAAGATGGAGGACGATCGATATGTTCATCGCGTGCCACAGATCTAGAGACTCTTTTTTGACGCAGCTGTGTGGCACAGCCAGCTGCGTGAAAAAAGGGTCTCTAGATCTGTGGCACGCGATGAACGTTTCGATCGTCCGCCATCTTGCTGGTAGTTAAGTCTATCGATGGCAACTGCTGCCCTTTTTTCAGAATTTGCAATCTATCCAGCTGTTCTCGCATTCTTTCATTTTTCAGCAGATGTCAGTGCATTTAAAAATAATAGTGACTATTTTTTTTACGGGAAATGACGTGGATAAAGGATTCTCATGGAGCTTTGTCACCCGCAACTATTTTTATAGAAATCAAATCTATTCTTCGTGACTGGCAACAGTCAAAACGTCAGAGTTTGGTGTTCCCAGAGCGGGAACACTGCGCGTTAAAGGGTTAAGCGGCGCATCATGGTCTTCTGAGAGATCCGTTATTCTAAGAGTCATATCACCCAGCAAGCTGGACGAATTGGATATTTTCCTGACTTTTGAATTAACAGCTCGGAGAAGGCACAGCCAGCCTTTACAATGGCTCTGGACGTCCTCGACTCACTCATGTGTGCGAGGATTGTGCAATCAAGAAAGAAGCTACACCCTCGCCACAAGAGAAATTCCGACACCATTTACAAACTTGTAGGAATCCACTGATATTTAGAGACGATTAATCAAGGCTGGGATAAGGGCTAGACAATCATTACAGCGATTCCTTCCTCCCAGCTAAGGTTGTGTCCTCTGGAATGGTGCAATTCACGATCGAGTTGGACAGTGTGAAATTGCAGGAATATCACTCTAGTGACGGACTCTTCTTTCTGTCTTTGCAGATATGTATGAGCCGTTACGTGTATGAAGACAAAGAATGGTCAGTGGTCGAATCAACATCGTGACTGGGAATCACCTAGCCATGCAGCAGTTCTGGAAGTGATGTTCTGGTATAGCTAGCCACGTGTTACTTTTTGGAAAGCAGACGATATTTAAAAGCCTTTGCAGAGTTTCTACAGATTTCAAAGTTTTATGCTTCGCTCCCTTCTATCGTGCTCTTCCATGCATTTTTATTTGGCATGCTTTCTGAGTTCCTAGATTCAATATTTTCTTCTTTGTTGTAAGTTAATATATACTTTCCTCTCTTTTTTATGATCCAGTAATAACTATATATCAATAAAATTTTATCTGCCATTGCTGCATTGTAACAAAAACCATGTTTGATAACAATTTAAAGATTTAGCATACTTCAACTAGCCAAAATCTATTCATACATGAACATTTTTGATTAAGAGATTAAGAGTTCAAGGGAATTCTACAATTACATAACAAAGCATTTTGAGAACATATAAAAAATACACTTTTACAGCAATATCTTTATAAAAACATACTTTTTAAGAAAGAATATTATCAACAGTAAAAGTGTAATTACTTTTTAAATGATCGTAAGATAAATTTTTTTTCGATTCCACAATTAAGAAGTATAAATGTGACAATTCTTGTAACAAATTTATTAAAACTCTGATTAAACTGATTGATAAAAATTATAAGTTTGTAAAATTTACCTTCAGAAAAATAGTTGATTTTTCAAAAATATATAGCAAGTATAAGAAATTTCGTACATTTCCTTCAGCGACGCATTTATTTATTAAGGAGTAATAATAAACTGTACTTATATATTCCTTTATAAATTTTAATGTTTGAAAATCTTCATTTAATTTTAGTGCAAAAAAACTAATTAAAAAAACTGGATGAAATAATTTTGATGCGGTGTTTTCTTCTTCTGGCAGTTTTAAAGAATCTAGGTACAATTAATTAAGATTTTTACATTTCTTGCATTTTTATGTTAATTTCAATGCAGACAAATTCTGCTTTAAGTTTTAATTGCTTTTTTTCTGCTCCAGCTCTTTCACTTCAAACTCTGTTTTTATGTTATAATTTTTATCTTTTTGTTTTCTTCCCTTGTCTTATGAATGCTGCCTCAACGCACTTGCTATTCTTGGTGAGTTCCGCTGGCGTAGGTTATCGTGTTTTCTTTCTTTCTTTTTTCTTGTTAATATTTACGTGCTCTATTTCACCTGCCTGGTCGACATGACTTGTGATTTATATTTGCTTGTATGCCTGTTTTCGATTAATCAAGATTCATCAATCGAAAAAAAAAACAAAAACACTTTCGACTAGGTACACTTTCACTTTCGCTGCGGTAGTAGTCTAGTGGGTAATGCGATGGACTCGTAACCAAAAGGCTACTGTTCGATTCCGACGTACCACTAAAGACCAGACTTGACATGCGGTGTATATGCGCGTTAAATCCGTGGTTCTGAAAAACCCCTCGGCAGTCGCTAACAATTTAAGAGGACTGCCAATCCATGGACCGCTATACTGAAGGACATATGAAGTTCTAAGTGGCACATTCGGAAAGATATTGCCTAGGGACAAATTGAAGCACGTTTTCATTACTTGCCGCAGTTCTCTATATTTCGAAATATTTTTGATAATGCATGCATAGAATACATCAATTTCCTTTTCAAAAGCATTCGAATTAATTTTGAACCATTCCTTTCGCTCATTCATGTTAAAGATACTATGAGAGAAATATTGCTGCTTCGCTTCCTCTGTTATAGCGTCACTGATTCTTTTGCTGGTGTACAAATTCTCTGCTTCATCATTTCTAAAGAGCAAACAATTTCATCTTTTGCGATTCCATCTTTTATGATAAAACACGAGGCCAATTTCTTTAGTTTATTAGCTGCTTCAGTGCATACATTAGGAAAACTTCTGGATCAATTTCTAACCTTTGTTTACTATTTAGAATTAAATTTGATCCATCATCATTTGGCTTTTTCATAAAACTTGTTAACGATCATGCGATGATGATCGTAGTTTTATATTTTTAATGTACATTATCCCTGTAGTGTATGATGTTTAATAATAGAAGTTAGCCTTCATGATTTTTCTTATAAATAACATTTCTTATAAATAACTAGTTGATACATTTTTTGTTTCCAAACATTTTTTTCTATAATATTTCTTCATTAAACATATCTTATTTTTTAAATTTTATATGTTCTTTTAATATAGTTGTATAAATAAAATTAATCTTGTTTTTGTAAATACTTGTTATGTGCTAGCAGGTTATAGATGTTCGTTATTTTTAATGGCCCTTCATTCTCTTAAAATGAATGTATTTCATAAATGTTTTAGTTAAACGCTGTTTAATATTATATTATTTAATTTAGTCAGTAATTTTAATAAAATTCTTACAAGTTTTACTGCTTTACTGATGTACATTTGAGCATTTAAAGAACAGTGATTGTTTATGATCTCTGTTAAAAAGATTGACCTGTAAATGTTGCTACTACTTTCATCGACTAAGAAAATATAATGCATTTGGTTTTTTAGAAAAACCTTTCTTTATAAATAATTATTATATTAGAAATACTTGAAATAGTCTATCTGTTTATAATCATGCAATGTCCATTGAAATTTGTGAAAGCTTTAAAGAACTGAAGTGCATAAATATTTATTATTTTTCAAATTTCATTTTCAAATGCAACATTAGAGTTTCCAAAATGCTTAAACATTCCTTTTTTTTTCAAAAATGTAAGAGTTACATAAAATTAATTATTTAAAAGTATATCGACTAATAATAAAATGAACTCACATAAAAAATTATAGAAAATTTCTTCAGTTATGGCAGCAGTTGTTATATAGAATCATGATTTCAACTAAACATACTCTTAAATGTGTAATTTATTGACCAGATATGTAATGAAAGTGAAGATAAAACTTAATTTTCTCATTTGTAAAATACATTCTAATAAGGATTATACATCTTTGTAATTCTGATAAGCTATAATGTAAGTATGTGTTTCTTAAATGAAAATTTTGAAATGTGCATCCATTTAACCTAGTATTACGGATTACTCATACTAAAGAATTATTACCTCAGTTGAGCATTTAAATATATTCACATTTATATTCATTATTTCTATTGACCTTTTACATCGCATTTTCAAATCGTATAAATGGTTGAAGGTAAAAAATAAGACATTAAAATTTACACGAAGTCAACATTCTGATTAGAATATGTATAATAGTTTTTTTTTTTTTAAATAATTCCTTCCATTTATAACAACGTTTAGAACCACTCGCACCACTCTCTGAACGCACATTCGCACCACTCTGGCACCACTCTCTGAACGTCTTTAAAATAGTTAAATGTAGTTGTATCCACACCACTGAAATTCAAACTTATGCGTTAGAGTGTGTTATGAGAATGAACTACTTCCACTTTCACCATTCCCCTGTTTAAATTCCCTCATCTAAGCTTAACGTTTCCAGATGGAATTTGAAAACTAATACAGGTATGCGACACTGATTTCTTAAAGGGAATCTCCGATGCTGTTTTTTGTTTACGATGATGGAAACTAAGGTTAAATGAAAAGGAAATTTTAAAAGAATCACAACACATGGAGCAATTCTGTGTATGTGCCTGTGCTCAAGCGATTTTGACAATATAAATTTTAATGACACCATCTCTTAGAAAATACGTTCTGCAAATGCAGTTTTCAATTTATAAAGTTGAAAATTACTTATAATCAATGTGTATATGTGTTTTTAGCTAGCAAAAGAAAATATAAGTGCACTACAGCGAACACTAGAGCTCAGTGAATGTAAGTTCTGCTGATTCTGACCTTTCAATGAATAGACTATGTCTCCAGCACGCAAGGAGATTTAAAAAAAAAATTTTTGCATTACACAAAAATCTTCTCTTACAGTTTCTTCTTTAAACTTCCCTCCAGTGTCAATCAAAACTTTTTTGATAGAAATTCTTCTGTTACTGTCTTTTATTTTAGAACATGAATCACTTCGGATTCAATTCATACAAAGACATAAATAATGTAATACATGAATGATGAGCCAATATAATTGAAACGCAATTCTGACGCTAGCGAATTCATCTAGTATTCTTTCGGCAATCGATACCATTCACGTCTTTTGTAAAAGACAGTATAAAGTGGTTTATCGAAAAGTTCGGAAAAGTGTAAAGTCCCATAATTCCGGATTAAAACTGTCATACGATTCATCTTAATGGTCTGTCTGTATAGGAACATTTTTATTTTTACCAATTCCATTTTCCAGAAGTTATGTTCTGATGAAATGAAATTTTTGAAGAAGTTTTGAATCCTGAGAATATAGCGATCGTAGTTGTAAAACATTTCTCGAAGAATTGAAAATGAAGTATGGTAATCTGAAAAAACCGTTACAGTAAAATTTTATTAAAGTTAATTTGCAAAAGGATTTTTTAATTATAGAAATAAATCATTGGAACGCTATTATAACACTTCGTTGGAATGAAATTACACTAATTTGAATGAAACTATAGAAAGTTATAATTATGCACATTCGGCTTTTATTTTGAAATGAAACTACGCACAATACTTACATATAAGAAAATTGCATTAACTACTGCGATAAGAAAGTTGTAATAAGTTGATTGCAATTCACGAAAATAAGCCAGAGAATTTTTTTTCAAATGAATTTCTTTTAATTCTGAAAAAAATTGACTTACCTCTTTAGGGAAATATCACCCTTTAGTGCAGTGGTGCGCAAACTATTTTCATTTGCGACCCCCTATTTTGTGTAAAATTTTGTCGCGACCCCTGGATAGACAGTAGACATTTTTTTTTAAATTGATAAGGAAGTTACATTGAAATTATTTCTGGGATTTGCTCTTACACGGTGTTTTTAAGAGTGTCGTGACGTTATAGATTGAAATAACGCCTTTTTAAAATAGCGCATCAAACTTATAAGCCATCATAAAAATGTTATAAAAGTTTTAACATCATAAAAATTAGTTAATGAATCAACACATAATTTCATGAAACAATGCTTTATTTATGCATATGGATATAAATATTTTTTAATGAAAAAGAATTTTAAAAACTTTACATCATACAAAGTCATTGTAAAGTATGTGCTTGCAAAGAACTCATGATTGCTTCTGTGTTCGAATCTGTATTGGAAATCGCAAGCCGTAATTCTCTGGATCCAATCGAGATCGATATTTTGTTTCAATGGAAACTTGAAAAGCCAGATTCACATGAGTAGGTCGATGCAAACTAAATCAAAATAATGATTGCCTTTCTTTTTAAATCAGCATATTCGTTTCCAATCGATGACCAAAATTTTTGGCAAGTTTCCGAAGTCATTGCCACAAAAGTTCTCTCCCTTTCCAATACAACGCTGTCTCGGAGTCATTATGAAGTGACATGCAACGATGAAGGTGCTCTCGATTCAATGGCTCGTCAGTGGCTCGCAGCTTGGATGGTCCAAAATCCCTAAACGATGGAAATGCTCTCCAAGGCAGTCGCGACCACTCAAAAGACGTAACTGTGCGACAGCTTCACGAAGCGGGGCATTGAGAATGGCCAGGAGATCATCAATTTTCCACTGCTTTGACTGCAGACGGTCAAGAAGCTGTATTTTAAAATTTTTAGACATAATTTGTTTAATATACAGCTTGATGGAGTGATAAGAAATTGTAGAGTATTTTGACTGAAGCAATCTCGAGCCCCTTCTTGCAAGGAAATCACCCTGTTCGTTCCCATTTCCTCCACAATGACCAGGAATTCACTGAAGCGCCACATGCATCTTCTTTAAAACCAACTTTCGCACATATTTCCAACATTGAATGGTTTCGTACAATGAAGGAGGACTAGTTGAGCCAATAGCCTGGATTGCTGCTTCTTAATCAGAGAACAAAACTACTCCTATAAATTTATCTTTGAGAGCCAATAGCTGCTTTAGAGCAATCCTGATGGCTTCCACCTCTCCGTCAAAAGCTGTTCTGTATTTCTCCGCAGAGGCATAAAAGGAGAACAGACTCGAAAAAACTCCTGATCCTGCAGTCATACCATCATCAAAAAAGGAGCCATCAGTGTAGACATGAGCCACTCAGGAACCGGGTACTTCATGTGAATTGTATCATGGGCACAGTATTTTAACACATGCACAGAGCTATCTTTTTTGTACAAAGTAACCCGAAGATTCAAATACAACTCAGTCTGTACCATTTCCAAAGGATTTGGTGGCCCTGTCAAGTTTTGGCAAGTCAGAGAGTTAAACTGAATGCGCGGTGTTTCGTCGCTTGAAAGATCAATTAACTGTTCTTTTACATTTAAAGGGATATTGGAATTAATAATATCAAACGAAAATGGATCACGGATCCATCCTAATTCATTTTCTAGAAATTTTTCATACTTTATCCGCTGTTATATTAAACGAGGAATGTTTGTGTGTGGGTGTGTATGTCCGAGCGATCTCGAAAATTGCTCTAAGGATTCTTTTTAAATTTCGTACCTGGGGGTTTTTGGGGCCCCTGAAACGATTCAGCTAGGTCACGTGATTGAAAAAACTCTAAAACGCTCAAAATTTAAAATTTAAAATTTTTGGACGATAGCGCCATCTATTGAGCGTTTGAAAAACACACTTGATGCAATCTTCCTAAAAGGGACGCTCAAATAAGTTTGGGGCGGATTAAAAAATACACGCCATCGATATATAATTGTAAAAATTAATTTCGCAAAGAAACAAAATAAATGGAACTTCATATCCAGTACACAGACAAATAAATATTTTAGAAACTAGATATATTACACCATTCAGCTACATAAATTTGTTTAGAATTAAAAAGTTATTTTTATTTCAAAATATCGTCCTGGCAACCAGCGAAAGAAAAAGAGAAAAAAATCTTAGTTGCCATCCCCGCAAGCACCTTGATGGAATATACGTAAATAATTTAATTATTTTTAATTCATTTTTATAAATACAAAACTCTTCGTAAATCTTATGTGAAAAATTGCCTGAATTTATTACAATTATCCTTTTTGTAACAAACGTAAAGCTAAATGTATTTTCGCGTATATACTAAAACAATAAAGATTTTTCATGTATTTTATTGATCCATATGATGCGAATTTCGAAAGTGCTTCACAGTTTCAGCTTAGCCGAATAATTTAAATGAAAATGACACCCTTTTCAGTCAGTCATTCACAGTAAGAAAAAAGATCCTGTGACGTAACATGAAAATTCCATTTTTAAAAAAATAACGGCACTAGGTTGAATTCTACTTTAAATGCCTTATTCCGCCAAGTTGACGATAAATATTTAAATGTAGTTACCCTGACGATTTTTTTTTAAAGGGACAACCGTTTATAATGAAACGATCTTTGAAACTCCGATGAAAAAATTTATAATGATACAATCGGATCCTAAATTGGGCTCGTAGCCGATATTCAAATTAATTTTGCAGGTGATCAGCCATCAGTTTAGTTTTCATTCACTGCAGTTGATGATTTCAAATCATTTATTTTATCATCGTACGGACAACCTTTGAAAAGTTGCGGGCAGAACGTCTACGATAGTAGCGAACTCCTGGGCCTGACTTCAGGATGTTAGCGAAATCGCGGGCCGTATAATTCGGATTTATATGGAAGTTTGAATGTTTTATATAGGTTTTATACAGGGTTTTGACTTGTTCTGCGGGCTGGTCCAAAAGACATGGCGGTCCCCATCCGGCCGCAGGCTGGGAGTTGCCCATATGTGGAAGCAGTAAATTGGGAGGCTGAAATCTGGTTACTAAGATTTTTTCTAATAAATTTTCAATTTTTATTTAGACGTGGATTAGACTGTGTTGTTTTGTGTTGTGTACTATCATTAAACTAAAGGATAAAGCCCTTTGTTGAGACAATTACAGCAGGCGATAGAATGTCTATACTCAGAATATTTAATATTTACCCACTTAAAATCAAATAACTTCATATTCAATTTTTATTATACATCGAAATTCGAATTGTATAATCTGCAGAAACATTTCGTTTGGTATCAACATCCTCTCCTATATCCATGCTTAATGCATAGAAAACCGTTTTATTTTTGAAAAAAAAGTTAAACTGAGTAGTAATTTAGTAAAGCTATCTTAAACGAATTGGAATCGTAATTTTTCTTCCAAAGCCTGATAACCGCGACTTCAATGTAACGTCAATGTCACTTGCAATAGATACTTCTGACACTCAAATAATTAGCTTTTTTTATTCTCTTAAATGAAATAGAGCTAAAAATACAAACGCTTAAAAATCAGGGAAAGGGTGGATTATCAGATTTTTTCTTTCTTTCTTTTTCTTTCTTTCTTCTTTTTCTTTTTCTTTTTTTTTTACATAATTATGATAATTTTCAGGCTGATCGCACCTACGAACCGTGTAAATTTTAAGTTATTAGAGAATACATTTTTAATCTGTTTGGATTAATGATGGTAAAAGTTTTATTTTGAGTGGTTGAACTGGAATTGTGACAGAGTCAGGGATCAGCGTAACTATATGGGAGCGATGTATTTTTGATTTATTCGAGGTTAGAAGTCCATTTTCTTCAGTCCATCCGTTTGTTCTATTATTGTCAACGTTTAAGTAGTTGTTAGGGTTATTATAAAAGAATATTTTTGATCTATTCTGTTTTTGATTTCATGATTTCGAAGTGTCCTTTTGTACTAATAATTTAAATTGCGCTACACTTTTTATTTTCTTAAGCGTGAGTTTATAAAATAAAATTATGTTTAAAGCATATTTATGTAAGATTATACTTTTATGGCATCTATATTTATGTATCTATAAGATTGAATTTGTTTATGCAAAATGTATTTTCTTTGAATTAGAAAAAAATAAGTATTTTATGTTTGAATTGAAGCACTATAGAGAAATTTACAATTTCAATCGTAAAGAATTATCATCATAGATGTATTATAAAGACGTAAATGCATGAAAGTGTAGCTCAAAAACGAGCTGTGGAAACATATGATCACCGGCAGCAGCACTTGGCCCAAATGTGTGAACGTGCAGTTCAAACACAAGCAGATGAAACATATGATTAGTATTTGGAAGGAAAACGACATATAACAGCTAGACGTCGACAAATATATACTTCGGGTAAACAATCTAACTATCTACAAAGCTGCCACAAATGTGGGTACTTATTATCATAGTTTAAAACTTTTTAACATGGATTGCATTCACCCTGGAGCTTTGCATTTTTCTGAAGAGTAAAAACAAAAATTAACCGAAACCATTTTGGGGACTGTAAGATTGATGTAGGACATTCCGATTTTCCTAATGAATTGGTGTGGTTGTTTCTTCGATGTCACCCACATTTCACAGAATTCGAAATTTGAAAGCATACTTTACAATGCTTTGTTCACAATATATGACGAGTGAAACTATTAACGATTTTGGTGTGTATTGCTACGTTGCGAACAGTGTATAACAGACTTGATGATTTTTCTTTTATAAACTCATTCATCTGACAGTTCAACCAACTCAAATTCTTGATTCTGAATTTGAACGTCCTCAATATGGACAGATATATTTCTGAAGTAATGAAGACGCTGTTAGTGAATGCATCGCCCAAGATCTTCGCTGATCTACTACAGAAGGAAAGGAGGCACCTTACGTTGAACTACTTTTTGCTCAACTCAGATGGCACCGACAATCGAATATTTAGCATCCCTCTTCAAAACAAAGTATATGCCATTGTAACATTGAATGCCGACCAAAGCTTACCTGATAATTTTGGGTGATCCGACAGCGATGAAAATCTTTGCCAACCATGAAGATTATTGATACGTGCCAAGGCATTTACGTATTCATTATTTTACACTTAAGGAGCCTTTAGATTCTGAGCATGGCTCGGTAACCTGGTACTATTAGTTATAGGTGGAAGTAAACAGCCGATACCGCAGATCACTATGCATGATAACGGAGTTTTGAAGCCCCGTGATAGCGATCGCGAATATCGCGTTCGTAAAATAATAATTGTCAGTTTCTTCTCTTGTATTTTTTCCGTTCTTTGAAATGAATAATTGTAGATTTTTCATAAATTTGAATTTCTTTGAATTTGGCGACCCCCAAAAATTTTTTCGCGACCCCTCCGGGGGTCGCGACCCACGGTTTGCACTCCGCTGCTTTTGTGAATAAAACCCGAAGAAGCAAAAATATTTTATGAAATCTACGATTTTCTTCTGAACGAAGGTTGCTCAGTGGAAGACATAAAACCGTTTTTTTTTTTTTTTTGTCAATTGCTGCTCTTTACATTTTGTACTGTGAACTCTTATGAAAAAATGAACTTTACAAAATACTCAGGAAAAATTGCTAAACGTTGGGGGAAATTTCACTATATTTCCCTAAACATGTGACGCCTCGGTCTCTTTTGAAGACGATTTCTGTGCTGTGCTTATGAATTTTTTCTGAAAGTTGCATGAGACATGCAGCTTCACTGCTAGTAGTAGTCATTGTGCATTGGGTGAAGAAGCGTAATTTTTAATTTTTAGAGTCATTGATTTTCATCATTGATTTTCTTTTGAAGCGTCCTGTGAAGACGAACGATCTTCAAATGGAACATCCTTAAGTTGGGATTCCTCACTTCATCCTAAACATTTTTCGGGAAATAAAAATTCTTAAAATCAATCCAGTTCAATCCCTTCAATTCCAAATCAATCCCTTCCTGTTTCCTGACTTGAAAACGATGTGGGTGACGAAACGCTACCTTATACTTCTTAGAAGCTATGTCTATGAAAGTTGAGATAGTATTATGTAATCCACCTGAAATATACTTTATTAACGGTATTTGACTATATTCTATAATATAATGACATAAGTCCGCAATTCCTCAAATCATGAAAAAAAAAAAAAAAATCCGAATGTAGCCAATCAACAGTTTACTTGAAACTGAGTTTAAATTGATTATTTTTAAATATAAAAATTTGGTATTTTTAAACTGTTTTTATTTATTCTTTATATCACTTTTATTCTACACTACAAAGTGCTTACACTAATTACAAATCATGCATTGGAGTGTTAACCGCCGATTCCACATAGAGGACAGTCCACTTCCTTCACTGCTATATATACTTCTTTCTCCGTCTTCCTTCGTTGCGCATTCTGTATATACGCTGGCCGCCCACAGCGTACATGCACAACTGCTGACCATCTCCCTTCTCTTCACCTGGACAGGTGTGGATGTACACTTTCCCTCAAAGTGTACATGCACAGCTGATGGGAGTCGAACCGAGGACTGTTCATTCGACTACTCATCCAGGACGTTATCTTCGGAGCTGTCCTTGCCCCAACAGTAACGGATGATAGCGTCTATAAGAAGTTTTGTCTATTGTTGTGAAATTCATATACACGGGGTGACAGCATTGGCGTAGTGCAACAATGCTTTAACCTGTGTCTGGGATACCATCATGGAATAGTGGATAAGACACTGTACATGAAAGTTGGCTGATGTTTGAAGGTCTGGTGTTTTTGCCTTCAACGAAGCTGTCGATCTAACGGTGTGTAGTTTTTTTAATTTATTACCAAATTTAATATTTCTTGAAATTGTGTGATATCTGTCACTGATTACTGCTACTCGAACAGAATCAGCACTCTGTTAATCGAATAGAGAATATTCGCGATTTATACTATTCGAACAGTATTCGCGATTTCTATTCGAACAGTATTCGCGATTGTAACTATTGGAATATCGCGATTTTGCTAGTGGAATGGTATTTACGATTTCTATTCCAATATTATTCGCGATTTCTTTTCGAATAATTTTCGGAATTTTCACTGTTATATTAGTGTTCGCGATTTGACTAATCGGGATTTGGAATGTCATGTGCTTATCGATCAAATGGATTATTCAGATTTGGTTGCCTTGAATGCCCTGGAAAATCGACTTACATATTGGCCGGAATATAACGCGATGTTTTTTGACAGATCAATTTCCGTTAAAAACCTGACTCGCGCTAAATTCGAGGTGTAAATATAGGATTTTTCTAATTATCTTGAAGGGAAATTTTAGGTTCGCGTTATATTCGGGGCCGTGATGTATTCCAGCCAATACTGTAATTCGAATTGTTTCGGAGGCGGGCACCTGATGGAAGGTATGTATGCCTGTAAAACTACTTTCCCCGTTACAACAGTCTGTCTGCCGGAAAGCAGCGGTTACGCTTTGCGTACGCTTTGAATTGACGAGGGAATGAATGCTAAATCTCCGATTGTCGATTCTATCGCCAAAAGTGGACAAATTAAGAACATTTGAGGCTGTTCTCTTGAAATGAAATCAAGCAAATTTTCGACAATTCTTTAAAGAATTTAATTGTGCTTGAAAACATTTAGAAAGCCTCTTTGCAAGCTGTGCTGTGAACTGTTGCAAACAATAAACCTACAGGAGTTACGAAACACTCGGTAGAAAAAATGCTAAACGTACGGAATTTTGCAATACTTTCCTAAACAGGTTAACCCCTTTGCCCATAAATGAAGGCAATTTTTGTGTTTATGAATTTTTTCCGAAAGTTGCCTGAGACACGCAGCTTTACTGTTAGTGTTAGTCCATAGTGCAATAGGCGGAGAAACATTATTAATATTTTCGAGTGTTTAACATCATTGGTTTGTTATTAAAGCTGTTCAAAAGTCTTGTGACGACGTTCACAATTCAGATGGAATACCCTTAAGGTATTGCTTTAAAAAAAAATTAAAGTGTTTCTTTTGAAAAATGAAAGGCATCGCGGGATTTTTGAGCTGCTTTAAAAACAAAGAGATAATGTTTAACACTCGAAAAAACTAATAATCTTCTTCACTAACTGCACTATCTTCTGTAATAATAAACTAATATTAACAACCAACCCATATGTCTTATGCAAGGCTTAGAAAGAAAAAAATATGAGCAAAAACTGGCCAACGAAAATGGGACGAAGTGTTGGGGAAATGTAAAATTAAGTATGTTACCTTTTTTTTCCTGATCGTTTTTTAACCCCCCATTCTCGCCAACCTAAAAAATTGCCACACTTTGGTGAGCTTTGCAGTCATGGATCTCTAGGAGTTAGGCACAAGTTTCAACTCATCTAAAAGAACTAGATTAAAACTAAAGTGAAAAAATTAGGGATAAGCACACAAGTTAAAGAATTTGAAGACTTTTAATTATTAAAACTACATTAATTGGCCACCCAAAATAAATAAAAATGTAACGGAATTATGTACTTACATGTTGTTACAAATCGTCATTTTAATTCTAAATTACGATTGTCACATAAATACGAAATATCGTCATGGTAACTGATTATGTTTAATTATCGCCATCTTGGCAAGAGTTGGGGCGTAAAAGTAAGAATCAACCCAAGAAAGAAAACACGGCACACTCATGGATTATGATGCACATTCGAAACAATATTTAAAACAGTTAATTATAGTTGCAATATACTTGCGAAGATTATAAAATAGTTTTAGTAGGCGATTTTAAGATAGATTTCGATTCCAAAGATGGGTGGATTTTATGGAACAAGGAAGAAAAATACCGCACACTCATGAATAATGATACACTTTCCAACTTAATGGAATAAGAAAGAAAGTAGAGACGATGCATAAATTATGATACGCTTTTAATACATAGCACTTTAATGCATATTTAAAATCTAAAAGTTTTTCAGATTTCTTTCCTTTTTTTATAAATTTTAATTTGTATCACTCTTAATGGAAAACCCTTTATAATGGACATAATTGAGCAACTCTTCCAATAATAGGGAAAAATGGCTCCGTATGTAGCCAAATAACAGTTTACTTTAGGGATGGACGCGAGACGAAAAATTGGTGTCTCGCGTCTCGCAAAACATCCAAAAAGCTTGACTCGTCTCGCAAAAATCCCTATATCATAATGTTAAAAATGTTTGTCTCGTCTCGCAAAAAAGCTCTAAATCTCTGTCTCGTCTCGCAAAAAGTCGTCCCGCGTCCATCCCTAGTTTACTTAATACTAAAAAATGACTGAGTTTAAATTAATTATTTATAAATTTAAAATTTTGTTTTTTTTATTGCTTTTATTTGTTTTTTACATCACATTTATTTAACGTCATCAATATGTCTTATACTAACTACAAATCATCCATTGCAGTGTTAACCGCCGATTCTACATAAAGGACAGGCCCTTTAGAATGTCTCTTTACAAACTGCACTGTGAGCTGTTACAAACAATAAACTTACAGGCGATTCGAAACACTCGGTTGACAAAATGCTAAACATATGGAATTTTGCAATACTTCCCTAACCAGGTTAACTGCTTGGCCCATTTTTGAATACAGTTTTTTGTGCTGATGAATTTTTATCTGAAAGTTGCATGCAGCTTAACTGTTAGTGTTAGTCTATAGTAGATTGGTGGAGAAACATTTTTAATTTTTTCAAGTGTTTAACATCGTTAATTTACAATTAAAGTTGTTCAAAAGTTCTGTGGCGGAGATCTCTTTTCAGATGGAATACCCTTAAGGTGTAAAGGTGTTTCTTTTAAAAATTCCTGAGAGTGATTTTTTTTGAAAAATGAAAGTCAGCACGAGAGTTTTGAGCTGTTTTAAAAACAAACCAATGATGTACTCGAAAAAACTAATAATCTTCTTCACTAACAGTAGTTTCTTCCGTAATAGTAAGCTAATCTTAACAGCCAACTCATATGTCTTATGCAATATCTAGAAAAAATATCGCCCTAAAATCACATCGCCACAAAATCGAGCACAAAAATATCGCCCTAAAATCGGACGAAGTGTTACACATTTCGGGAAATATTGCAAAATTAAGTATTTTAACAATTTTTTCCTGAAATTTTTTAACTCTTATTGGTTTATTGTTCGTAATAGTTCGCAGTACAACTTCTAAAGAAAAAATCTAAATTTTTGTAGTCCCTAGCTCAATTCGATTTTTTAAAAAGCTGTTCAAAAGTTGCACGATTTCCAAAAAGAACAGATGTAAGAACTTTTAAACACAAGGTAAAGTTGATTCAATTTCAACCCTCAAGACAGACCCACTTTGGACACCCGGTCTCGTTCAAATCATGCCTCTCACAGACTACGTAAGACAAGTTTAAAAACCGCGACATTTTAATTTACTTTATAAGACTTATTATTTATTGGAGGGAGCGTAAGGTAGCGTCGTATTTCGTGTGTGAGTATATTTCCTAGCCAAAACTACGGAAGCTAATAGAGCATGTTTCCGTTACAAAGGACCTCTCGATACCGTAACACTTCGTTATTACGGAAATTTCGTTGGAATAAAATTACACGAATTTGAATAAAACGGTAGAAAGTTTTGACCATTCAGCTGTTATTTTGAAATAAAACTACGTACAATACTTACATATAAGAAAATTTCATTAACAACTGTGATAAGAAAGTTGTAATAAGTTGATTGCAATTCACGGAAAATCAGCCACAGAATTTTTTTTTTTCAAATGAATTTTTTTTAATTCTGAAAAAAAAATGACTTACCTCTTTATGGAAAATATCAGCCTTTGGTGAATAAAACCCGAAGAAGTGAAAAATATTTTATGAAATCTACGATTTTTCTTCTGATCGGAGGTTGCTGTTGTACGTGAGGTGGCAATGGCAGACCTAAAACTTTTTTTTTTTTTTTTAAGTAAAAACTTCTTTAGTGGCGACTAGGGAAAGTTAGTTTTTTTTTTCTGACGAAGTAGCGCTCAGTAAAGGAAGTGACGTGCACGCCCCGAAAAAAGAAGTACTACTGAAAAAAGCTACCTTTTCGACCTACTTTTCGCCGTTTCCCGAATTCATCGTGTAAAAATACGCGGAACCTGTTAGAGAAAAACAGTCAAGAGCCGTATTTTAGAGACATTTGTAGCTTTTTTGCGCATTATTCGCAGCTGGAAGCTCTGCAAGCTGTTTGGTCTCGGGTTCGAATCTCGTTAACTCATGTATGTATGTGTAACACAATATTGTGCTATAAAATTGGTTCTACTTAGGAACAAATTAGATGATGGCCATAAAAGAGTCGCACATCTGGATAGCCTCTCTCTTCCAAAAACATCTGCAAGAATCAAGCTATTTTGTCACCCTCTCTACGAGAAAACTTATACCTTTAATGCTGTAGTGATTTTTTTGTCGTCTTTATGACTACTTACTTACGTGCAAAATTTAGTCGCCATCTCACTAACATAGTTTTGAACTTTAGAAATTCGTGATATTTTTGTTTTTTGGTACTTTTAGAAAATCCGAGTTTCTGCCAAAAGCAATAAATCAATAATAGTTTAGAGTCAATTCATGTTGATACCTGTGATAATCTGAGAATTTGTCAGGTAAGCTTATAATTTGTGTTGTGCACATTAAAGAAAGTGTTGGAGTAGGGCCGTGTTAATTAAATTATGTATCACAACTGTAATCTTTAATTTATCAGCAAACATTTTAAATAATAAGCTTGTAAGAATATTTCTTTACTTACAGGATATTATTAAGTGTCAACGGAAGCCTTTCGTGTGAAATTCTTTAAAAAATATACCTGTCAAAATATTTTGCATCTATACAGTGATACTTTCAGCAATATGTTAGATAGTTGTTGATAATCTGACGACAGTAAAGCATCTCTAAAAAGTATTAAGAAAACATTTTCAAAATCTCTAAAACATAGTCATTATAACTGAAAATCTGTACTTTAATTTTTTTTTCTCAGCTGGCTTGTATGAAATTCACTGAAAATTGCAAATCTGTACAAATGACTGAAATTCTTTTTTCTTTCTAGTATACTATGTTTTCTTTCTTAAATTTGTTTAATTTTGTGTATTTAGTTTATTTAAAGTGATTGTAATTATTATATTATTCCGAAAATAATACAAAAATGTTGCATGTTAAAAATTTATCATAATGAATACGGCCTCATTTGTCTTCATTATTCACTTAGTATCACAATCTAAAATCTGCAGCTATTTTTCTTTGATTTTTACAGTATTATAAAAACTTATTCACCAAAACATTCCAACCAAACATTATGGTTTGAAATTAATAGCACTCTAGCGCTAAAAATATTACTGCATTCTCCAGAAATATATATTACCTTTACATGGAATGGAAAAGAATTTCACGTTATTTATTTCATCTAATACATCTTTCATTCTGCGCCGTGAAGCGTTTCCTCAAAGCCTTTTGAACATAAATAATATATCACGCATTGAAACCAATCGGACAATTGAACTCTATAGCTGCATACTCCGAGGCCTTTCCATTTACATTGCAAAAGTGATTAAGTTGGAAAGAGGCAATGTGATCGATATTGCTCACCCTAATTTAAAATTCTTTCTTTGCAATGCGTAGGTACAATGAACACAAAGACATACTTTATAGCCTTTCAAATATCTATAAATTTTGACACCTTATTATTTTTAAATTTCAGATCAAAAGACAATTCAAAATTTTAGCTCTGATATTCATTTCGCTTTCGTTTTCTTAACACAATTGTAAATTATTAAAATAAATACATAATTTTCATGCATTTATTAATAATATTATTAAACTTTTTTTTTTCTCTTTTATTATGAAAACTTACCTAAAATTTTAAATTATAGATATTCATTTTACAATTATGTCCTGTGCTTTCATCTTCAAACCCTTTCAATACTTATTTATGCAAATTTCACTATTAATTCATAAGAACTATTAATTCATATATATATATATATATATATATATATAATATATATATATATATATATATACTATATATATATAATATAAAATAGCTTAACTTACGTAATATGGAATCCCAAGTAAAATATTAATTGAAAGCACTTAATAACACTTATATATATATATATATATAATTTTTGTCTAGCCACGCAGGCCATAAAAACAACTTACTTTCAAGCTTTTTAGAAAATTTTTGACGTAAAATTTATTCAATTATTCAGCCACTAAATAATACTTTTACTCTCAAAAGGCTGTCATGTCATCATTTACTTTCATCCACGTCAATTATATTTTAATAATGCTTCATTATGTTGGAAGTTTTATCACGCTTTTAAGAACTTCTCACGTTTTTAAATATAAAAACTGCTTATTATATAAGCCTATTTACCTTTTAAATATGAAACCTAAAAATTTAGTTATGCGAATGAGTACATGCATGTGGATCAGGTTTTAGCCAATTGTTGTAAATTTAAATAAAATACTTTACGCTCTAAAATATAGGTATGGATCTTTTCATACATATGTATGATACACTGAAAAGATCGCATTTCGTTTAGAAGGACGTTTAACTGCTACGAAATGTGCTTTAGTTACAAAGTGAGTCTAAAAGTAATGTAATTTTTCCAGTGTACTACTTAAAGAAGATCTTATAATTTTGCAACACTGTACTTAAAGAAGCATTTAACTCGAGTTTTTCTTCACTAAACTATTTCTGGAATAAGGAATAAATGCGAACAATAGAAGTATTATTGTTACTTAACGTTTTATTGTGAAACCAGGTAACGATACGTTATGTCACTTCACAGTTAACGAGTTTTAAGGAATTATGCAACTTTTGAACAGCTTTCTAAAGAAAATAACAAAAAGATAACACTCAAAAGAACTGATGTTTGAAAGGTAAAATATTGTAAACTTTGTAAAATTGCCCTCATTTTAGCCAGACAAGTAAATTCTATGTTTGTTATTTAAAAAAGTTGCAGTTATTTTATTTTTCTAAAGAATCCAATTGTGTTAGAGACTCGAAAATGTTTAAAATGCCTCATTATAAATAATACTTTGAACGATTGTACACTGTTAATGAAAGTAGTTAACATTTCATCATAAAATGATGCTGAATTTGCTGCAATCTTTATATTGGACTAAGTTTTCACTAAGTTTTAGAAAAATAAATATTTATTTTTAAACACATTTCTTTTTTGGCTTGTTGCACAATTAAAGGGCATGTCAAATAATACAAAACAAGCCTTATGTAATATATTCACCTAAATAAATCTAATAATCAGTACTTAACCAGAACGATTTTTCACTTGAAAAGACGATTTTCCATACTTTCACTTAAGTATAAGAAGACACTATCAGCAGCAGAGCTCCAAGTTGCTGTAATAGCATTTTTCAACTCATATAAACTATCATACAATTTATTCCCCGCATAAATATCTCGAACTATGATCACCCATAGATTCTCTATTGTATTTAGATCAGGAGAGCAAGGTGGATTTTTCTGTTGAAAAAACCTGTTTGTTTCAGCACTCTTGTGTGAAGAAGCATTATATTGTTGGTAAATTAATTTATTTCGTCGAAGTCTTCGAAGAAAGGGTAACAGACCAGTTTTGAGTAAAACGTTATGTACACCAAACTATTCTCTATTGGATATACAAACTTGATATCAAACTTTCCTGAAGAAGAAAAAGCAGTTCAAACCATGACGTGGTCGCTATCCAAATTTCACAAAGAAAAGAGAAAAGAAAAGTCTTTATTTTCTCAAGTCTCGCCGATATCCATTAAATCCGTCGATATTGTCTGATTGAAAAAATGACCTAGAATAAGAACCTTAGTTTAGGATTTTTAAAAAATATATTATTGAAACGTATGATTTTTTGAGCACTTTTACACCATTTTCCAGTCACGCTCCATGTTTTGTCGGGCAAATACCAGTTCACTACTCGATCTTTACAACGTCTCTTGACGTTGTAAAGATCGAGGTGCTTTATTCATTCGCTCACGTGTGATAAATAAATTTCTCTTAAGGCTTCTACAAATTGTGTTTTTTTGAACATCTAATTTCTGTTCGCTTTTAATTTTTGCGAGACTTTTCACGAAATTCGATGCTTTTCGAGCAAATTGCTCTTTGATCTTGCTTAGAAAAGCTTTCTTTTAAGTCCTGAAGAATGTTCTTTATTGACACATTTCTCTTCTGTAATACTTCAATTTTAACAATTTTTTTTTTTCTGTAATCCTTTTACCTTTGATATTTTCTAAACAATACAGCATAACTATAAAATAAATTAATGAATTACTAATATTAGCATAAATATTAAAATTTTCTGTAATTTTGCAACACCAACAATTTCAATTTTCCTTTTTAAATTTTACAAATTTATTTAAACTTGCAATGTGTAATGTTAAAAATACTTTTTTAAAAGTGTACCTCATGTTTTATTAAATTTCATTAAAAGTGCATTATGAATATTTAAAAACTGCGAAAAATCGTAGGCGCACTATAATTTTGTAACGCACTATATAGATTCACAGTGCATTGGATGAAGAAGCATTATTACTTTTTCCGAGCGTTTAACATCATTTGTTTGTTTGAAGCAGTTCAAAAAATTCTATGACGGTTGTGGCCTTTCAAATTAAACATCCTTAAAGTGGTATTCTACTCAGTTTTATTTAATTATTTTAAATTTTGAATCCTTCTATTTTTGTCATTCTTAAAAGCAATAAATCATAAATATGTGAAAGCTGAGTACAGTACTTTATCTTAGTTTCCCAGGTAAATTAGGTTTCGAGCTTAATTCATTTTAGTGACCGGGGAATTTTTGTAATGTGGAGAACTTTCTTCTGACTCATATAAGATGTGTCATTTGATGTCACCCTTACACCTCAAAGATAAATTATAAAATAAGTTGATTAATGGGAGGACTCACACAAGTTATTTTTTAATAATTAATTATTCAAAATTATGAATATAAAAAAAGTTATGAGTACATACTACAAATTGAATATTTTTTACATATTACTGAACAGCGACTTTCTGAAAAGCTGATTGACTGGAAAACAATTGTGCATTGTTTGAATAGAGCAATTGAACATTTAATTTTACTAGAAAGAGAGTAATATTGGGAGTACATCTCTAGTTTATCATCACACTTCTGAGTGTTTGAAGAGCTTTGTGCGCATCAGCAGCAGTAAAAGGAATAAAACATCACATTTTTAAAAAATCCATGCTTTTCTTTCAATCATTAAATCTTTTGCTTAGGCATGCTGCTTTCCAGTTATTTCAAACATAACTATAATTTTTTCTAGAAATTACCGAAGGGAAATTATTGATAGGAAATCGGTTAGTAACCTCGTGGAATGTTATCCCACGAGGTTACTAACCGATTTGCCACGCCCTGAAAATATGACTTACCCCCTAATACATGTTTCCAACGACTGGGGGCAGTTGCACAGTCTTTTTAGGAGCTTTCCAAATTCACTACTTGGCAAATACACAAATACCAATTCTTACGATCTGCCTCTTCACTTGACAGCTGAAGAATTGTAAATTTGATCCATCCGAAATCTGTTCTTTGACGGTATTGTATTGAACTGTATTGTACAGGCAGGAATGTTCTGATTTTTATTAATTTAACTCATCCATACCGTCTTTTTAACTCAAGCGGATTTTTTTTTCTCTTGTTAGCTGTATAGAGCTAGACAGAATGAACTCGCCGACATTCTGGACAAGTGCTCTTTTTTGTCTCTAGAGGTCAGTTTTCAATTTAAACACCAGTTATTAGGACAAATAGTGAAGGCCAATTTGTTGCAGTGGTGGCTGCACTACAGCTGATATGAAGTTTTCAGCATAGCGAGATATGGGGTTGCTGAGTGAGTTATCTTTTTCCTTCTGTCCTTTATTCTAGAATTCTTTTATCAAGTTTCAATCATCGAGTTTATTAAGCGTCGGTTTCACTACATAATTAGGTATATTGATTTGATTCCGTTTTTGGCAATTTCTCAGATTAAGCGGGTGATTTTGTTATTCACTACTTTTATTAAGTAAGGATTACTACTGTTCATTTTTACATTATATAAGACCAGAGACATGCCAGTTTTTACTAATTATTATGATACTTAGCAGAATGACTAATCCAACATAAAAAAAAAATATTTATTATATATATATATATAATATACACACATATATTTTTTTTGTTGGATACATATATATACATATATAGTGTGTGCGTGTGTGTGTGTGTGTGTTGAAATGTGCGTCTAATTTCTTAACCAAGTTTTATAAACAATGGGCTTTCTTCAGACAATTACATATATGTCATGAATGAAACAATTCTGAAATAACAATTTTTATTAAGTACAATCCTTAATCGGTGTAAGAGGAATTAGTTTTGAAAAAACATGGTTGGAAATTTTACCATCGCTTGAACACTTCTTCTAAAATGATTAACAGGTACGTGAAGACGACCTTTCTGACCCCGCATTGCTGTCCCGTCACTGTACCCCTTACACTCCCTGCAAGTTTGCCATTCTAGTAGCGGATCACGCTGTATATATGTTACGGCCAAAGCCCGAAGTTCGGCCAGTTCGCGATTTAACTGGCCGATTCGCGTTTTGGATAAGGCCGAAGTACTTGCAATTAATATTGTATATTCTACTTTGGCTGGAGATTTCGCGAAGTGGCTGGGAATCCTTGGCCAAAGCCCGAAGTGGTAATGGTACACTGAGCTGTATCTATTTGCCTTTGCAAAAAGTTTCATATTTTTTGAAGCGATATTTCGGGAGACAATGTGATCTGGGATCTTTAGCATTAGGTCTATGGAGCATAAAAAGACTAAGGATACCCCTTAAAAGTAGTTGAAAAAGGGGGTACTCAATTTGCCTTTGTATTCATACAAGTTACGCAACGCATTTGCTCAAGATATAATTCGCCATTCTGAAGGGCGCAAATTTAATATTCTTCGCGATATCTCGTTGTTTCAGCATATACGCTCATCGAATAATTTCTATTATGTCTTTAATATGAGAACAGAATAACACGAGATCTTAGCACGTTTCTAAAACAATTGTACTTTTTAAAAAAGAAGAAAAAACAGTACACAGAAGTACTCATTTTTAAATACTTCATTTCTAACAGTGTGTAAAAGAATCTGCTCTTGATTTCTTTCTTCATACTTTGGCCGATCGTCCCAAGCCACTTCGCGAATCGGCCGGCCAAAGCCCGAAATCAAGAAAAGACCGGACATTGGCCGGTAAGTTTACAACAACGTTGGCCAAAACGCGAATTGGCCGGCCAGTTCGCGAACAGGCCGATTTCGGCTTTGGCCGTAACACATATATATTCTCTTTTCCTGTGATAACATATCTAAAGTTTCAACTGTTGATGAATGAGAATTAGTTATCTTCCATACTACATTTGCAAATTTCATTTGACCACAAATGCTGTTTTATCCCACAGCATTCGTTTGATTGAAAAAAAAAGGAGAAAATCCGCATGACCCCCGTTCTATAAATCTTCTTTCTATTAACCATTTCTATACTACTGCCGCCCGTTGGCGGCAGCCACGAAACGTTCTCTCGGTACCCCTACCGCCTAACGGCGGCATACACGAAACGATCTATAGGTATTTCCGCCGCCCGTTAGCAGCATCCACGACACGTTCTCTGAGTATCCAAAATTCTGTTGAAATTGGCTTTCGGCCGAGGATTGGTTTAAGTAACTACAAAACATTAAAAACATTTTAGATATGTTTTTTAGACACGTTGGATTCCTTGTCAGTCACCTATGACTGCTGCTGTCCGAATGAAAAGTTGAGTTTCAAACACACTCGATTTTCTATGAACCCCGCAAAACACGTTTCTGCGTCTCACGCTGCCATCAGTGTGACCCACTCTTGTTGAAAACTTCCTGTTGAAAACTTCCTCTAGAATATTTAACCACGGTCAGCTCCTCCGTACCAAAAGCGTTAAACCCTATTACGTGATTTGTCACAAAAAAATTGGATAAGTTATTTTAAAAGGAAATTAAAGTATAATGTGTTCAGACATTTTTCTTTGTGATATACACTTAAAAGGGGGCATATATATATCTAAGTACCATTTCAAAGAATTTTTTTTTTCGATGATTATTACAATTTATTTTTTATTTGGTACCAGCAGAAGTACCCGTCCTTGACGGGTTAGTGAATGCAAATTTCCAAAAAGCAAGAACTTTCGTCAGCATTGTAGGAGTACACAGAATGGATGGAGTATGTTGCCAAAGTAAAGAAAGCGAAGTTATAACTTTTATGTATTGTTAAAATATTACAGGTTAAGAAAGTTACTAAGTAATATCATTTCATTCGCTTTAGTCGTAATTATGTGATGCGCGAACGAATATTTACGAATATAGAAATAATTTTTGCAAAATCTCAAAATCTAATCAACATCTTTGAAAAATGGGAAGCCTAGAATTTAAGTTGAGTGACAACCTATCATGTCACCCAATTTCGTTTCATTCCCTGTAGTCTTTATTTCGTGATGCTGGAACAAAATGTCAGCATTTTAAAATGATTTTCGCAAAATCTCCAAATGTAATCAAAATATTTTAAAAATTCAACGCCTATAAATTAAGATTAGAAACTACCTATCATATTTTTATTTTTGCATAATGCCTACTCTAAGTTGTTTTAGCGTAGTTGCAGTGATCGACCGAAGATGTCGAGTGCATCCTTCCCCTCGTTGAGATCAAGGGAACTGACACGGCGTAGAGGGTAAGAGTTTGCAAGGAGAAAGCGAAAGTAATATCATTTTTTAAACGTACACGGCAGAATGTATTTCGAATGGCTCTTTGCGGAGAAAATGAAATGTATCTATCTGTAAATAACTGTATATTATTTCCGTAAATAAAATTAAAAAAAAAAGGATCAGGGAGAAATCATACAACTACTGTGGTACGATGTCACACTCCATTGCAGATTGCCACGTGACCAGACGGTTTTACCCAAGACAGACTGACAAGTAGATGACATACTGTGAAACATGCCATGTATATAAATAAAATTTCTATACAGAATGTTTTTTCTTTCCAATGGCGGTCTGCCTACATGGAATGTAATTTTTGGGATAAAAAATTATTTTCGAATATATTTTTTATATTATTTCTTTTGACATCTTTATTATAAATTTATACTAAACTTAAATATTTTGGCAAAAAAATGCTTCTTCAAGTTTTGAAATTAAACGCCTTTTCCTTTTAATTCGCCGTAAGAAAATAATTTAACGTGAAGTTCAGCCTTATTTTTTAATATTTTAAGAAATAGTGAAACATTTTTCTTCATAAACCCTTACATGATAATAAACTATGTACTCCTTACAAAAATATTGTTATTAAGTTGTTTTCAACACACAAGAAACTATAAATCAGTTGCGTTTTAAAAAAAGGAAATATTTTCGTCTTTATTATAGATGTTTCCATCATCTTTTCATTAAATTAATCTTTAATTTTTCCGAAATATTTTACTTTCTTTTTAATCATGCAAATATAATACTCTCTCTTTCTGACAGCACATATAAAAAATATTTTGACAAGTACTTCAGAGAAAATTGATGGCTTTGTTTATATATCATTAGAAAAAACATTTCTCTTTTGAAATAAGCCATGACATAAATCAAACTAAACAGGCAGATAACATTCATACTTTGTATTTGACGTGTAAAATTGAAAAGGAAAGATTTCTTTCTTTCTCAACGGAGAATGTAATTTATAGTAAGTGCAGTATTTCGAATGTAGTATTTTCTTAGAAACGTTATTAGATAATTTTTCTATCAACATTATGCTCATAAGTTTTGTCTGACATTGGTATGATATCTCTTTTGCGACATGAAATGCATAGCATAACTTATATTTTTAATGGAATATTTTAAGTTATGTCCATAAATTAACCCCATTCAATCAGTTAATTATAAAGTGTAAGAAAATAATCTGTACATCATGAGTTTCTCTTGGGCTTTCGAGTGTGATAATTTTATGTTAATATTTCTTTTTTTATTCCATTTGTGTATTCAAAAGGAACGAATATTAACTAAAGTTCTCTAACGCAGTATTGATGAAATTTTTGCCACATTTTCACAGCAATATCATACAAATTTACTTTTCATAAGCTCAATAGATTTGATCGTTAAAAAGTAAGGAAATATTTTTGAAATTACGTAATGTGAGGCAACACTTTTTTGCCATAAACATGACATTTTCTCTATGTGTACTTAATTATATTTTCATAATATTTTGCTTTCGTTCTCTCATAAAATTGCATGGTTTTAGTTTATAAAATGTACTTTGTAGGAGCTTGCGGTAATTTTTGATATTCCTAATTAGTAATTACTATATTTTAATAGAGCAAATTATTTAAGAACACAATTTTGATATAGTGCCACAAACATGCATTAAATTTCGAGGATATGTGACATCTAAGAGATTAAATCTCCTGAAACATCGCTCATTTTTCCAACAGTACCGATGTCGCTGCCTCTGCTAAGGGTAAAACGCCTACGCACATGTTTAGTTCCGAATCATTTCATAGAGTAATACCAAATAGGAAGAGGAAATGTAATCAAAATGCCTCTGCAACTATATTGAATGTATTTTTTAATCGCTATATTGCAATTTGTTTCATAATCATGTATTTTCATTTTCCGCGGAAAAGAACACTAGAAATGACTTCAGATTTCATTTGATTGTTAAATTTTGCAATTTAACTGAAGATGATGAATTATGTTACAATGGTAACTATTATGATAGAAATAGAAAATGAAATTAGTTATTTGTTTCATTTAATTACCGGTGAAATATGCTGAATGCAGTTTCCAATATTACAAGTACGAGGTAAAATGTCACCAGAATACCTTACTTCGTCACCCTGGCAAAATTCGTGATTAATATTAGATTAATAAATAACTTTTACAGATAGAAAAGTAGTGTAATCAGAGAAAGCTGTTTTTGATGTCGAATTTTTTGAGAACATTTGTTCTTTCTTTTGTAATACACATCCGTTTTCTTTCCATCCGTGATCACAAAATTTATAGAAATCGCATTAAAACACTCTACAGACTACTGAGATACTCACCTACATAGTACTGATTTTTGAAAGTTCAAATTGTTTGAATAGCATTTGATGAGTGTTCTTGCCAGTACTACAGCTATGCTTTTGTAAAGTTTCAAATCTATCGATTGGCTTTTCACAATGAAATGTCACATACGGACAGCATAAGATATTCGCAAATTGATATCCACACGTTTTTTTTCTTACCGAGTAATATCTTGATATTCTAACACAAGAAAATTTTAGAGAGCTTTAAAAACTAGAAATTGGAACTAGACACTAGAGATTGGAACGAGAAACTGACAATTGAACTATTTCATGTTTCATATATCTAAAATAGTTACTTTTAGCAGGTTTCTTAAATATTTAAAAACTAATGCGAAAGTAAAATATCTAGACTGTAACACTACAGTCTTATTTCAAACCGAAACTGACAAAATTTAAAATGTACTAAGACATCTAAGAGCGAGAATCTTTGAATTAGGTTCTTGGATAAAGATGTCAAAAAAAATTTTTTCCGTTAATATAGAGGGCATTTTTGACACAAAAACGTTCTTGAGAAATATAAAAATTTGACTTCCGAGATATTAACTTTTATAAAGATAAATGTATTTCATCACTGTATGTACGAAAAAAAAAGATCAGAAAAGTTTGATAATTTAAATTTTACGGCAATGTAATTGAGTAAAATAATTTTCTTGCATTTTCCAAAGTTAATAAGTCTATTGTATGAATCAATATTAATATAAATCTTTAATAAACATGCACTCATAATATATATGGTCGACCCACAAGAAACGTGACAAAATATGCTTGATGATTTTGAATATTTTCTGTCACACTACTTAATGGACTTAATTTTTTCTTTTTACTTCTTTTGATTTAAAATTTTAGATTTGATGTCTAATGACTTTTCTTTTGTTTGGGTCATCTTTAGTTTAGTAATTTATGTAGCCCTAGTGTGATAGAAATGCCGTATATAGAATGAAATAATGATAAAATGATAAAATGATGAAATGGCACCGACAGTGACCGAAACAGCAAAAACGTTTTCACGTCTCTAAAAATGTATAATAAAATCATGAAAACCCAATGAAATATGTTTTTATAAAAAATTCCTTCTTCAGCTTCATGAACAACTGGTAAAATTTGAAAAATAATTGGAGCATTTTACATGAATTGCATAGTAGAACTGGAGCATTTAGTAAACTGATTTAAAAGTTGGACATCCTTTATTATCCATAAATTATTATTAAAGTTTTGTTCAATAATAGTGTACAATACATTCAGTATATAATCAAATAATATCAATAACAATTGATTTTAAAAACATATAGAATGCATGCTAAAAAATGATTTGAAAGAACCACGACTTACCTCTTAAAGAAATCACTAAGAATAGGCTTAAAATGCTTCTCTAAGAGACTAACTTCAGCAACAAATTTTCTGGCTCCTAACTAAACAGGAAATGAAGTCTCTACTACTTTTGGTATCTAGTTGTGGTGAAGGTTTCAGCCAATCAGAGGATGATCTCATATCTCAGTGGACAATTGGAAGTTCTTGTTTTTCAACTTACAATTTTAAAATGGCTCACTACTGGTACATGGACTACTATTAGAGCACTGACATTAAGGTAGGGTAAAATTTGTAATGCATTTATTTTTTATCAAAATTATAAATAATTTGTTTTTCAATGATCTATTTCAGCCTACATTTTCGGTAATTGTCAGGTAACATTTTTACGCATTAAAACGTGTATTAGGGGCATTTGGAAAAGATAATACGGAGGCGTATTCGGAAATTAAGTTCCGTTTTGAAAAAAAATAGTAAAAAAAAACAAAAAAACAATTTCAACACAATTTTATTTTTACATGAAAGAGCATGCCTTAAACTATTTTTCTACATAGTTTCCGCCAATGTTCAAAAACTTTTCGTTGAGGGTTACCAACTTTTCTATATCTTCATAGAAACTTAACGCCAATGACGATAACCACGACTGCGGCGAAGAAAACTACGGCGTGCAATTCAAAACAAACGTAGAGGAATGCTCAATAAAGGAATTGTGTTGCTCTATGACAATGCTCGGCCGCATTCAGCTAGTGACACTCAAAAGATGATTCGACAGTTTCGTTGGGAACAGTTCGATCACCCGCCGCACAGCCTGACTTGGTGCTGTCCGACTACCACTAGCTCTTGGACATGAAGCTCGAACCAGGCGGCAAGCTCTTTGAATCCGACGATGAAATGAAAAGTGCTGTGGAGTCGTGGTTATCCTTATTGGCGGGAAGTTTCTATGAAGATGGTATAGAAAAGTTAGTAACCCGCTGCGACAAGTGTTCGAACATTGGAGGAATCTAAAAATAGTGTAAGGTGTGCTCTTTCATTTAAAAATAAAATTGCCTTGAAAAAAAAATTACAATTTTTTTTTTCAAAACGGAACTTACTTTCCGAATACGTGTCGTCTTAACTAAGTTTAGATGTATATCATTTGTATCCGACCACACTAAAGCATAAATAGAAATAAAAATATTTTTCAAAATTCACACTTTTTCTGGTAGAACCGTTAAAAAGTGGAAATAATAACATAACTTTTCAATTTTCAGGAGAATGTATTAGTTTCTATAAAAATTTTGGGAGACACAAGGAAAAAACATGGATTTAATGAGCAGGTAAAAGCTAGCATTATGTTCTCAACTGCAATTAATAGTAATAGTATTGAGCATAAATCTTACTAATGTGTGAAACTATAGTATGAAAAATAAAAATCTTTTAAAAATAAACTATTTACATTTTTGATGAAAAAGAAATACCTACCCATTTTTCCAACAATACGGTGGTTATTTTTCAGTATGCTTCCCCCCAAAAATCTGAGACCCATAGACATCTCTATACCGAAACATCCGAATTTTTTTTTTCATCGCAAAAGACAGGAACGCCAATGTCGTGTGGCAATATTAACATTTCATTTGGCATGTGATAAAAGTCATATATCATGACGGAACGCGCACAAAACAGGAAGAAAAGTAGTACTATGTGCATTCTAACCTGCCTAGTATTAAGATTCAGGATGATTATCCTTTCTGAAATAGAAAGTGTAGATTGATCGACAAACTTTCCCAATTTACTTTTGATATTTAATTCATCATCTAGTTTCAGGCAACTATCATTTATCAGAAGTGAAACGTTACTGTTGTTTTTCGTCTATAATTTTTAAATGTATTCTTGGCTGTTATTTTGTCTTTGGAACACACTTTACCACAAAGCAGAAATTTTCTCCTGATTTCGGTTGCCTCTCTATGTGTTGACGATCTAAGTGCCAAAAATATGATTGGATTGCTAATTAATTTATTTAGACAAGTGATATGTGTTTACTATGACGTGTTTGTACTTTTTTCGCAAAAACACACAAAAATATTATGCTCTATTAGAAGTAAATATTTCGGCGAAGTTTCAAAACAAAGCTGTTTATTAACAAAAATTGTTTGAACCAATTTCTTTGAATGTAGCGTAAGTACATTTTAAATTATATGGAGATATTTAAGGATTGTATTCGAATGGCTTGTAATTTCATTAACTACAGAAATATTTGTTCACAAATCATTAAGACTTTTAGAGGGGGTTATTGGGTGAGGGGGGTGGCTGTTTAAAACTGCTCATATATTATTACTGGGAAACAATTTTGTCAGCTTAGTTCATTTGCCTATTTATGGAACTCACAACATTAAAAATAATTGTACTCTAATAACAATTTTGTTTATTGAAAATGGCTACATGGTAACATTTTCGTTTTAATTTAAAATGAAATAAAATGTCTTAAGCTACAAATGTACATATTCAAATTCAAAAACAAAAACGAATCTATTGTTGTTTTCTTGTTATTTATAACCCTTGATTATTCAAATGAATCTCCTTTCAAAATAAATATCTATGTGTTTTTCTCTCAGGTACATCGAGGGGCCTCTTAAAGTCAAACGGCCAAGAAAACATATAAATGGCGTATCATTTTCATCACCCGGTCGCCATAGAAACAGAATGAGTTTCGGAAGCTCTGCAAGGTCGCGATGTTGTTTCCATGGATGGATTATTTTTGTCCGAGATTGCGAGGCTTCTCCGGATGCAAAAGAAAAAAAAATATCATATAAGCAACAGGTTCGATATGAAAGCGCCAAAATAAATTGATATAAAATGAATAGTTATTCTTACGAATGCAACAGTTTACAGGGTTGGATTGGTCATATTTAAAGTATTGAACATGGAATAAAATAAAAAATAACTGCATGTAAATAATAAATGTAAATGAATGTCCTATATTTACACTTGATACACTTACAAACTATTTAAGGTATTTGATATTAACTAATAGAAACATATTATTGTTCCATATGTATAAAAGATTTCATAGTACATTTAGGCATGTGGAGCTTCAGGTCTTTCAGAATCTACTAAATTTTCCCTGGAAAAAAAAAATGTTATTTTTTTAAAAAAATCCAAGCAAATTGTCATCTATGTGACGAAATAGGAAAATTCAGAGTTAAAAGAGAATTATGCATGTATTAACATTTTCACATTCTGATTACATACGCCCACTAATAAACTACGCATACTTTTTCCACACAAGCAATATATGGTGGAATAATGTCTATATTTTTAGCTCGTTTGCTTAAAAGATAATTACATGCTTGGAGTGGTATTACATTAATTTACAAGAGCAACTCTTGAAAATGTAACTACAAAACGTGCCTGATGGTTCTACAGAAAAAAAAAAACCAAATATCAGATGTGGTCACCACTCGATTCTCTTGTCCGTAAATTAAATAATATAAATCTTGAACTTCATTTAAACATTTTTAATTCGAAATTCTAATGCGATGCATCCATGTCATAATGTTTGCCAATTTCTCGCCAAATGAAAGAAATGTCACCAAGCTGTTTTCAACCTGGGAAATTTATTTTTGTTGAGAAATTTCGCGATATTTCGTAAGAAGTCACAACAGTTGTCGATAGTTGGTGATAATTTTAAGCATGGCGCAAAGAATGACCTACCATATCCTTCTGATGTAAGATGTCCATAGATGTCCATAGATCCAAGATGTTCATAGAACATACTGTATTGAAAGCTTTAGGGTGACCCTGTAAATAAACAACCCAATCTATTGCAACCAAAAAGTGAAGATCAATGAACTAGATTTTACAAAAGTTCCAAAATACAAACTTTCAGAATTCTATGGCTAATTGTTCTTGTGTTCTGTTAGCTACACTGACGTAACCACAAAACTATCGTCATTTACATCGATACACTGACACGTTCGATTAAGTTTAAACTCCAATGCCGTTATAAATAAGTGGAAATTAATCACTTTAGAAACCTAACACATTTTAAGCTACATATTTGTCGATAAAATTACAATTATTTTTAAGAGTGAAACATTTCAACCATCTGCTTTTACCGTTGCCTACTTACATTAGAAATTGGAATGTTATAACTTGAATTACACCGAAACAGCCTTTAAAGGAATGTGGATGAGTCCTTGCGCCAGACAATAATGTGTATAATTAGATTCTGAAGTATATAGACATTCCCTTTTATAACAGTAGCAGATAATTGAATGGAATGCATGGTTTCAAATTAACTTGCATTTTATCATTAGTTGTTATATTTCTCAAAATATTGAATGGACTGTCAGTATGTTTCTGTGTTTTAGCAAATATTATTATCGCAACATAAAATGAATAATCAGAGTTTCCAATAATTTTATAAAACGTGTTATGTATATATGGTATTTTCGGTTTTCTGCAAATCTCTAAACAGTTTATGTTGCAATAGTAATATTTACTATATACCTGAGTCACTATACCTAAGACACCATAGCAAATTTGGGATTATTTTTGATATGTTTAGTAAATAAACCTTAATACTATGAAATATAAAATTATTCTCTTTTGCACTTTAAATGTAACGTAGGTATAAAATTTTTTATTTCCTAAAGTTTTGGCATGTTGCATGGTATGTTGCATGTCGGAAATTTCAGCTTTCTTTTATAAAAGTATATTATATTGTATTGTTGGTTCCCATCATCAAGTGACTCCTTATCAAACAAATTTTAGGAAAATATCGTCAAGAAATGCAACTAATACTGCACATAATGCACCTTTATTTTGTAAGTTTCCACACTTTTGAAACAATAAATGGGTCTAGACAAGTAATTATCATAATTTTTCCTCTACTTTAACGTGCTTAAGCAAGAAAAGCAAAGAGTTCAACAAATTAATGAGATTTATACTGTTCTTTTTAAAGCAAGCGTATCCTTGGATAGATAACTTATGTGTCGCTAACAAACTGTTAAACTGGGGTTAGTTAGGAAAGTTTGCTTTTGAGATGGAAATAAAGTATTTAACTTTGTTTTCTTTAAGAAGTCTTTTTGTCGGTAAGACAAACTTCTTTACCACTGATAATTTTTAAAAAGAATTAACAATACATCTGAAGAAGTCAGATAAAGTAATTTGTGTTTTGCTAATGTTAAGAAGGAGGTGTATAATAAAGTCTTTGCTCATTTTCCTTCCATTTATCAAACATATTTAAAATATTCTCCAAATGAACATAAAAACATCGATGCCATCATAATTTGTTCATCACTTTTGAATAAATTATATCAGTTTATCAGTATCTTCGAATACGAAAATGAATACTAAAAAGGTCAATGTACCTAAATGTGATAGTGCTCTATTACTTTAAATTTTCTGATTTTATAGCTAGATTATACGCATCTTATCTAGCTATAATTTGCAGATCCACTTATCTACTTATCGCGCAGTTCAGGAAAACCCATTAATAAAATGTTTTAGTTTAAATTTAGCATGATTTATGATAAGCAATATTCATGAAATTTAATTTCAGATCTTTTTAATACCACATAATTTAATTTATTTTAATATCCTACAGTTTATTTTTATTGAAACAAATTGTTATTTTACGATCCTTTTAATATTAACTTCTTCAAGAAAATTGGTGGATTTTTTTTTTTTAAACCCGTTTTCTTTCTCTTTGAATTTAATTGTTTCATTTGTAAGGGAAGGTGGCCTAAAATAATCCTAGCGGGTAAAAGATCCATTTACCCTCCACATATGTTTTCTTCCATACAGGTAGCACTATCTACAGGGTAACACATAAACTAGTTGTGCCAAGAGAGTAAGAAGCAATGACGGTATTAAAATGATCAGAAAAAGTCAATATTTAATTTATTTCTGTGTTTATTGTAGGAGATAATTTTTTAATTATAATTTTCAAATATTCTGTTTTATTGTTTGTAACACTTTTTTATTTTAAAATTTTCATGCATTAATTATGTGTGCTATATTATTGTAAAAATTATTTCATTTCATTATTTATAGTCATACTTACTTTTACATCTTTTTATTTCGCCGATAAAAACAGTTTACAATTATTTTTAAACGAAGGATAATTTTGCCCTTTGGTTGAGGGTAAAATGATCCTTTGGACACCTTTTTCAAAACTCTACTTTTTTAATTTTGCATATGTTTATAATGCAAAATATAGTGCAAAACATACTATCAAAATGTTAAAAGTATTATTTAAACATTTATGTTATTTTATGCAAGTTTTCCCCTTATGGGGATGATTTTAGGCCACCTTCCCCTACAGTGATACAACTGAACAAGGTAACTTTAAAATGGGTACATAACGTGAAACATAACTAATTAAATGATCATTAATTTCACACAGAGTTAAAACACACATTAAATTTATTAGTTCGTTTTATAATATTCACGTTTTCAAAATACGTTTAAACACTTTTGTTTAAAAAAATAATAATAAGGATTTTTTAATCGTTGCAGCTTTACTTCTATATTATGTCCTTTTTTAATTATTTTTTTTTTCTGTGGTGCATTCTCTAACTCTGGCTTGTTTAACTACAAGCGTTTAAAAATATAAGAAGCTTCTTTCGTATTCATATTCCATACCATGTTATTCACTTTATATTTCTTAATGAAACCGCATAAAATGACCGTTTAAATTACTGTTAAATACATTAGACTCTGACGTACAAAAGAACAGTCTATCCATTTTGACGAATATCTTTGCACAGGAATATAGCAATTATAGCATCATATGTCAAATATTCACTTTACAAGCTGTCATAGGATGTCTAAACTTTGAAACAAATAAGTTTAACGTTATTTTTCGCCTTTTATTCTAGACCATTTCTAAAATAGATAAAAACACTTCGTATTTTTTCAGCAGTGATATTCTTAACAAGTTGCGTCAAAGGGAATCCCCTTTTAATGAGGCATTATTCAGGTTTGATAATCCTGAAAAGCTTCATCACTTACAATTTTGAAATATTTCTATTGATACCAACACATTGCAACTCGCATTAAGAAAAGCTTGTAAAAACAGGAGTCACCGTCCTTTTATAATATCATAAATTTTCCGAACGTGAACTTTAAACTATGGTTAGATAAGGATCTTTTAATTAATACCACATCAGATATTTTTATTGAAAATTGGGCGCTACTGCAAGCCCGTATATACCATGCTGCACATAAGCAAAATTTGGGAGAGTATTCATATACAGTAAATCCAGATTATGACAAATGTAGCCTTTGAATAAACAGCTTTATATAGTCGTCATTAAGTAGAAAATGTGTCACATAAACTACTCCGTAACAGACAGTAATATACACAGCGTGATTTATGAAATGTTAGAATTGTTAGAATGTAGGACAGTAGAAATGTATGTTGATATCTTGGTATACACGGCAATAGTAATATCTGCCCATTAGTGTTAATACAAGGTTATACGATAGCATAAAGGTAAATATACCCTAATAACCAAAAAGCGACTGAGATGAATAGGAGAAGATAAATAAGGATAACTATGTATAATAGAGAACACATAAGTACAGTGAAAACAAAACGTGGTAAGTAATCTAGAATCTTCTGACGCCCGCCGGCAGAAATCTCAAGGCGCAGGACGTTTGCGCGAAACTAGCTCTCCAGTGTCCCCTTCCTTTGAAGTATGTTTCATCGAGTTTCTAGTTTGTGTTTGATTGATCGATATGTGTCAATGTTTGTTTATTTTTTTAATGCAATTGTCTTTTTTTAAATAATCATTTTATGACATATTACTCAAGTTTCCATCGCTGCACTACTCAGATATTGGCAAGAAAACGTTTTGTTATCCTCTTGATTATTCATCCTACAAGATTAGCCATCCTGCTATAATATAAAAAATATCTCTTTTTATAATAGATTGATTGTTTATTTATATGTATTAAAGTGAAATAAGCTGAAGTTTACTTATAAAAGTTCATTTTGTCTAAAACAATAAACAATTGTACACCTCAATATATGTTTTAAAATTTTTACAAGAACTAATAAACTAACAAATAATGTAGATAATTTTATCATATATATTCAGTTGAAAAAAATCCAATATAAAGCATATAATACTCTCATGATAAATAGCGGTCGTTTTGGGCGAGTACTCTATGCTGTCGTTAGACAGCAAAGACCAAAGCCTTTTAGAGCATGCGTGAATCGTATAGCAGATATATACTGCATTCTCAAAGGAAGAGCTCGTCGCACTTTAAAATGAAAGAAAACTTAGTAAACATTTTTCAATTTAGTTTTATTGAGGTATAATACGGAAACATTTTAACTGTGGCTGGTAGCATAGCATAAACATGCACTTCTTGTTCAGAGGCAAAGGCGTTGAGTGAGTGTCTGAAAAGTCTGAGAACAGAAAGCCAACCTGGCGATAGAATTGAGCGTTAGAAGTGGCGATCGTCAGATTGAGAAAACGAAAAGAAACGTTAAGGGTTACAGCATGTTTACTAAAATTTAAATAAGCTTCGCCAAAAGGTGAAAGGCAAGGGACGATCTTCAGATTGAGAAAATGAAAAGAAACTTTAGGATTTACAGCATGTTTACGAAAATTTAAATCAGTTTCACCAAAAGGTGAAAGGCAAGGGACGATCGTTAGATTGAGAAAATGAAAAGAAACTTTAGGGTTTACAGCATGTTTACCAAAATTTAAATCAACTTCGTCAAAAGATGAAAGGCAAGGGACGATTGTCAGATTGAGAAAATGAAAAGAAACGTTAGGGGTTACAGCATGCTTACCAAAAATTAAATCCGTTTCGCCAAAAGGTGAAAGGCAAGGGGCGATCGTCAGATTGAGAAAATGAAAAGAAACGTTAGGGGGTTCCAGTGTTTGAAATCCAGTGAGAACTGGATCAAAATAAATGAACTTCTAGACCTCTGACGCCTGCTAAAATATATTTTAGAAGTTAAAACCAAAGTAATTTACGAAACAGTTACAGAACTTACGGAAGGAGATGGGAGTTTAAAAATGGCAAAGATTATTAAATTCAGAATTGGTAAAGGAAAAATCAAAAGTATTTATAAGTATGTGATAACTGCATCACAGACTCTACGAACCTTGAAGCTTGATGAAGTTACATTTAATATTGAGTCTGGGAAAAAATCTAATTTCTTTCACTGTGGCCGTTCTAAAGTGATCGTGTAACTATCATTCTTTTGCTGCACAATTGCATGTTTATACTCAGTATTGCAGTGCTAATATTTGTTTATACATGGTACTGAAATTTTGAAATTTCTTTATACGTGGATTTCAAAATCACGGAGTGCGATTTTGAGTTTTGTGTTTGCATGTAAAAACAATTATGTATCTGAATGTTTTACAATACTGACGTTACAATCTTTGTTTCTAAGGCGTACAGTGGCGGAGGGGAGTTTTAAATTGGGTAGCTATGTGTTCTTTAATTTCAGGATAAATGACCGCATAAAATTAAGGAGAGATGACCACTATTAATCAATATATTATAAAATGATATCAAATAAGGATTTTAACTAAGCATAGCTACTTTAAAATAATTATATAACTTTTATGACTATATTTATATAAATTCATATATTTGTTTAAAATGTAACTAATGTAAATATTTCAATAATAATAATAAAATAACTATGATTTTCTCTTTCGTTTTTTTAATTAAACGAGAAGTAAAAGAAAAAGACATGACACTTCCAGCTTCAAAGGAGAAGAATATTTGAATTTATCAGCTTTTACAGATTTCGAGGGAAAAGAATTTAATGAAGACTATTGCTTCGATTGTGAAGAAGAATACAATGCCACAGCCATGAAGAATGAGTGGATAGACTGTATAAGGGGAATGAAGTGGATCCATGAACAAAATCTTAAGACCTTTGTCAAGAGTGAGATAAAAGTTTATGAAAATTTAAGGACTGAAATCATACTTCGAATTTTGTTTAATCGAATTTTATCCAACGATTTTCCGAAATATAGTTCCATTTTTGCAAATTGATAAGTGTTTTTCATGATTAACTGCATGAACTCTGTTATTTGTTTTGCTATTTTTATTTCACGTTTTCTCTCTTGTACTGGATGGACGTTTCGGATTGAAGGAGAGATGACTATCTGCCATTTTAACATCAAACATTTTGTTTCCCACTTGTTATTCTCAATATTTATTTATTTATTTATTTATTGTCAACAATATGTTGGATACATATATAAGAATTTCAAACATGCATAACTATTTCCTATATTTACATTCTAAGAATTTTCATTTTAATCTTTAAAAACTATGATCATCAACCCTAGAGTTACAATAAGGGTTTTCTGAAACCAGTTTCATGCGTTTTTGACAGATTGAAGAAGTGTTTTCCCCAAAACTGCTGAGTCCCGATTTCATGTGCCTACATTGCTCTAACCGACTTTTCCCTGAATTTTATTCAAAGTTCATTCTGACTTACTGAATGCATAGAAAAGATTATTATGCTTAGTTTCAATGAACAAAAGGTTAAGAACCTCTTCTCTTGTATAATAAAAGCAAGCTCGTAAAATACTTTACAGTCCATTTATTTTATGTATCACACAATTTATTGTTTCTTTTGCAGAGTTGGAATTTACATCAATAAACATGTGTTCCTTTTATTTGGGTTTTCCTCATATATGTGTATGGATGTATTATTTATGCATCATTTCTTCTAACAACAAGAAAAATCATATAAGCTAAGTACAAAATATTGTCCAAGTCAGAAAATTCCTTGAGGACTTCTATATGTAGTTTGTAATTGGAATAACTTCTCTGTGATATGTAATCTAATTTGTTACATACAGTATCTAACAACTATAGTTACACAAACTGATTTAAAAAATCTAATTTCTAGAATAATTCTCAATAGTTAATAGAATTACCAAATGCAATTTTGATGGGCAAAGTACAGCGCTTGTTAGTATTACTTTGCTCGTTAGAATTGTTAAAGTTATTTTATTAATGGCAATTTTTAATTAATGTTATACATACTGCATATAGTATTTATTCATTTATTGGAGAGGGGGTTCATAAGTTCTTAATCTAAAATGTATTTATTACAAATTAAAAATGCAATTTTACTTGCTATACAGAACTAACATCTACGTGTTTCTACTCCAGAAGAATTTAAAACAAGTAGAAATGTTAAAATTCTCGTGAAAGGAATTAATAATTAACATAACCACATATACAAACATGCCACTTAGTTAAATTCTAAGATGATAGTTTTTTCACACGGAAAGAAAATTAATAGAAATTTTAAATTCCAGAATCACCATAAAATAATTTTGCCATTAGTTTATTTTCAATTATGTACTCATATAATTACCCTTAGATTTCTCTGGCATAAAACTTCTTTTGAAAGTAATTTCACATTATTAATGTAATAGCAATATTTTCTGTTGTTTTTTTCTATATTTATATACCTATAGGCATAGACTGTGTAGTTACTACATTAATTTAGTTTATTAAATATTTATTTTTAAGTGTTACGTAACATTTTTCTACTTCATTTTTAGATATAGAATGAGTGTAGTAATTGAAATGTTGGTTTTCATTTTAGAACAATATACTTACGTAACATATGTGTATGAAAAATCTAAAATGACTTTTGTTTGTTTCCTTTCTTTTACACTAGGACAAAAAGAAAACAAACTTTTGAAACAAAAAAATTCTGGGATTTAGTCAAGGCAGTAAAAAATTTGATTTCCTGTGAAAGAGGACAGGGAACTTTTACAAATTTTATAGGAAACTCATTACAGTTTCTACTTTAACTGCATGGATTGAAAATATAATATACTAAATAAATTTATACAGTTCAAATTTAGTAAATACACATTTATATTTGGCTTGATAATATGCTAAAGAAACTATATCATTTTCGAAACTTGAATTAATTATTAGTTTAATAAAACGAAACATAATCTGCATAAATATTTATTTCTTTGATGTTAGTTCTTTGAAATATGATGAGAAAAACAAAAGACGATTCCTTAATCATTATTAAAGCTATTATTTTCTTAAAAAGTTATAGAATAATTAAGTTTGTAATTATATTAATATATTATCGGTAGCCCCATGTAATTAAAAAGTGAAGTTCCTAACAGTGAAAAAAAAATCGAGTTCAAATATAACTTATATGTTTTCATGAATTAAAACATGCACTTGAAATTTATCAATCTTTAAGTATACGCACAATGTAAAAATTTGAAAAACTAATTTTACATATTTAATATTTGAGGTAATCTTTTTTTCATAATTTCTTACATACTTAGGCTAAAAAAAAAGTTTGATCAAGTACACAAATAGAATGATGTTTTCTCAAAATACCAAAATATCAGTATAAAATTCATAAAGCCCCACCAGTGGCTGAGAGGTTCTGCTGTCGAAACTGGAAGGCGGGATGGGCCAGGTTCAAACCCCGGTCTCGCCAGCCCACCTAGTCGTTTTGAGTTTTCTGTGGTTTTCTCCGAAAACTCGTGCAAATACGGACGAGGATCCCTTAGAAAGTCCCCGACGGAGGGCATTCCCCCTATAGACCTAGGACCCTAGTGTAGTCCTTTGGCCTTCAAACATAAACACAAGTACATAAAATTCATAAAAACACGAAGAAACTATTACTGTATCTTAATTAAAGGTCTTCGGTGCATAATTTTAAAAATTAAATTCTCCTATTTTAATACTGAAGTTTAATTTTTTTTATACATTTAACGCATCTCATTTCAGAATATTTACTGCGTGATCATATCTATGCAATACTTAACTTAATTTTTAAATTCGTAAAATTACACATTAAGAAATATCTTATAAATTTTGTTATATCTATCCCGATCTATCGTTCCCGCATTCATCGTTTTCCCGTATTGATCGTTTTATTTCTACGGTCCCTGCACAAACTGTATTCAAATAACGTTAACAAAATCCGCATGTATCGTTCGTCAAAAATTCGCTTTCCCGCGTTCATTGTTGCAAAATGTTTCTTCTGACCGAAATGAAATTAAAGGTCAAGTGGATCACAATATGGCTTATAAATTTAATTACTTCCTTTTATGATATCTCTGGTTTATGATGGTATAGATGAAGAGTTCTTACATCCAGCTGGGATGTGTATGGTGTGAAATGTAGTAATTATATTTCCACTGATTTAGAAGTAGCAGTGTGCGGTATCGTAAGAATGGAAGAAATGTGATGCAAAAAATGAAAATAATTGAAGCTGAGAAGAATATTCATGCCGATGAGACTGAGCCAACACTAGTGTCCAGTTTATCCTACGCAGTAACGATATTTGAAATTGTACGACTTTTATATACAAATATGAATACACATAAAAATACTGTAAATCTTAAAAATTTTTGTTTAATTATAAAATTAATGAAAAACCCAGTGTAAAATTACTTATTTTTTAAAAATAAGTGTTACTTAATTTCTACACAACTTCAATTTCTTTCATTTAAAGTTTGGTAACAAATTTAGTATTTTTTGTATACTGTATACATTGTGTGTTTTCATAAATACTGCTTTCTTCATATTTCGACTTAACCCGCATTTGTCGTTTTCCCGCATGCATCGTTTTTTACTACGCACCCCTTGAAAAACGATAGATCGAGGTTCTACTGTATATATATATATATATATCTGAAATTCTCATATAATAACAAAATTTGGAAAGAGACTAAAATGCGATCGATACTAATGCTAAGAAATCTTACGCAACATCGCTTTCAGTTATCATTTCATAATTTAGGAAGTATAAATAAACATTCCTTTTATATATCTTTGCTTTATATTTTCTTTCAAAATAAGCTAAAAGAATTCACATAGAAAAGGAATTTTTCTTTCTTTTTGTTGAGTAATATCAAATATATGACAAAAATAAATGTAGCTGAGCTACAGATCGTAAAAAGGAGTAATCGAGCCCATTAAATAAAGCTTAATTATAGATGTATCGTGTTTCTTTAAAAAATATCCGAGATACACATCCCAAAATGCCCGGTTTAAACAGAAATATTTTCGAAAACGATTCTTTTATCAACTGTATTTACAGTAAAACCTGTCTTAAGTAGGGAGATCTTATATCAGAACGATGTAAGACACTTTCTCGATATAGAATTGTTCCCGTGGAGAAAGGCCGTAAGTAAACGAACCATGAATTATCGGGAACCGGATTTCAGTTGAAGGCAAATTTCTACTAAGAGAAGAATGTCATTTAAAACAGGTTTTAACGCATAAGTGCAAAGCTAATAGAATTAGCTAGGTGTTTCTCTGTTAAATTATCTGCGAATTATTGGAGGAATGTCACCCCCTGGTTTGGCCCCAAAGACTTGGTTAAATCCCAAAACATGTAAATAATTTTCTCATAAAGATGTTGGCGCTGATTTTTGACCATTTTACGTTTAAATGTCTAACCACTTTTATTATCAGCAATCGATTTGAAAGTTATTTCACTATACAAGTATACTGACTTCCAAAAGTTGAGCACGGTGCGGTAAATTCGAAAAAATGGACAAGTGAGGTTTTGATTGACACGAAATTCTGCAAGTAAGTAGCTTTGCATTTATTCATGAAACAAAACAAATAATTACATACAGAGAAAAACAAAAAGGTTAAATTTTCATAAATTATAAGATGACGTCATATTAGCGTCATTAACAAAATGATGTTTAAATGATGTTAAAACAAAAAATATATATAGGTATATATTAATAGGGCATGTGAGCAATCCTCATCTTCAAACAGAGCGTACAGCTTGCGATAATGCTTGTTACGAGGTGATCAACCACCTGAGAGTTCAGTAATCGCCATTCGTCCTTCGTTAGTTTAATTTCTGAATGCCTGAGAGTGGCTGGCGGTGGGAAACGACTACATAAAGAAAGTCCGAGGGCATCACAAAGATTTTCAATTGGATTAAGGTCAGGTATAACCCGACCACTCCATACGCACAATTCCTTCACTCTCCAGAAATTAGTCAACGACAGCAGCTCTATGGGGACGCGCATTATCGCCAATTAAAACGAAAGAACCAACTGCTGCAGCGTACAGTTTCACAATGGGGTCTAGGACTTCATCTCGATACCGTACAGCAGTTACAAAACCTCGCCTGTAGATGTACAGGTCGGTACGATATCCTAACGAAATCCCTGCCCAGACAATGATGCTTCCACCGCGGAATGCGTGATGTTCGCGGATGTTCTCGGATCGATTTCGTCTGCCTTGTTCCTTCCAGACCCTTGCACGCTTATCATCGAGTTGTATGGTAAATCTGGATTCATTTGTGAACATAACGTTGCCCAATCAGACACTGTACAATTCATATGCTGGCGGCACCGTTTTAATCATACCCATCGGGATTGAACAGATAAAGGAGCACAAACTCGTGGTACTCGGGCGTGCAGAAAATTCATGTGTAGGCTTCAACGAATATCAGTGGCAGATATCTTCTTACGAATGGCCGCTGCAAAGATAGATGTCACACGTGTGGAGGTTTTTTTTCGATTCCACTTGGCTACAACAGCAATATATTATCTTCCGCAGAGGTCGTAACCCTTGTACGACCGACTACAGTTCTTGGGACAACTGTTTGGCTGTTTTAGAATTGTTTCCATAATCGACAAATGGCAAAGTGATGAACGCCGAAGAAAAGAGCAACATCTGTGGTAGACTGTCCTGTTCAATGCATTCAGCATGTTCTAAACATCTTTTATGAGCACTTATATGCAACTCCTGTAACCTTTGACATTGGCGGCTTTTTATACATCAGCCTGTTTTGCATATTTCTCGACGAGAAACCGTTATTAGCTGTTATCAAACACATTTACACACTTCCTTTTACCTTTGCAGCAAATAACTTATTTAATTCAGATTGGCTAACGGAAATGAACATTTTCCTCTCCGTGCTTAGCTATTGGGAATGAGCGTATATGTCATTCAATACATTCCATATGGTTGCAAAAGCTGGATAAAAACTTAGTGTGTATGTAATACTTTCTGTTTGCGCAAAATCCCCATGTTTTCGATAAATATTTTACTGATAAACCCCTTTAAATGTCCCCGATTTATTGGAAGATTTAAACGTCTGATAGAAATATGTGAAATCATAAAAAAGTAATAGATTTTGGACTATTTTGATAAAACTACTGTAAAATTTTGTTTATTCTTATACGGTAGGTTTTTTAGACAATAAGGTTATCTGAAGAATATGAGTCTTGCAAATCTAGTTTTAAAAGTGTGATCATTTTGTTGTGCTATAAGATTTCTTTATATTTCCCATTTATTTTTCCCGAATTCCGTTGTGAATGATAAAATATTTTATGCCTCTGTTTAAATACATTTCGAAATTTTACGAGCTCAATTTCTTCAATGGCAAATACAATTACTTAATATTTTAGATATATTTCGACATTTAAATAAATAAATTTTAAAGATAAAAATAAAAGAATAATGCACTGTAATAAATAAAATTTCAGTACATTACAAATTATACATTAATACATTAACTACCTTTAAAACAATGACAAATAGATTTATTCCTATTTCATGTCGTTTTCTTGTCATTTTTATGAGTTTCAGATTAATGAATAAATTATATGCCCATTAATTATTAAACTAATGTTTTGAGCAACAAGAGCTTCAACAGAAAAACTAAAGTTTCACTATCTTTTAGTGAATAGTCGTTTTAGACATTTTCTTGTGGAAGAATAATGTTCTAGAATAAAAAAGAAACATTTGCTTCCTGCAATCAAAATCTATTATTTTGTAACAATTATATAAATGAAATATCCATTCTTAAGTCCTAAATTGACCGAAGAACTATAAAGAAAAGTTAATATGAGAATGGAAGGTTTTCATTAAACATAGTCTATAGCATGTAAAGGAAAATTTTATGGCAGCAGTCTATCGTTTAAGTTAGTAATATATCAGTGTATATAAATAGTATAACTAGTTTTATAGGCCTACTGTGCCGTGCATTCAGGCAGTAAAAGATATTTTTCAAGTACTTTAATCAGGTATCTATTAATACCAGCAATAAGAAAATTAGTCTTTGTACGATTAGCCCTTTTTTTCGATTTCTATAAGAGCAGATATGTCGGATGTAAGGCGATGTTACTTAAAGTTATTTATAGCAGATATGTCGGATGTAAGGCGATGTTATTTAAAGTTATTTATAGCAGATGATATCATCTAAAACAGAGATTTATTGAAACTGAAAAAAAGGAGGGTGTAATTTTGCGGAAAAGGAAATGTAATCCGAGATCTTTTAAAAATTGGAAAAGGTTAACTGAAAGTGTTTGAAATTATGCAACGTATATATATCTTTAAAGTCTTATGGTACTGCCTTTTCAATTTCGTTACAATTTTTAGTGACAAAAATCTTAAAACATATAGTTTAAACTATTATATTTTTGGGCAATATATTTCTTTTCATAATACATTATGTTTATTTCTATTTCTATTAGACAAAAGTATAAACCATTTTTAATGCCTGGTTTATTTCATGTTTTTTCAGATTTTAAAACTTCATAATTATCATACAGATTATGTTCAAGTCTTTGAATATTTGAGTAAAAGAAGAATCAAACTTACTTCTGTAACATAAAAGTTTTAGTATAGAGGATCAAGGAAATGTAAACAAATTAGTTGACATCAAAATTGTTTGTTACATAAATGCTGAAAATCATTGTTTGTATACAATCTCTAAGCATCAAATTAAACTTTATTATAAATTTGTAATGTTTTTGAATATATTTTATGGAAGTTGCAGTTTAAAATGAAAAAAGGAAATGGATTATCATCATTTTTTTATGTGAGAAAATTTTTAACATAGCGTCAACAAATTAAAATAAAAGATGATTCTTAAAATCATGGACAAAGCTAACAAGTGAACTGCTATTTAGAACATTCTGGGAAAATTGTCTGGCATTCATTACAGATAAATATGGGAAAACAGGTAGCACATTTTGCAAACGCAATCCATGCATATTTTATGGTATGAGTAATCTGGTTTAGCTTTATAATTTTAACAAGTGCGAAATAAATTTTCGCTTCAGATGGAAGACAGTAAAAAAAATTACAAAACTTTAGAAACTAAAACCTTATCTATGAAAGAATAAAAGAAGATTCAGGCTCATATATACATCTAGTGCAGTCTTAAGTCTAAATGTGTTCCTTTGAAAATTAGACTAAAAAGTTTCTGGGAAAAGGCTTAAAGCAGTAACAGAGCATACATTATCTGCGAAAGTATTAGACCATTAACTGTTGTCACAACATCAGAAGAGGTTTTTCTTAATTTTTTTCAACTGTGAATGAACTTTCAAGTGCTTATAAAAACTTGAAATAAACATACTAGTATCAAACATACAATTTTTACACTGCATGCACCAAAAAGAGGTTTCTTTCTTCATGTAACTATGCTTTTGTTTTGAAAATAATATGCACCGCTAGTCGTAGAGGTAGTGTCATATTTCCTGTATGACGACGGCGCAGGTTTTCCAACAGCATAATTGAAAAGTAATCCAAGATATGTCTAGTTGGAAAACGTGCATACCAAGACTGTACCAAAAGAAATATTACACAGTCTATTTTCGTTCACTGTTATTCAGACAATTACGACTTTTGTTGAGAAAATCTGCCGTTGTAAAATTAAAGTGACAGCTTTGTGTAAAATCATTAAATGTCATTTGTCTTATATATCCAATTAATTATTACTTTCTCTATTACTCTGCATTTGTCTTACCTACTATCATTATACCTTAATAGTTTACAATAAAAAATACATATTAAGTAACAAACAAGGTTTATTATCTGTGTTTTATCATTTGTAGTACACTTAGAAAGTTTGACCTTTACATTTTTGGTAGTCTGCAAAAAACTTGTCCCGCATACGGGGCAGATTTTCCAACTTAAGATAAACAAACTTAACCACTCGCTGTCAAAAAGCATATAAACTTTTTAGAAAAATATTTGTACTTGTTTGTAGATAAAAGTATAAAAAAACAATGATATCCTGCTTACTTAAAAACAGATAAAAATACAAAATACAAAATCTACATTTTAAAAAGTGGCATAATATGCCCTGGTCTCTTCCATTTATGTGAGTATTTCCAATGAAATTCTGCATTTTTGTACGAAACAGGTTTGAAACACAACGATATTTCATTTCGTACATCGATCTTTATTCTTTTCGCTTGAAATAATCTACTTTTAAGTGTCCCTCTTCATGTAAAATATGCATATTCCTTCCATTTTCAGAGAAAGTTAAATGCAGCATAGCTAAATAAAGGTGCATTTACGTCTCTACTTGACAAGGCAAAATGATTTATGAGTAGGCAGAGTTTTAGACATATAGATCTTCCGCCTCTGAGAATGCCAAGGACTTTACACAATGCACATTACAGCTGCAAAGGAAATTTGTAAATTTCTTCTTGAACGGGGGATGATAATCAGGGCATCAAAAAATCAATTGTTTTTCTCAATTAATTGTTCAAAATGCTATTGAATTTTGGTGAAATTTATGGTATTAAAAATTAGCATAACTAGAAATTTTAGAAGAAAAATATAATGCATTTAAATATATTTTTATTATGTTTCTATATATGTGCAAAATCAAAATCAGGATATTTGAAAGCAAAATTTCTAAATTTCTCTGATTTATTAATACCATTGTATGGAAAGTAGTAACGTGAATGAATTATTCCTCATTTCCAATGAAGGATATACTTGTTCACTACAGATAATGTAATATTTGGGTTTAGATCGACAGTAAAAGTGCCCTTCAGTAAAAAATAAGCCGAAAATGTATAATGTATGTGACCAGGATAATCTAGTAATTCTCTCTCATCACTCTCTCCATACATGTAAATTACTCTCTACTTGTATCCGCCCAGCAGTTCATTACTGGTAAGCTGCAAGCGGCCCGGGCCTGTCTCTGGAATCGGCCTAGTCTAGTTTCAGAAGTGGATGCTTAAAATGCATGACATTTCAGAATGGGGAATTTTTTTTCCTTGCTCCTGTTCCCTCTCGTCTAGTCCTGCTCACCTTCTTGCTCGTTTAGGGCCTCCTCGAGGCAGCAGTTGGTTGAGCAAGGGGAGGTTTTTGATGCTCCCATGCGAGGAAATCTTTTGGTGTAGACTTTGTTACACCAGAAGGATGAGAAAAAACAACAACAGCAATAGCAGGATATACTTGTTTTATTTTATATCATAATAATGTTTAAACAAAAAATATGAGTTGTTAAGTGTAAAAATATTTTGTCGGAATATTAATTTTGTGTAGTTATTGTTAATAACAGCATTGATTTACTTTTAACACTAGAGGTTCTTCAGCTTTGATGAGATGCATGTACAATTATGCAAAATACTTTTTAAAACACTCATTCATGTTCAATAATGTATTTTGATAATAGAGCATGTCTAATTTAAATTATTGCAAAGTACTAATGATATCTATAAGCGAATAACTTTTAACATTTGATACAAAATGGATGCTTTTCGTTATATTGAAAGTTATAAAAATACTAGCTGACCCGACAAACGTTGTTTTGCCATGTAAATTATTCCTAGGATTATTTTAGTAGAAAGAAATGACTAACTTATTGTAAGTGTGTGAGGATGTGGTATATGAATGGAAGAGGCATGGAGCGCTGTGAACGATGCTGGAATATAAAAATAACACCAAACATTTTTATTTTTAATTCATTGTAATTTATTCTTTAAATTTATTTATATCGCTAATTACAATAATTTTACTAAAAAATAATATCAATCCCTTAACGCAATAGAGTGTACAATATTTTTTGTTATCCCATCTTTAGATAACACAAACAAACTGGATGCCCCTGTACGGTTTGCCCACTCGAGAGCATGCCACGTATAACTGTCCGAGTGAAAAACATGGTGTGCTCAAATCTAATCCACAAACAGTTTGACGTTGAGACTTATTGATAGTCATTCCATAAAAAATTTTGCCCCCCCCCAAAATAAAGGATGAAAATCTGAAACACTTTCAGATTTTAAATACGCACTATAGTGCTGTATATTAAAATCATATCATAATTTTTGCGTCGTCCCTATTTTTCGTCTTTATTCCATTAAGTTGGAAAGTGTATCATTATTCATGACTGTGCTGTATTTTTCTTTCTTGTTTCATAATCCCCATCTGTGGAATCGAAATCTATCTTAAAATCGCCTACTAAAACTATTTTACAATCTTCGCCAAGTATATCACAACTATACTTCACCGTTTTATATATTGTTTCCTACTTTAACGCCTCGACTCTCGCGAAGGTGGCGATGATTAAACATATGCAGTTACCATGACGATTTTTTGCATTTATGTAGAAATCGTAATTTAGAATTAAAATGGCGATTTGGAAAAACCAGTAAGTACAGCATGCCGTTGCATTTTTATTTATTTTGGATTGCCAATTAATGTAGTTTTAATAATAAAGTGTCTTCAAATTCCTTAACTGGTGCGTTTATGGCTAGTTTGTTTACTTTGGTTATCATCTAGTTCTTTTAGTAGGGGAGCCCATGGTGTTTTTGGGGATTTACTCGAGCGCGTCATATGAACATAGGGGGGGTACCTTGCATCAAGTTGAGTACCTTCACCATATATAAGTCCTGTATGTAGGGACGTGCGTCTAGGGCAGCTCATCAGATTAGTAAAAAAAAATTGATCATCAAAAATACTGAAGCGCGTCAGATTAAGATAAGGTAGGTTAATTACTAGCTAAAAAGTGTACATTCAGAAAATCTGACGATTTTAATGTACACTTTTTAGCTGGGGGGGGGGAGGCTTTAGGGAGTATGAGGGTTACAAAATTGCTAAAAAAAAAAACGTTGTCGTGACATTCTCGAGCGAGGTTGAATTTTTGTTGTTTTGAAGGAAATGATGGAAGAATCACGAAAAAAATATAATCTGCCGATTTCCACGAGCCGAAGTAATAAAAATACGAACCAAAGCAATAAAGATCGTCAATGAAGATTAGAGCGTGCAACAATAACTCGATCAAAGATAACGAGCACGCTTTTCGAGTTAGTGTAGATGAAAAGGAGTTCTACATCTTTGGTCCTCAATAAACAAGAACAGCAAATTTTCAGAAAGAATTAAGAAGTATGAAATTCAAAGAAGCTTTTGTCAAGTTTTTAATTCATCATTGAACTGATCAGGAGATGGCTATTATTATTAGTAACGAAACAATTCATCTTAATCATGATATGTGTTATGTATATTGAGTTATCGATAATAAAGTTACCTGAACAATCGACCATGAACTCTCATGTCCTGATCATGAAGAAACAGATACAAAAATTGTATTTTTGGCAAGTCAAAAGAAGATTCTACAGTTACAATCAGAACTTCAGACACAGGTATTGTTGTCATCATGTTGGTCAATATGGGACATCTCCAAGCATCGGTTAAAATATGGATGGATCTTGGAGTTCACAATGCACGCCGTTATATTGACGTATCTGCTCTTTATGCTAAGCTCGGCCCAATAATTTCGCTAGCGCTACCAGCTCTTCACGCGCTAACAGAATGCGATTACAATCCGGCACTTTACAAACGAGGCAAAAAAAAAAAAAAACCTCTTCAAATTTTTATGGGTTCAAATGTTTTTCAGAAGACATTTGCCGATGTAGGGTCAGAGGATCATAATATAGAAGATTCTTTTTACATTTTACAATCTTTTATCTGTCACTTGTATGGTTTGAAAAAATTAGCTGATGTCAACCTTGCAAGAATAGAAATCTTTAATACGACCTACAAAGTGTCAGATACGTCGCAGCCTTTCTCACTGAACGTCCGTAAATACGATGCTTGTTGCTTACTTCCTTGCCAATCTGAGCTACAGAACCACTTATTGCCAACGAAGTATATTGCGTGCTTGCTGAGAAATGCAAACAATAGAACTATGATTGACATGTCTCCGGTTATAAAGATTAACGGTTATAAAGATTACGGGTGGACAAATGTTGATGGAAAATTTCAAATGACTTGGTTTGTTGGCAATCAGTTACCTGATGCATACGAAGATGTCATAACACCAGTTATTGACGAAACTTCACATTTAGGTATATATTTTTTTAATACTTTGATAACATGTTATTCATGAAATCAATAAAATTGTGTTAACGGTTATAACGATTTCCTGTTACAGATACGAAAACTGCAGACAATATTGGAGGTCCAATTGAATTATTAGATTTGGAGTATGATAATTCTTCCGATGACGACGAAGATTGAAAAAAAACTTTTTCAACAGATGTATTTTATTTTTATATTATTTTCTAAATAAATTAAAGTGTAAATATTTAAATAATTTTACATGCTTTTATTCGTCACATTTTATGGACATTGAAAAAAAAAATCATAATTTTTTCTAGCCGTCAGATTAATAATACCCCTAAAAATAACCGTCAGATTTTAGGCTACCATGACTGGAACATCAAGCTAAACCTTCTGTATCAAAATATGACACGCTCGAGCATTTCAATATGGCGATTTTTTTTTTTGCATTTTCAAAAATTCCCTACGAACTTGCGTCACTTCCGAAACGTCAGTCTTTTGAATGGGAGCATTTTTAGGGTTCACTTAACATCCCCTCTGAATATCTGACGCGCTCGACAAAATACATTTTTTTCTATTTTCTACCCTTCTGGATGGCTACCCCCACCACGCAAGTCGGCAGATGAACATACCTTTGGTATCAAAGACACGCTGGGGCATCTAAACTATCAATATCTGACGCGCTCGAGTATCTCCATGAAACTGGTTTTTTTTACATCTTTGAAGGTCTGTATACGCTTCCCCCAGCACTGAAAGGAAACATTATGTAAAATTTTATTCTTCTTATTATCTAAACTACAAAATCTAATAGGTCCTGGCGACGCTCGAGTAACTACCCAATTAGCATCACGGGCTCCCCTACTATTACAATATATATAAGTTAATATGGTGCGTGGGGGGGAAGAGAACCGCTCCAGTTAGATGCTTTGAAAATTAGCGAGGTTGGCGCATTTTTGAGTGCATTAAGTTAGAAACCATTCTTTTTTTTTAGTCTTTTATTATGGTCGCATATCTTGCATACGTTGAGCAAGGAGAGAGTTATAATTGATAGATTACAAATCAAGTACACTTTTTTGGTTACAAATTTTTTCCGTTTTCTCATTGTTGTACAGCTTTCGAAAAGTTAAATTGCTTTGGTTAAGCTGTTCAAGACAACTAATTTGGTTTCGTCGTTTTGAGGAATATAAGAACAACATTCCTTCAACATTAAAATCCTGTTGGTTTATGCTACAACATTGATGGAGGCATTACTTCGATTTATAACAGTTGGATAATATTTCAGGGAAATTTTTACTTTCACTTTTTGAATATACATACTCTCATAGCGTATTTTAGTGCATAAAGTATTTTTCTCCATAAAATTTGAGTTATATTGCTATACAACAGGTATAGATGGAGAAATTCTCATTTAGAATAGGTAACATAAGAAAGATCATTTGATCTAAACAACATGTAGAATAAATAGCGAAATGTTTACCTAAAGTTATGTGTGTGTGTGTGTGTAACCATAGTACAACTTTTTTTACTATTACTTCCTATAAGAATTTGATTAATGATGTAAGAAAAGTCTACACAAGATTATTGTTAGTATTTGTAAGAAAAGTATATTGTTAGTATTTGTAAGAAAACTGCAGTTTATGAAACCTGTACAGAATTCAACTACA